>CM044441.1:93133202-93148719 GCA_024363595.1 Xenopus borealis
TTTCTGGAAGTTCGCGAACATGTTCGCGAACTTTTTTTTCGGCGGTTCGCGCCATCCCTAATTGTGTATACTCATATCACGGTAGCCTGTCTCCATTTCTATACTTATGCCAAATATGTGGGTGTTTTTTGTTTTGTCTTTGTACATATTTGTCCTATACTGAGCACTGAAGAGATTCCCCTTTCCAGTGGCTGATGTCATATTTCCATTGTAGGAAATGTGGGAAGCCTGATGTTTACACGCTGTCTACATGCAACATATATATAGGCTTATTTACTAAACCTCATATTTATCTGGTTGGGCTTTTTGGGGTAAAAATTCTAAATTTATTGTGGAGAAAAAAATTATTATACCCTGATGCTGCAAAAAGCCAGAATCTTAGACCTGTCGAGGTCCTGTATAAGTCAATATAAGAGGCACCAATGTGTATTTGAAGCTTTCTTGTTCTGCAATGGGTTTATCCTGAAAATCTGACTTTTTCTGGGTTCAGGTTATTTAATAATAAGCATGGATGTTTGGATGTGGTTTTTCTAAAAATAAAATATGTATCAATTTGAATTTTAGTAAATAACCCCCTTAATCTGAATTACTTCATGTATGTATATTTATGTATATCTCAGTAGTCTCTACATGTCGTATAAACCCTGATTAAAGGATAAGGAGAGGCTAAAACTAAGTAAGCCTTATAAGGTCGACCTAAATATACCAATAAACCCTTTAAGTAGTGCTGCTCTTAGTCCTCTGTGAAAAGAAACACTGCATTTCTTTCCTTCTATTGTGTACACATGGGCTTCTATATCAGACTTCCTGCCTTCAGCTTAAACCTCCTTGCCCCGGGCGTGAGCATGCTCAGTTTGCTCCTCTCCCTCCTCCCCTCCCTGCTGTAATCTGAGCCCAGAGCAATGAGTGAGCAGGGAGAGACTCAGGCAGGAAGTGATGTCACACCAAGCAGATATCCCAAACAGAGAGAGCTGTTTTCTCAGGTATGGTAAAGCATTCTACAGAATAAATATAGTGTTCTAGCTTGCACTATTGTGGCTAATCTACTGGCAATAAACTGCTTCTGTAGCTTTCCTTCTTCTTTAAATTTGTATAAATCATTTACTAGGGGACTTTGCTTCCATAGGGATGCATACAATGTTATATGGACAATAGGTGGCTACCACATAGCGGATATATTGGTTTTAAAACTATGTTTTGGGGAATGGTGTTTTAAGATGTATTATTAAATATTTATTGCAATTTGGGCTACTTTATTTTTTTTTCAATTTTTTTAGTGAGCACTATTATTGACCTAGCTCCAGAAGTTGGTCTTTTCTGCCTTTTTCCCTTATTCTTTTTTTTGTTTTTTTCTTTCTGCAATTTGTGTATTATGCACCATCCTATGCTATATATTAATTAAGGATGGTATAAAGATCATTTTTTATTGGAGGTGCGGCCCCCTTTAAGTCCAACTCTTCTCTAATTAGGGATGTTTGGATCATGGGTGCAAAAATCTTAGCCTTAAAAAAATAAATAAAAAACAAAAATCCAGGACGTATTAGGAGACAGAAACAGCCATGATAACAGCTAATCTTCTGATTAGCTTATTATTTCCATAACATTAAAATTTTCCAGTGAAATACCTAGGTATGAGTATGTAACTGATAAAAGAGGCAGCAAGTTGATTATGTGTGTGTAAGTCTGGTGGATAACTTACCACAGGTGCCGGAGGGTTTTGTTAACCTTTAATGTGTTGGCAAAGTTCTCTGCTGCTTCATCTCTGAGCTTGTTCTCAGTCAGCCTGCATTCACAAGAGATGAAAAGGCAACATTGACTTATTATTAGTTATATTATTGAAACTTCCTAGGAAAAATGCAAAGCTTTTAAAGGGTAAGTTTGCCAAATAATTAGGTGCCTAAAAACTGTGGAAATAGTCTATGTATTTTTCATAATGAAATCGACCAATTGAAAAGTTAAGATAAGAACAGGCCATACTATAACATACTAAAAGTTAACCTGAAGGTGAACCAACCCTTTAAAGGACAAGGAAAGTAGGCTAGAAATGTTGTACATTATTTATTGGGCTTCTGTACCAGCCCAAGGCAACCACAGTCCTTCAGCAGTAAAGATCTGTGACTCCAAAGATGCCCCAGTAGCTCCCCATATTCTTTACTGCTGATTCACTGCACATGTACTGTGCTGCTGTCACTTACTGGCCTTAGGGACACACTCACAATATACAGTACATATAGAATAGAAATGTCACAATATAAGGCTGATTAGTAATTAATACAGATAATTCCTATATGGCAGCACAGAAACTAGCATCAGAATTTAATAATCAGCCCTGTAGCATCAGCTTATATGACAGGCCAACCTCATTTTCTGCTTGATAATTAGTGACGACCCCTAAGCTTAGCTTCTCAACAGCTGCTCAGAGCCCATTGAGCATGTCTCACAGACACTTTCCAAGATGGTGACCCCCTATTACAAGTTTGAAGTCCTGGATCATTGCTGCTATTGACAAGCTGAAACAAGCTGGTAAGTTCAGTATATTTATTTTTAGGGTTTAGTTCTCCTATAAGCATTTCATAGCTTCATACCCTTCATTACAGAACCCTGAATGTCAGAGCATTTACAAAAAGCAGTACTGAAAGTGTTTTATACTAAAAACACATAGATTTGTATAAGAATCTAAAGAAACAGAGAATGGACAGAAAGAGAGAGGTTGATAAGGACATTGTCATTTAGGAACACAGCTCCATGTCTATAGTGCAATTTTTGGATGAAAAATGCCATGTTTTTGCCTCCACTGCCACTCGAACAAGATTTACCAATATGGACACATTTAGTATTCAGTTAGGTAAATTATGCAAAAGTTATAATACCCTTAGCATCCAAGTCACTTGGTATATGTCACTTGAAATCCCTTCATGTCCAGGCACACAGTAATTCCATGGTATTTAGAGTAAGCTTTAGGGGCAGATTTTTGAAAGAGTGTTCCATAAAAATAATAGGAAGCAAAAAGCCACTGTTTCCCCAAGAAAGCTGTTCTGCATAGTACAAAGTAAGATGGAGGTTTGATCACAGATTTTGCATGCTAAAGATCAGAATTCAGTAACATGTTATATCAGATATCAATATCAGACCCAATATGGTTGACCAGAATGGCATGTACTCCACAACCTCTTCAGTCAGGGGTTGTTCACCTTATATGAGAAATAAACACTTGACCCCCTCCATCCACCTTTACTGCTCGCTTCACTGACCCCCGCTCCTGTCCACAGTATTTATTCTTTTTAGAAGTCTCCCTTCTGCTGACCTGCTATAAATTTGCAGTTGTGCAGCGGAGTTTAAAGGGGCCATCCTCTTCTGACAGTTGTTGATATGGATCTTGCGTCCCAACCTGCGTTCAGCGCTTACACGCGTCTGTGTGGGTTCAACCTCATTCAAAAGAATTGAGTGCGTCTAGGCCTGTGCTCCCCTGCGGCTGAATGGAACAAAACGGAACGCAGGGGAGTGCAGGTACAAATACCCATGTGTAAGGGCCCTTAGGGTTCTGATTTAATTTAGCATGATGTAGCAAGTAACATTCCAAGATAGTTTGAAATTGATCTGCATTTATTTGTATTTGATATCACTTTTTGTTCTGCAGCTCTCCAGTTTGGAGTTTTGGATGTCCTCTGGTTGGTAGGCTGCAAAACAACAAAACAACCAGGGACTGGTCTGAATGAGATTATGTTGCCTTTTTTGTAGTTTTTGGAGTCAGTGACTCCCTTATAGTTTTTGCTTTTTCAGACTCTCCAACTTTTATAATTAATGATGACAAATTGAGACATTCCTTAGAACTGGCCATTCTAGAATATACTAAAAGTTAACTTAATGTGAATTATCCCTTCACAATTAACTTTCAGTATGATGTAGAGTGATATTCTGAAGCAATCTGCAATTGGCCTTAATTTTTTGAGGTTTTTGAATTTAGCATTTTGTTGAGTAGCACTCCAATTTGGAATATCAGCAGCTCTTGGATTTCTAGGGTTCAAATTATCCTAGCATTCAGGCAGTGGTGTCAGAGACTTGAAGATAAATATGAAGACCTGAACAGTAAGAGAATGAAGTTACAATAACAAAATGGTAGCCCCGCTGAGCAATCTTTAATCTTAAAAGAGACAGAAGGTTGCAACAAATTCTGCAAACTAATAAATACAAAATGAAGACCAAGTTGCTAAAAAATGGCCATTCTATAACATACTGTAGGTTAAAGGGGTTGTTCACTTGTATGATGTAGAGAGTGATCTTCTGAGATAATTTGCAATTGGTTTTCATTTTTTATTATTTGTAGTTTGAGTTATATAGCTTTTTATTCAGCAGCTCTCCAGTTTGCAATTTCAGCCATCTGGATGCTATGGTCCCAATTACCCTAGGAACCATGCATTGATTAAAGGGGACCTTTCACCTTCAGAAATAATTCCAAATTCTTTTGTATCATGTTAGTTGAGCAAAAGAAATGTAATTTACACAATATTTATGGTTTCAATTTTGTTTACATCAATCTTAGAATTACACAATCACAGCCAGCAGGTAGGAGTAATATTTTGTGACAATATGTTAAGACAAACTGAGCACCTTATTGGCTATCTTCAGGAATCAGATACAGAGTCACTTCCTGATATTTCTGATGAAATAATTATTTTATGCTTCTTGGTTGTTCCAGCCTCTCGGAAGTCAATATTTTTATACTGGATTAAGGACACTGTTCCTGTTCTGGAAAATGTTCTTTTCTGTTTCAACATTTTATTGGATTTTGTTAAACACAACAGATTATGACTTACATATTAAATATGTCAAGATAAATAAATAATAAGAATATGCAATTCTGTTTGACATAGAGACTAAAGAAATAAGTAATTATATTTAAAGTCATAGATTCCAAAGGATGGTAGATAACACAGTATATAAGAAAAAGGGAAAGAGATAATAAAATCCAAGATAAAACAAAACAAGAACAAAAGAAACCAAAATCTCACTCAGTGGTTTTACATAACTAAATGAAAATATCTTTTAACCAATACGGTAGAATCCATCCACAAAAATATTTTTGAACCAAAGGAGATACTTTATAAATAAACCATCATATTTGCAATAACCCTAATATTTCAGCTTCATGACATGGATCAATAAGTTTGAAGAAAGGGGACCAGCTAACTAAGAATCTGGGGTTATTCATTTTTATCCAGAACGCTTCTTGAAAATATAATTGAACTAAATGTGATATAACATCCTTCATGGAAAGGGAAGCTTCTGAGAGCCAATATTGGAGGAGAGTTTTCTTTGTAGCAGCAACAAAATGAAGGATCAAGTAATTTAGATCCTTAGTAATGATTATACTTTGGTTTATTCTAGAAATACAAGGGGAGCCTATAAGAGCATAAGCTGGAGACAGTATAAGACTTATTCCTAACTTCAAACGGATAAAATCTTTTACTCTATGCCAGACCAACTTAACAAGTGGACAACTCCAAAAGTAATGGAACAAATCCACATTCTCTTGTTTACATTTCAGAAAATATGACTTGAACCAATCCCCTTACGAAATAGCTTCCCAAAGCCCAAATGGGTCATTCTGAAGTGCTGAACTCCAGTTCTCCAGTTCCAGTTTTCTGAGGAAAAGTGCTTGGTAAACTTAGAAATGGAAGAGGACAACTGGGAGGGAGAAATTACGCAGGATAAGAATTTTGACCATTTCATAGCTGCGTCTTTAAGAGGGTGTGTTACGGTAGAAAGTGGGCACCAAAGTTTCCAAGTTAAGTAAGCAATACTTAAGATTCTCAAATTGTCTTCCAATTTAGCCATTTCCTCAGCCAAAACATAAAGGAAGTGATCACCTATCTTCAAACCCAATTGCCTTTTTAAAACTGCCCAGGAAAGAAGATCTCCATTAGTAGGATTCACAATGTCCATAATCATAAGAGGACAATGTTTCTTCTGGGATGACAAAAAGGAGGAATAACCAGATTTTGAGTTTTTCCATAAAAGTTGTATTGGCATGAAAGGTGTTAACGTAATATTAAACAAAGTTACTGTGGGCACTTGCACACCCTGAATTGAAGACACGATACCTGGTGCTCTTTGGTAGAGGCACGGCCACCTCCGCTCACTTCCGCAATAAACGTGCAAGGTGTTCCTTGCTTGCTATATCCTGAGTGCCTTGGATTTTTCTACTTCTATGCAACGTAATATTAAAGCCATGTCTGGAAAATAACAACTTCCAAGTAAAATATTAAATATTCTGAAATTAGGGAGCTGCAAGCCACCTAAATCATATGGTCCTTGCAGTTTGCATAAAGCTATTTTAGTTTTTTTACCACTCCAAATAAAGTAATTTATTTAAAACTGAATTTAGTTTAATATCATTATGTTTGATTAGGATTGGCAAGTTCATTAAGGGATATATTAATTAAGGTAAAATCAACATTTTAAATGAAGCAATCTTACCCTTTAAGTTCAGAGGAGTGTTTTCCCATTTGTGACATAAGGATAATACATTAGTAATGGGTGGTGTAATATTTAGTGAATAAAGGTTTCTTAAATTTCTGGGAAAAATAAGCCGCAAATATTTGAGCTGTTGTTTTGGGGGGTTGAGTTTCAAGTCGTTCAGTAAGGTGTTGGGTAAAGAAACATTAAAGTTCATTATTTCAGATTAATGAATGTTAATTTTATAACCTGAAAAAGTACCAAATTTATATAACAAATCAAAATATCAGCAAGGGAATTATTAGCATTTTGAACCACCAACAATAAATTGTCTGTGAAAGCTAAGGATTTAAGATGAAACTTATTAATTTTGACACCATGAAACATCTTCAGATTCTCAAGTAATCTAATCAGGGGTTTCAACGAGAGATTAAAAAGAAGTGGGGAAAGAGGGCAACCTTGTCTAGTCCCTTTAAAGATTTTAAATTGGGAGGATTTTACCCCAGCAATTCTTATTTGGGCATTTGGAGAAGAATATAAGGATTTGACAAAACTATTAGTGACGGGCGAATCTCCCGCGATTCGCTTCGCCGAATAATTTCTCTAGAAATTCACGAATCGGCGAAAAATTTGCGAAACGAATCACGCGTCGCGTCAACCTTGAAAAAAAAGTTAAGATCCAAACATTTAGTCTTCTTCACTTGAGATTGGTGGAGGAGATCCCTTAGGAGAGATGGGAGATCTGGAATGCAATCTGTGTTTGCGAGAACCTGGTTGGAAAGGTTCCTTACTTGGACCAGTAGAACCAGAATGAGATATCTCAAACTTTTTGACTTTGTAATCCCTTTGATGGAGAGAACCTAAACGATCCTTTTTGGAGAAGAAATATTATTACATTTCTGCTTGGTAAGATGATCCACAAAAATATTGGCTTCTGAAGAATCACTAAACACCCGAGGACCAGAAGTCAAAAAATTCTTCAACTTTGCTGGGTAAAGCAGTACAAAATTGATACCCAGAGAAAGGCATGCTTTTGAAAATTCCTTCCTTTTTTGAGAAAGGTGTACAGAATCTTATTCCCTTCTATTTCAAGACCGTTGGATTTTTTGAATGCTTGAAACAGAGTATTCTTATCGGAATAGTCAAGGAATTTAGCAATAACAACTCTAGTTTGATGTGTATCTTTCAAAGGGCCAAGTATTTCAACTTTTATTGGGTAAGATTCGAGTGAAATCCCCAGCTTTTGAGGAATTATTTTAGTAACAATCCTAAACAAGGAATCTGGTTTGTGAAGTTCTGAGATTCCAATGAATCTTAAATTATTCCATCTGGAACGGTTTTCTAGGTCATCTACTTTGAGAAAAAGTTCTTGTGAATGTTTTTCCAAAAAGTTAATTTTCTCTTGCATTTTTAATGAATCATCATAAATAGTAGACTGATGAGAAATGTTATTAATCTCCAGATGAAAAATCCAAAGGTCTAAGGTTTATCCACAGATTGTTCAATAACTGGGTTTAGTAATCTTGCCACTTCAGTTGCAATTTTGGCGTGTTCCTCTACAGTGACAGTATTTTGAGAAAGAACTCCATGAGATTGAGCTATAACTGGGGGTCAGACTGTTTAGTATTTTTCTTATGCTGCTTTTCATGCTTTCCCAGTGAATTTGGAGGCCATTTAAGGATAAATCAGGGTAGACCAATAAATATCCAGAGATCTCTAAACAAATAAGTTTCTTAAACTGACACTAAAAAATGAATTTTAAAGGGATACGGTCATGTGAAAACGGTTTTTTTTTCAAACACATCAGTAAATCGTGCTGCTCCAGTAGACATCTGCACTGAAATCCATTTCTCAAAAGAGCAAACAGATTTTTTTATATTCAGTTTTGAAATCTGACATGGGGCTAGCCATTTTGTCAATTTCCCAGCTGCCCCTTGTCATGTGACTTGTGCCAGCACTTTAGGATGGAACTGCTTTCTGGCAGGCTGTTTTTCCTTTTCAATGTAACTGAATAGAATGCAGTGGGACATGGGTTTTACTATTGAGTGCTGTTCTTAGATCTACCAGGCAGTTATCTTGTGTTAGGGAGTGGTTATCTGGTTACCTTCCCATTGTTCTGTTAGGCTGCTTGGGGGGTAAAAGGGAGGGGTTGATATCACTCCAACTTGCAGAAAAGCAGTAAAGAGATTGAAGTTTATCAGAGCACAATTCACATGACTTGAGGCAGCTGGGAAATTGACAAAATATCTATCCCCATGTCAGATTTCAAAATGAAATATAAAAATAAAAAATCTGTTTGCTCTTTTGAGAAATGGATTTGTGCAGAATTCTGCTGGAGGAGCACTAATAACCAATGCAAAAACATTTTTTCATTGACAGTATCCCTTTAAACTGTATTTAAATTTATAATTGATAGAAATTTTTGAGAACTGAAAATAATTTACTAGTATTTATCAATCTTGCTTATAATTCCTTTCATTACTAATTTCTATAATCTTGCCAAATTACCACAAGTATTATTATGTTTATTGCTGGATTATTGTAAAATTCAGTAAAAAGTATTTGAAAAGAAATAAAAACCGAGCATCACCCCAAAATCTTGTGGCAGGGCAGTGAATATTTGATTGACAGCTCAGATATTTAAACTCCTTTATAACAGGCATGAATGTTTTAATAAGTTATTTGAGTCCATGTTTAATTTGCAAACGACTCCAATTATACAGTTTTTAATGAATAGGATACAGGTCCACTTTAAGAAGAGACTGGAATAGTAATAGAGGCCTGAATAGAAATGAGTAATACAAAGTAGCAACACTAAAAGTGTAGCATTACAGAGCATTAGATTTTTTTAGATGAGGTCAGTGACCCCCCTTTTGAAAGCTGGAAAGAGTCAGAAGAAAGCAAATACTTAAAAAACTATAAATAATGAGGGCCAATTTAAAAGTTACTTAGGATGAATTATTCTAGAACATACTAAAGTTAGGGATCCTTCTGCCCAGCCGCACCACATTTGCATATTCAAGTTAGAGGTGGGGCAAGACATTGCAGGACTTGTCAGAAAACAAGTAAAAGGTTTTGCGGCCCACCCCTAATTTGCATATGCAAATTACGAATTGCCCAAATCTTTCACAAAGGATTTGGTGAACCAACATTTTCACTTAAAGGAACAGTTCAGTGTAAAAATAAAAACTGGATAAATAGGCTGTGCAAAATAAAAAAATGTTTCCAATATTAATCAGGGAAAAATGCAAACTATAAAGGCTGCAGTGACTGGATGTCTAATATAATAGCCAGAATCCAACTTCCTGCTTTTCAGCTCTTTAACTTTGAGTTAGTCAAGGGGGGCCACATAGGACATAATTGTTCAGTGAGTTTGCAATTGATCCTCAGCATTGAGCTTAGATTCAAAAGCAACAGTTATGGCCCTCCCTCAAGTCACTGATAGGTTACTGCTTGATCACCAGGGTAACCAGTCAGTGGGAAAACAAGAGAGCTGAAAAGCAGGAAATTGGATTCTGGCTATTATGTTACACATTCAGTCACTCCAGCCTTAATACATAAAATTTTTGGCTAACTATATTAGAAATATTTTTATTTTATACTGCCTATTTACCAAGTTTTTATTTTTATACTGAACAATTCCTTTAAAGGTGGGCTACAGGACAGAGGGGCATCCACAAATAAGGCAATCATTGGCTTTCTTGCAAGGGATCCGTTTTGAAAGTCTGTTGCATATCCTGCAACAATATTGATTTTGTTGAAACAAACCGTATACAGGTATGGGATCAGTTATCCAGAAAGTTCCGAATTACAGAAAGGCAGTCTCCCATTTTAATCAAATTATCCAAATCTTTAAAAAGGATTTCCTTTTTCCCTGTAATAAAACAGCTTGTACTTGATCCAAACTAAGATATGATTAATCCTTATTGGAAGCAAAACCAGCCTATTGTGTTTATTTAATGTTTAAATGATTTTCTAGTAGACAAGGTGTAAAGATCCAAATAACAGAACTATCAGTTATCTGAACAACCCCTTGTCCCAAGCATTCTGGGTAACAGGTCCCATATCTGAACTTTAATCAATCTGTATCTATATACCTTTCAATCAGGTTGAGGCATGTGAATATCTTGTTTACAATTTAACGTCACGTTACAGATCCTGGCCAGGCCATTTCATGTCAATACTAGTGTTACATGGCAATTAATAGGAAATTCTAAAATCAGAAGGATCTAATAATATATACCACAAACAAAATGTAAATTCACTGCACATTTTTTTTGCAACTTACTTGTTTGAATTACCCAAATCAGGCAATTACAACGACTTTAGAAAAATTATTTTATTGATTACTTTACAAAAATGTATTCAAAGGACATCCATTGAAAGTAGCAACAAAGCTAAACTACAGGTGGTCCTGTAATGACTATGTACAAATCGCATTTAAAAGCTTTTTACATTATTTTACATTTGTTTTAGCTTAACCACAAAAATCTGAATTTCTCCCACCCAAATAAATCTCGTAACTGAGGGAAGTTTCCTTACAAACATCCATCCCTGTAAATCAGGGGTGTCCAAACTTGGCCCTCCAGTTGTGAAGGAACTACACGTCCACCAATGCAATGAAGGAGTCTGACAGCCACAGTCAGGCAAATGCATTGTGGGACTTGTAGTTCCTTAACAGCTGGAGGGCCAAGTTTGGACACCCCTGCTGTAAATCCTATAAATATGGAAACCAAGATTCTCCACCCAGAATAAATTTATCTCACACAGTAACATGCTCACAAAAATTCATTCACAAGACCAAACAAGAAAAAAAAAAAAAGGTTAAATAAAACATCTTAATTTAGAATTGTGCCCCTCCCCACCAGAAAATAAGATGCCTGCTTCTCCTTTGCACAGAGAAGAAAATGTGGACTTCCACAGACCTGATTAATTAAATATGCACACATCTATACATACACGCTTAACACTGATAACATATAGCTACCATTTTATGCATTAAAAAAAATCTTGGATTTGTAACCCATTAGCATTTCTATGCATACCCTCTCCATTTTGTAAGCCAACGTAGCAGCGAGGCAAATGCTACCAGAAAAACTGATGGTAACTGCTGTAGATATGCTGCAGACACCTGTGCTACAATGTATAGTAAAATTACTAGGTATGGAATCCGTTCATTTTTTTTTTAACCGACCAAACAGGACATTTTGTGCTGCCAAAAGGCATAGACTGGTAAATGTTATAGTCCTGCAGAACCAAATTCAAAACAAAGGTTTTACTTCAGTTAGAAGTATTCTGAAATCCCAATGGCTGTTTAATGTTCACAAGCTAAATAGGAAGATCTTTGCCAAGGAGAGTGCAAAATTGTAATTGCATTTCACATTCTAAAATTAGCACCCCCTTTTCCTGTCAAGAGTTTGCGGCCAATGCGAATACAAAAACGGAGGGAGGAAACTAACCAGTATCCCACCTACATCCATTCAACGGTTAAAAAGGACAACCAAGTACAGATTCCATAATAGTCAATGGGATTGTGTTTTAGAACAGTTTACATGATAGACAAATTGCAGTTTTACTCTGCAATCTAAATGCATATCCACTGCTCCCTATGATCAGAAATGTACCAATATAGAGTGCAAAGTGGATTAAAAACTATGCACAAGTCAAACGCTAATAAAAAAGTGCAAGTTTGGTTCTACCTGCATCTAATGCAGAACATGCTGCAACAAACTAGCATTCAACCTTACAGGTACAGACTTTACAATCAGCTGCCTGTAAAATGAGAATTAAGCAAGTGTTTGCACATTCCTTTACAAAGCCAAACCTATTGGAGATCACAACCCCAAGAGTTTAGTGGGGAAAATGCTTACTACCATAATTTCACTAGCATACCCACCGTGAACAAAATAGAATATGAACAATTTGGAATCTTGTGTATTTAAAGCACTGTAAAAACTGGAGTACATCAATTCTAGTTACAAAAAACAACTGGCAGGCACTTTAGTACAGCTAAGCAAAATTTGTGACGGAAGCTGGAATCTTATTTGCATCAGTCTTTCAATAAAATTCATTTTGTAAAACAGCTGAAAACATTTGCTGATAAATAATGCAGTAGGCAATATTAAAATAAAAAAAAAAACCCACAACCCTCCCAGAAGACTGGCATTTATTGGAGAGGCGCTAAGCCATAAGGTACCAAGGCACAGGCTGAGAGTAATGTCATTAAGATTCACTGGGAGACCTGAAAATTCAGCAAAATGTGTTGAATGTTAAGGCCTTGGTAGATCCCAAAGCATCACCCTCGAAATCTTGCATAGCCTTGATGAAGCAGCAAATGAATTCTCTATCAGTACAGATACTCAATTCTTCTAGATGGCTTGCTGGGATGACTCAGGAGAGGCGGTGGTGTAGTTATTAGCAAGAAATTCTGGTTTCATTTTCAAATAGGATAGAGGAAAAAAAAAAAAAAAGTCAGTCTAGTTCATCATACGGTGTTCAAGTAAAAGGGATTAATTAGTGTGGCAATCAACTGCACATAAAGTCATCCAAAGATGGCAGCTTTTCTAGCTCATAAGCATCAAATAGATCACTGATGCCCTCCTCGTCACCAAGACTTAATAGGTAATCTTCTTGCAGAGAAGGAAGCAAGGTTACAAAAGGGGCATCCACATTTAAAGATATTTGATCTTCTGTCTGCTGAAGGAGGTTGGTTGAAGAGGTTAAAGGAGATATCCCTTGCACGGAGCAATTCACATTTTCCATGTTCAGAGACCGCGTATCTAATAGGAGGGAAGGAGCGACAAAAAGGGAGATTTCAAAAACCACCATTTCTACTAGAGCTCACCAAATATTGTATATATATATATATACACTTCTGTGTAGTGCATGCATATTCTCTTCTAGAAGGTTGGATAAGGTTTGGCACAACCTTTGCTCTTACTGGAGTAAAGTAAGCCCCTCAAATTTATTATATTTAACTAGGGATGCCCCTAATCCACTATTTTGTAAAAGATTTGGCCAAATCAGAATTTGCATATGCAAATTAGGGTCCGGAGGAAAAAAAGTGGATTTACATACTTTGGTGTTTTATGAGTAAAAATATGATTTCCCGCCCCACCCCTAATTTGTATATGCAAACTAGGAGTCAGCCAGACAAGGATTCAGTCGAATCCTGGATAAAGCATTGCACTATGGTTTACCATGTATGTCTAGATTTGGCTTGCCAATTCCCGATTAGAACAATTAAGGCCAATAATGTGGGCATATACAGTACAATAAAAAAAAAAAAGTTTTCACACTGTAGTTGTTTGCTGTTCAACATTTTGGGATTCTGCATAGTGCACTGGCAGATGAAAAGGAGATGAAAGAGCCAATAAAAATCTATGACCCAAAAAATGCAGTACATTCAGTGAGCTACGGGCTGCCCAGTTTACACAAAAATAGCCACCTTTAAGGAACTCTTGTACACAAAAAAAAAAAAGTTTTTACCTTTGGATTGTGGTTTAGGTTTGGATACGTTTCCATTGTGATCTTGATTACATTGCTTTACTGGGCTGCTGGATTCACTGTCTTCAGGACACAGATATACCTCAATGGCCCCTTGGCTGCTGGACAAATGTATCTGCAAACTCTGAATACAAGCACAAAAGGGCATGAAGCAATGCTATACTTTCAATAGTTTCTGAATTGGAAATAAAAAAAATTAGATATATAGATAGATCTCTCTCGTATACACACACACAAACACTTCTATCTCGTTAAGAGTCCATGTTTGGTCCTTGTGAGGTTGATTCTCATTATACAACTTCTTCGTGTCCCCTTTTGTTTCATTAGGAGTTCATTAAGGGGTGTTATCTGGTAACCCAGTTAATTCACATTGCAAGAACCAAATGGAGTAGCTCCAGTTTTTTCTGTTTAGCACATGACTCAAAATTCACATTCCCATTTTGCCCTTAACTATGCACAATGCAACAGAAATCTGAATCTGCTACTTTACATAATACAGCAGAAACATTTTTACCTCAACCGGATCAGGCACTTCAAGTCTTGTTTCTGGAGGGGCTCTTATTACAATGACAGTTTGTTCCTTAAGGCCACTGATTTTGCGTATATCTTGATAGGTTACATAAGCTAATGTAATGTTATGTTAAGGAAAAAATAATATCAGGAAGATTAAAACAAACGTAATGACACAAAACATTAAAGTAAAATAGACTGCAAGGAGGGTAGATCACATTTCAGCCTGGTGGTGTGGTATTTACCTTAAGAGATTTCTTCCATTTCAGCGTTCCTTCTATGCTGCATGTGCAACCAAACAAATTTCAGCATACAAAAAAACGATTGACAATTTAGCACCTATTGGATCCACTGAAGATTTTGCCACCAAAAAATATATATAAAATTACAGATGACAGACCAATGTGCACCAATTGTGACTATCAACGCAATGGCTAAATGTCCACGGCAAGTGCAACACAGGGGTAGAAGTCAGTCTGTTGAAATACATAGGCCAATTGGAACCCCTTCTACAGGCAGTATCCTCCTTTCCTTTTTGCATCCAGAACGATGGTCTTAACTCAATGTGAACACATGTGGCAGATTATGGCAAAGAACCACAAGAATTTGGAGAATGGCAATTCCGGATGCAAAAAGGCAGAGAGACTGCCTGCGTATTTCAGCAGACTGATTTCGGCACCCCTGTGTGCCACTAGTTTAAAGACTCCACAGATATTACCATGAAAAAATACAACCTTTCCTCCTTTTATTTTACACAGACAAAAAGGATATCTCTGATTCTCTGCATTTTCTGTTAAGTGTTTTAGATCTAGAGTACAGTTCTTGATTAGCTCATCCAGTTTATTCTCCTCTTGAGCAAGTTCAGAGAGTTCCTTTGAAAGTTCCTGAGATTTTGCCAAATTGCCTCCATCATCAGGCAAACTGCAGCCCCTGGAGGGAGAAGGGAAAAAAGGAATTCTGTTACTTATCAGGTAATAAGGCAGTTTGAAATGTGCAAGTATACTACAAGAGAGTCACAAGGTTAAAAAAAAAAAAAAAAAAAAAA
>CM044441.1:93161926-93184456 GCA_024363595.1 Xenopus borealis
AAGGGGGTCTGTAAATAACAGCTACACGTACAGAGAGAGGGTGGAAAATCTGAAGGGTATTTACCTCAAAAGAGTTAAATGAGAAGGCTGGAGGAATAGAAATAGGTTTGAACCACAGCGAGAGGAGAATTCCAACTACTCCACCATGTCCAATGGTTCGGGGGGTGTGAGAGAAAGAGAGACCACCATGAGAAAGTGCAGCCTCAATGGCGGTGTCATTCTGTGAGAGCCAGGTTTCTGTCAGAGCAAGGAGACTGAGTGAATTAGAACAAAAAAGATCATGGATTAGTGTAGATTTGTTAAGTATAGAGCGGGTGTTAAGGAGGGCACAAGAAAAAGGAAGACAGGGAGAAGGAAGAGTCGGAATCTGAATAAGGTTAGAGAAAGCAGATTCTGTGTGCAGCAGTTCCAGCTTCTACTCTCCCTACTTATTAAGATCTCTTTAGGGGAGAGCATTTGCTGGGGAGAGCATTTGCAAGAGTGCTTCATTTCGAAGTGATTCATTTACAAGTGATCTGAAAGAGTTTAACAAGGAGTTCAACGAGGAGGGATACAAGGACAGACAACACAGTGGACTCTATTACATGGACTGATCTCAAAACTAGAACACTAGACACTGTGAGCCACTACCTCAATATGGCCGACAGAGAGAGAGGGGGGTGCTAATGATTATCACACATGAGGTAAAAAGACCCTGCCTGTAAGAGCTTACAATCCTTAGGTTAAAGGGGTGGTTCACCTTCAAGTTAACTTTTAGTATATTGTAGAAGGGCCAATTCTTAAAAACTTTTCAATTGGTCTTCATTATATATTTTTCATAGTTTTCTAATGATTTGCAATTTTCTGTTTTTTTTTTTGCAGCTTTCAAATGGGGGTCACCGACACCATCTAAAAACAAATGCTCTGTAAGCTACAAATGTATTGTTATTGCCACTTTTTATTACTCATCTTTCTATTCAGTCCATCTCCTATTCATATTCCAGTCTCTTATTCAAATCAATGCAGGGTTGCTAGGGTAATTTGCACCATAGAAACCAAATTGCTGACACTGCAAACTAGAGAGTTGCTGAATAAAAAGCTAAATAGCTCAAAAACCACAAACAATAAATAATCTGTTATGTTATCAAGGAAAGTTGATTGAGGATTATATTATATTAAAAAAATAATGAAGTGCTTCGTGCTTTTCTCACAACTCCAAAATGGGTATTATAATTGTGTATTCTCACTTATTACAAATACAAGTCATAGGTTTTTCTCAAAAATCACAAAATATAGATAATCACCCATTCATGAAATTGTTTCCCAGAATAATGGGTTAAAAAATTATTATAAATGCTTCGATCTATAATTAAATTATTGCTGACTTCATCAATTAATATTTAATAAAGAAAATTCATTGAAAGGTTACACGTAGATAAATAAAGATATACTCAATTAGTAAGCGGCTGAAAGCCAAAGGTGTACCTATCATAATCATAAGGGATTGGGTATATAGCAAGCAAATTGAAGCAACTTTAATATTACTGACTGAAGTTGGTCCAGGCCTGCAAGAAACTCCAATATTACTAGCTGACGTTGGTCAGAATTCCTGGTTCCTCCCATATGCCAGTACTGATATGAGCACTAACAAATGCAGGCATCAGTTTAGCTGTGGCTGGCTGTTATGGACAGCTCATTTACATTTCTAAAGTGACTAGCTCATTTAAATATTAAATACCTAATTTGCATTTTTAGGTGAGCAACTCATTTACATTTTAAAGCAAGTGGCCCATCGGGCATTTGCCCGAACCCACAGATCTACCAGGCAGCTGTTATCTTGTGTTAGGGAGCTGTTATCTGGTTACCTTCCCATTGTTCTGTTGTTAGGCTGCTGGGTGGGGGAAAGGGAGGGGGTGATATCACTCCAACTTGCAGTAAAGAGTGATTGAAGTTTATCAGAGCACAAGTCACATGACTTGGGGCAGCTGTGAAACTGACAAAATGTTTAGCCTCATGTCAGATTTCAAAATGAAATATAAAAAAATCTGTTTGTTCTTTTGAGAAATGGATTTCAGTGCAGAATTTTTTTTTTCCCATGACAGGGTCCCTTTAAGTAAATATTGTCCTTTTAGATCTTTTATTTTGACCAGAAATACTGCAGCTGTAACTGTAACAATAATAGTGGGAGTAAAACAAAGAATTTTGGCCGTTAATTGGCTCGTGTCACTTAACATGTATGGCTAGTTCATTTTGTATTCACCATGAACCATAGGATCCCAGGGGGCGGCCCTTAGTTCTTAAAATGGTAATTTTTATATAGGATTACCCAGTACCACATGCTACTAAAAAGTATATTGGAAAATGGTTTATTTTCATGAAGAAGGGTTTTACATATGAGCTGATTTATGCAGTATACTTTTCTAGAGACCTACATTGTCCACATGTGTACAGTGTTGCTAAAATCTTTGTTTTATAAATTCAACAGTCCATAGCTTAACATTCTCCAGGAAAACATTTAGGGGCAGATTTAATAAATTTGTGTGAAGGATTCGAAATTCGATCGAATTACGATTGTACGATTTTATCGAATATTTTAATAAGCAAATTTGGCCACTTCAATAATCGAATATGCAAAATTCTATAGTATATTTGATAATTCGATGATCGAAGTACTTCACCTTTAAAATTTTATTCGATTGCCTACTTCGCCGACTACCGAATTGCAATAGAAGCCTATGGGAACCCCCATAGGCTTCTTTTCTAAGTTTTATGTTCGAATAGCAATCGTACGATTGAACGCTTCAATCGTTCGATTCGAACGATTTTTTCGAACAATAGAACGTTTTTTTGTGATTTTTTTAATAAAATCTAATTTTTCTACGATTTTATCGAATTTATATTCAAAAATCGTAGAAGGGTCGAATTTGAGGGCAAATAACCCTAGAAAATTCGTCCCTTAGTAAATCTGCCCCTTAAAGTGTATAGTATGTTGTCATGAATTTCTGTGTGTTATTTATTAAACAACAGAAATAAAATCAGATTTTAGTAAAGAAAGCTTGACCAAACTCCCATCCACAATTTTACCTTATTTATCATTAAATAACCAGAAAAAAACAGATTGCAGAGAGACTTGATAAAATCGAGTGAAAACCTGAACTGTATGATTTTTTTGGACTTTACTCCCGAATCGATCAATTTTTTTTGGGTTATTGCCTGAAAACCCTACAAATTTTCGGATTATCAGACTAAACCCAGCGCAGACCATGATATCTTCAATTTGGGATTGAGTCATCTGCCATTGACGTATGTACAGTGTGACCTTGACAGGTTTGAGATGCCAGATTTTCAGATGCTTTTTGCAGCATCGGGGTATAATAAATCTCGAAAAATTAGCGTTTTTGCCCCAAAAACCCCCACCAGAAAAAAAGTTTTATAAATAACCCCATCTGTGTATGTACACTCTTTCTCCAGCTTAGACGCAGAGCAGATAGTTATCAAATACATCATTTTGTTTCCACTATTAAAGGCCAGTATTCTCAGAATATCCACCACTAATCAAATAACAGAAAACATAACTTCCTTCCTGAATTGCTTCCAGTAGTATTGCTTCCTGTTTCATTCTTTTTGAATAAGCACAGTGGAGCTTAAACAGCTCAGTTTATTGCCGAGTTAACTCTTTTATGTACTTTCTTTTGTTTTGCACTGTTGGGTGGTACACTGGCTGAGCAAGTGACAACCAAATGCTAGCCTTTTTCATTTGCAGTGTTATAGAAATACTGTAATATACTTGCAAATATGGCAGCACAGATGGTTATCTTTTTTTCTTTACATTAAATAACACATATTGACTGAATGCATGATAATACCCAAGCATTAAAGGGCACCTATGGGCCAAAAAATTTCCCCAAACCGAAGGTGTGGGCTGGTACAGCCTGCATTCCGGTTTGGGGTTCTAGTTGTTTAAAGGGATCCTGTCATGGGAAAAAAATTTTTTTCAAATGCCCGATGGGCCACTTGCTTTAAAATGTACTGGAACATCTAAGAACAGCACTCAATAGTAAAACCCATGTCCCACTGCGTACTATTCAGTTACATTGAGAAGGCAAAACAAAAGCCTGCCAGAAAGCAGTTCCCTCCTGAAGTGCTGGCACAAGTCACATGACTGGGGCAGTTGGGAAATTGACAAAATGGCTAGCCCCATGTCAGATTTCAAAACTGAATATAAAAAAATATGTTTACTCTTTTGAGAAATGGATTTTAGTGCAGAAGTCTATTGGAGCGCTACTATTAACTGATGCATTTTAAAAAAAACATGTTTTCCCATGACAGTTTCCCTTTAAAAAAAAAAAATCGCCCCCTGCAGGCGCTGGTTTACTGCCATGTTTTAGGAAGCACATGCACAGTATGAAAAGCATACTGCGCATGCACTGTCATGGCGGCTCGCACCGGGAGCTCCCTCCCTGTGCGAATAAGCCAGCGCCTGCAGGGGGCAATTTTTTTTTTTTTAAACTACTAGAACCCCAAACCGGAATGTGGGCTCTATCAGCCTGCACCTTCGGTTTGGGGAAATTTTTTTGGCCCATAGGTGCACTTTAAGATGTTCCTGATTTTACATTGGAAAAGACCATACCATCAACTTTTCCACTCAACACCGCCATCAGGGGGGCACAGTGGGTACTGTTGTACCGGGCCAGGCCTAAAGGAGGGCCCAGCTGTGCTGCACTTTTCGAAATGGCCAGGCCTTATTGACTGCGCCAAAGCCTGCTGAAGCCCTGAAGAGTTGAAACGCCAAAACCACGAAAGGAGCCAAAGTTAAAGACCCAAAGCCACCAAAGGAGCTGAAATTGAAGTCCTCAAGCGCGAAAAGGCCAGAATCCACCGAAAGGAGCAACAGTTAAAGTCCTTAAAGGACAAGGAAAGTTAAACTAAAGAAGTAAGCTAAAAATGTTGTGTATTATGTGTTGTGCTTCTGTACCAGCCCAAGGCAACCACAGCCTTTAAGCAGTAAAGATCTGTGTCTCCCAAGATGCCCCAGTAGCTCCCCATCTTCTTTTCTGATGATTCACTGATTCACATGCTCTGTGCTGCTGTCACTTACTGAGCTTAGGGACCCACTCACAATATACAGTACACAGAATTTGTAATGTCACAGTATAAGACTGATTGGTAATTAATATGGATAATTACTACATGGCAGCACAGAAACCAGTGCACCAAGCATCAGAATTTAATAATCAGCCCTGTAGCATCAGCTTGTATTAAAGACAAACCTCAGTTTCTGTTTGATAATTTGTGACAACCCCTAATCTTAGCTTCTCAACAGCTCCTCAGAGCCCACTGAGCATGTGAGTGTCACAGACACTTTCCAAGATGGTGGCCCCCTGTGACAAATTTGAAATCCTGGATCATTGCTGCTATTGACAAGCTGAAACTTTAGGCTGATGCAATAAGTTCAGTATATAAAACATGGCATTTTTAGTCCTATTAATTTTTTTTTTAAAGCAATGCTTTTTATTGATTTTTCACTTAACACAAAACATACAGTGGTGGGGGGGGAGAGGGGGGGATTTCGGTCCCGCCTGGGGTTCGCTTGTATTTCCAGTGTATACATACATTAGAGATAACATAGATATTTCAGATTATACATTTAAACAGTTTATATATTCAAACCTTCAGCCTCAGTCCATGGCTGCCAAATCTTTTCAAATTTCTCGAGGCAGCCCGGGCCAGGTAAGTAAGTTTAGTCATAGGCAAAATGTTATTGATATGGTGTCGCCACATTTCTAGCGTGGGTGTCCTAGGCCCCATCCATCTCAGAATAATAAATTTTTTTTGCGTAGTACAGCAGTCCTCTAATGAGGAGGGTCACATGTTTGCCCATAGTAACTTCTCCCAGTATTCCCAACAAACAGCAGTAAGGGGACAGCAACGGGGGGGAGAGTCAGATGTGCTGATAGGTATGGGTGACTGCTCTCCAAAAGTTTTGTATGTAAGGACAATGCCAAGTCATATGTAAAAAGTCCGCCTGTTCAGCCTGACACCTATGACAGTTGCTATTATCCCGTCTCCCAAATCTGAATAGTTTGGTGGGTGTCAGATAAATATGATACAAGAATTTGTACTGTATCAGTCTCGGGAGGATATCAGGAAGTTGTATAGGTTATCTGTTACTTCCTACCATTGGTCCTCCCTCAAGTCCCCCAGTGTGTCTCACCATTTAAGGCAGGTTCAGTGAAATGGAGCTGCTGGAGCACGGACTAGCAGGTCAGTAGATCTGAGAAGTGAGTTTCGACGGATCATCAGAGCTCACAAGCTTCAACAACGTATAGTCCATGAATATTAGTGACTGTGATCTAAATTGCCTAGTAAAGGCCTCCCTTAACTGGAAGTATGAATGGAGTCTTAGGTTGCACGGTCTCTAAGGGATACATATTGGACAAATGCGTTGTGTATCAGCACATATTTTAGTTTTTTTACTCCCCCTATTGGCCACTCTAGGGAGCCCATATATGAGGCCTGTAATTGCAGGTTTGGGTTTTCGGCATTTGGCACAAGGCACCAGTGGACATAAGCTGCCTGTGCCGCCAAGTAGTAAGGCTTAAGGTTGGGTAGCGCTAGTCCTCCACTGTCCATGGGCGCATATAGTGTCTATATAGCTATTCTGGGAGCCTTATTATTCCATATGAAGGTCAATACAACCCTCTCAATGCTTTTAAAGAACTTGTTCGGTATGTGCACTGAAGAGTTTGTGAATAAATACAGAAGTTTCGGTAGCAATATCATCTTGAATAAGGCCACCCTCCCTCATCGTGTGAGTGGCAAGTGCTGCCATGTAGCCACCACTCTGGTGAAGTGTTGAGTTACTGGTTCTAGGTTTAGTTTACTAAAATTAGAGACTTTTTTAATGTATTTTAAGACCCTAGTATTTGAATGTGTCTACTACTTGGAGATCGTGCCTGGGAGACGTTGTTTGAGCAAGAGGCAAATCTAATGGAAAGAGTACAGACTTCCGCCAATTTAAGTTTAACCCAAAGTGCACCCCATGTTCCTGTATAATTACCATAGCCGCTGCTAGTGACGGCGGTATAGGAGAACATCGTCTGCATACAAGGAGATTTGGGGAGTGGTAGCTGTGCGCCACCCAGTGTTTTTTAATTGCTAGGAGCTTTTGCCCCATCAAGTGAGTTTCTTGTGAGCATAATATGCTGGGCGTAATCTTCTTCAGGTAGGTAAATACTGCTGCTCTCTTATATTTGGAGTTCATCCCCCTCACATTCCAGGACACAATAGATATATTGTTACTCTCCATGTTTGATGTATAAAGTGAGGTGTTGTCCGGGGAGGCTTGGGCCGTGGCTCCTTTAGTAACCTGTTGGCTACCGCCGCCATTTTGCGGTGCAGACAGATATTGGTCTAATCTGTTAGACGGGTCCCAACGGCTCTTCTGCTCTCCTCTTTTCATTCTGCTCACCGTGCAGGGTCTTGAGCGCAAGAGGTAGTTGATCGTTGCTTTTTATTCAGTTTTGGGCCCGTTATTTTGTCGGATCTTTTTAAGCTATGGTCTGTTGTTGCGGCATCCTGCACTGATGCCTCGCTGCACTATGATTTTTACAGGAGGCTTGGATAGCCCAGATCTCTGTTTATTTAGTCTCTGTGAGCAGGCCTCTGTGTTGCTTAGGTATTTCCGCAGCGTAGAAATCTGGTGAATATGGCATGGTGTTTGCTCAGTGCTCCTGTCTGTGCACCCCCAGCAGCACTGACAGTCTGTTGGAATTGAGGAGACAGTGCCTGTAGCCTGCCTGAGGGTCTTGGTGAGAGATCCCCGCTGTGGTCAATTAAGAGTACGGGCAGCAAATCCCACAGTCCCTTGTCCTGTTCTCCTAGTTTACCCCACTTGTAGGCTCCTCTTCACTATTGTCAGTGGAGCAACTTGCAGCCCGCGTTGTTTTGGGCTACGGTCTGCTGTTTGTGGGTTTGTACACCTTAGCCAGTGTCACAGGGGGCGCGCCCAGGAGTTTTCCGCACTCGCCCATGTCTCCATTGCTGCCGTGTACTTAAGACTGGCAAGCCTCGTTTGTTCCGGCTTCCCTGTTGTCCTTTGCCTTCCAGATAGCCCCTTAGTCAAGGCCGCATTTTCCGCCTACTTGTTAGGCCGCTGTCTGATCTCGGCTGTTCTGGCTTCTGGCGCCAAACTTTTGGTGTGTCGGGTTACAGAGAGGATCCGGTGTTTGTCTGCTTTATTTTATGGGCTCTATGGATAGCCTTTTGGGTGATGGGCCGAGTTTTGCTGTTTTTCCCTGGCCACGCCCCCCCAGTCCTATTCATTTTTAGGGTTTCCTTCTCCTTTAAGTCACGAAAAGAGCCAAAGTTGAAGTCCGGAAGCTGAAAGTTCAGTTCGATTCTACTGAACACCAATGTGCTTTTTATTTATATATATTAAACTCCTAGCCACTAATGTATTATTTGAATACACTCCTGCCGCCAATGTTTTTTTTTTTTTTAAATATTCTTTGGGGCCCCAATGTTTATTTTCAACTTGGAAGGGGGGCTAGCATCAATGTTTTATTAGAAAAAACTTTAATGGGGGGCGATTGCCAATTATTTTTAACTTATGGGGGACCCTGGCATCATTTTTTTTTAACTTATAGGGAGGCCCTGGTTACCAATTATTTTCTTTGACTTGTAGGGGGCCCTGGTGCCACAGTTTTTTTTTTACTTATAAGGGGGCCCTCACCATCAATTAATTTTTCTCCCTTGTGTTTGTGGGGGGGGTTATCATTTTTAGCGCTGATGTCTGTGTCATCTTTTAACTGTGGTGTAGGGTGGGGCTTGGGGGCCGGGATGGTCAGAGCCCATAAAATTTTGTTGTATGGGGCGCGTGATTTCAAATGGTGGCCCTGTTGCCACTATACCACGCACAATTGTCATCTTTAATTTCCAGGGACAGTCCAGTTTTTGACTCAAGTGAACAAGTTTTTGACACAAGTGAACAATGTACATATGCAATTTAAAGTTTGTATTAACAACAATTGATTGTCAGTATTCAGCCAAATCTTTCTCGAAGGATTCAGGGGTTTGGCCGAATCCAAATGAGTGGATTTGGTGCATCCCTATTGGATTTTTTTTACCCCACTGCTTTTTCTCAACCATGAAATGATTTGATTGAGCAAATGGAATATGAATAGTAGAGAGTAGATAGGATCAGTGACCCCTTTTGAAAATTGGAAAGAATCAAAGGAAAAAGGCAAATACTTAAAAAAAGTTGCTTAGAATTGGTCATTCTACAACGCACTTGGGGGTTATTTACCAAAGGTCAAATTTTAGAGTTTTGTATACCTCGAATGAACTCACAACTCAATTGGGTTAACAATCTGAAAACTCAAACTGATAGCGTTTTTGGTAGGATAAAGCTCAAATAGCTCAGTATGGAAAAGGAATAATAATAATCAGCTTTCACTTAAATTATGCAAATGATGGAGGTATTTCAATTTGTACTTTTTTTATTTTGTTTTAAACTTGTTGCTTTTGTGTCTCTGCTCTATCTGCTTTGGGATTTAGGGATCTGTGTATCATTGTGGGGATGTTTCAATGATTGTCTCTAGGGTTCAGTTACTGAATGCAGGCACATATACTTGATCAGATATGATGAGCTGTTTAACTCCCAGCACAACAGCAATCCACAATTCCCAAAGCAAGAAACCAAAAACAAGCTTTTCTGAAGCCTTACCCATAACTGGTCTGGGCGTGTTCAGTCGTAATTCGTATTTTATTAAATATAGGATGTTTCCTTTGAAATAAGAGGTGTTTATTGTTTACGTCTTTGTAATCTGCTTTTATACTGGCTGAGGGAATTTATTCCAGTATTTCACAGGCTGACCATATCTGCTTTTTTTTTACACTTATTTGACTGATCTCAATTGCAGGCCTATACTATAGCTGTTTCTGTCAAACTCGTGGCCTAGCTAAGCAAACATTTTCCACTTTTTTCTGCCTTTAAAGCCTTCTCCTGATTGTCCAGTTTTGGAAGTCAGAAGAACAAATAATTCCTGGTTTTAATTATTTGACTGAAACAGTGTATGCAATGCAACAAGGATAGTTCAAAACAGTTGTTGTAGATACAGAACTAGAGCTGGTGTGAATGGGAGGGGTAGGCTTTAAAATCTGACAAAGCATAATCATTTTAAACTGGCAAAGGTGTACGACAAATAGGGATGCTCTGAATCCAACATTGGGTTTAGGATTCAGCATTTTTCAGCAGGATTTGGCAATACATAGGCAATACATGCAGAGGTATTACTGTTAGCCTTAAGAAATCTTCTAACCTGTCCAATCAAATAAACTACCAATCACCATGGTATGAAAAATGTCAAGTCCACACCCAATCTGATAATTGGACGAACCTTAGTTTCATACGATATTATATTTGAGTCTTTTGCCAGCTTTACTTACATCTGCTAGCAGTCCCCAGCTATGACTTACACTTGCCCCTGCATAGTAAAGTAAAATTGTAATTATATATAGCTTTTTCTTTCACTCAATCTAATACATGGCAGTAATTGAACCCCTGACTTATGTTTTTGTCATAGGCTCATACTGTCAGTTTAAGCACATACATTCACTGATAAATTCTTGGCAGTACAACTACTTAAAGTAAAACTATACCCCCCGAACAATGTAGGTCTCTATAAACCCTGCTTCATGTAAATAAACCATTTTCATAATAATACACTTTTTTAGTAGCATGTGCAATTGGGTAATCATAAATAGAAAATTGCCATTTTAAAAAATAAGGACAGCCTCCTGGGATCCTAGGATCCAACGGTGCACACAAACATACCAAACAAATTATAAAGTTAAGTCACATGGGTCAATTAACAGACAGAGTTCTGTCTTTTGCTTCCACTCTTCTTCCTGTTACAGTTAGAGTTTAAATATCTGTTGCTCAAAAATTCATTTTCGGGGAATAGTTTTCCTTTAATTCACTGCACTATGAAACTTACTGCCACTACGATGAGTACAAATACCCCATGTGGATCATGCAGTGCATTTCTGGCTCCAATATATACATTAAGTGCCACAGAATGTAGATTCTATATTCTGCAGCACTTCTGGACTGAGTAGCGGCTTTTAAAGGAGAAGTAAACCCTCAATTGTCATAAGTCCTCACTGACCCACCTCCCCATGCACACTGTTACTCCAGAATTGTGTCCCTTAGAAATTCTGACCCGCACAATGCAGAACAGTGCAGCAGAGCACAAGGGTGATGTGTTCGTCAGCCTCGGCTTCTTCTTTGAGCAAGCGCCGATCCATATTCATATGTGGTGCATGCGCAGTTAAATTACCGAACGGCAAGAAGAGGATCCCGAAGAAGCAGAGGCTGACGAACATGGTGCTTGGCTGCTCTGTTCTGCATTGTGCGGGTCAGAATTTCTAAGAGACACAATTCTAGCGTAACAGTGTGCAGGGGGGAGGGGGCCTAAAAGGGGAGTCAGTGGGGACTTTTGACTGTGGAGGGTTTACTTCTCCTTTGAAGCCCTTTACCTGCTCACTCAGAAGCCCCTAGGAAACGAGTGGAGTGAGGGAGAATAGTGGCCCCTGGGGTGAGATCGCCCAGGGGCCCCATGGGCACAGCAGTCATGTGTCTGCTGCTGCCCACACTTCCACCTCCCCCAATGATGCCCACTGATTTGGATCCCATCGGTGAGATCTTCTTCCTGCACTTCCAGTCCAAATTCTCTGAACAGGGTTCTGCTGCCTGCACCCCCCAGGTTAGTGTAACACACACAATATACACTTGCACACTTTTTACACTAATACATATATTTTTGTGGGTTTCACACATTCATACCACTCACATACTTGCACATACAACACTTATTTTGCCACGTATACGCATATTTTTACACACTTACACAATTTATGGCTTTTTTAAAACAACATCCTGTGTTGTTTTTGCCTGAAAAAAACTGTTTTATTGCCATTGCAAATAGCGTATTTGCCAACCACAGTGTGCAATATCTTTTGTATCTTATTTTGGTGATTATATTACATTTTTTTGTGCATTTTTTGTAATTTTATTGAATTTTTATCCACTTTATTACATTTCATTTCTGCATAGGCATTGCTCGCTTGTTTCTGTCCGTAAAACATATTTGGCCAAGCTAAAATTTTAAAACTTTGATTCTGATGGCTTGCACTAAGCAAAAAAAAAAAAAAAGATCATTAATTTTAGTGATTTTATTTCATTTTATTTATTTCATACGCTGTTTCAATTTGGGGGCCTCTGTAAGCAACATAGTTTGGTAAAACTTGGGCATTATATTGTTCATTAGACCTCTGGCATTCAGATTTGTGATGTTTTATGCTGGTATGTCACAAAAGGTGGAGCATATAATGGGGCACAATTCAAGCTTTGTGACAGTTTTCAGAAACTTCATAAAAACAGCTACGTTTTTCAAAATATACATTGTTTTCTAGAGTTTCCCTACTGTTAGGCGGTCTTATAGCACATAATACACATGCTGGGTGCTTATATTGCAGCAACCAGAGTGTCAGCTGTGAAAATTCATATGCGCTGTCTCTGTACACCACATAGTTTGGTAAATCTATGTATTTATGGGCATCAAAGTGTTCAGTAGATCTCTGGAATTGATATTTAGGATATTTTATTCTTGATACATAATGCTATGTGGAAGATGCTAGAAGTGGAAGCTTTGAGGCAATAGTATATATTATTATATAATAAATATAGATATTTAATCAAAACAGGAAATCTTGGGAAAACGTTGTGACTGTAGTTTGGAGTAGAGAGACATGGTTACCTATTTTTGATTTGTCTCAATTTGTACTTTATATTATTTGTACTTTATATGATTTTGGGGGGTCAACGTATATATCTTTGTGTTTTTACTCTGCAAAAAATGCAGCAAATGTGTTGCTTATTCAGTGGCTGAAGTGATCTCTGGGACAGTTTGTGTGCACTAACTTCATTTTGGCGTCTCTAAACATTAGATACCTTGATAATCCTAAGAACAATGGCCATCAAATTGTTCTCTGGCTTTCACATTTAGGATGTTTTCTCTTGGTACCTGAAAATCATTGGTTTTGCATGATGTGGACTTGGTTTTTCACTTGTGCCAGTGGAACCAGTTTATTATTCTGCCACACTTCACCTAATGTAGTGATACCATATTTCACCCATACCCACATTGGACCTAATTTGGCTATGATGGGGTATTCCTTATTGTAAAACAAAAAGAGGATTGTGCTTGCACACCCTGTTGTAGTAGTAAAAATAGTAAAAATTTGATCGATCAATTGAATTACTATGCGATCAAAATTCATCTTTTTCGGTAGATTGAAACTGGCGAACTAGGCAGCTAAATAAAAATTTAAAGGGGAAGTTATTCGATAGTAGAATATTCAAATATATTTTTATTCAAATAATTTGAATCATTCGATTCACTGGTCGAATTTACCTATTTTGCATAATCAAATTCAAATCTATTTCAAAATTCAATCGAATTTCGAATCATTCATATGAATTTTGTAAATCTGCCCCTAAGATCCTGATGGCTAATTACATTAAGAACAAAGAAACCTAACTCTACGTTTTAGAACCACAGAAGAAAACCGAAGCACCTGGAGGAAACCATGTAAACAGTGGAAGAATATGAAAACTCTGTGCAGATTGTGGCCTAGCTGGAACTGAACAATAAATTACGTAGGACGATAGTCCAGCCTGGACTGGGATTCAGAAACTCATGTCCACGCATGTAGTTATAAAACTGTATAGACATAGAGAAAATGTAGAATTCCAATAAACCTGTAGTTCAAATGCACTCACATGAACAACAAGGTGCATAAGCTTTGTTACTTTTTATTGCAGGTAAAGTTGCTGTACCGTGTTAGCCAGTAAAAATGTTATTGGGCAACCCTTTTGAAATAAAAAATAACAAAATGGTATAAAGGTGATACCTTTATTGGCTAACTAATATAATCATAGCAAACTTTCAGAACATTTTAGTTCCTTTTTCAAGCTGATTACAATGAAGCTGTGGTGCTCTCTGGTATATATACAACATTTAGCTCATAGATCAAATGACCAACAAAAAGGAATATCAAACTGTGTGTGAGGTGTCAAAGTCATTTACGAGGGGATCTGCAAGAGATAGACAGATAAGGTAGAAGATAATGTGGGTCAACTAGATTGTAAATCAGGGCTGAATTATTGGAGTGTAGAATCAAAGGAATTCCAAAGGATCTCTTAGTCCATATCCAGACATGTTGGTATTTCTGACCTGGTGCTGTCCTTTGTTAGTCCACATAATTAGACATAAATCCAAGTCCCAGGTTTAGTCCCTTCTCCAGAGAATTGAAGGTTTCCATTAATTTGTATTCCCATACTTTTCGATCGTTATCTGTTTTAAAATTGCCCTTAAGAACCAAAATTCCTAAATCCTTTATGGAGTGATTAGGGCCATTGAAATGTTTTCCTATTGGTGTGTCCAGTTTTTTATTGGTTACAGTGAATCGGTGGTGTGTATTTCTCTTTCTCAGACTTTGTCCAGTCTCTCCTATATACAGTCCCCCTGTTTTGCATTTAGTACATTGTATTAAGTACACCACATTGGAAGAAGAACAGTTGTAGTGACCGTGGATGCTGTATTCCTCTAATGTGTCCGGAATTTTAATTTTGTCAGAAGTCAGGATATATGGGCAGGTTTTACATTGTTTTTTGCCACAGGGGTATGTTCCATTTTTGGTGGGGTGCAATAAGGCACTTCTTGTTATTAGTGACTTTAGGTTGGGAGGCTGTCTGAATGCTAGGAGTGGTGGATCTGGGAAAATGCTTTTGAGCCGCTCGTCCTTTTGAAGTGTACCTTGTAGATCTCTGGCTATTTTTCTGAGGGTCCTTAGTTGTGGATTGTATGTGACCACTAGGGGAACCCGATTTATTTCAGGTTTTTGTTTATAATGTAGAAGGTGACTTCTGGGAATCCTGGTGGCTGCATGAATGTATTGATCCACAATCATGGGGCTGTAGCCCCTGTTGATGAAGTCTGTTTTGAGTTTTTTGAGGTGGTGGTTCCTTTCAGCAGTGTCAGAACATATACGATTGTATCGTAAGGCCTGGCTGTAGATTATTGAGTGTTTAGTGTGGTCTGGGTGAAAGCTGTCATACCGTAGATATGATGGTTTGTCAGTTGGCTTTCGATATATGGTGGTTTGAATAGTATTATCCCTGATGTGAATGGTTGTGTCCAGAAAGTGGATGTGAGTGGTGGAGTAGCTCATTTTTAAATTAATATTGGGATGAAAGTCTTGAAACTTTTTGTGAAATTGAATAAGTTCTTGTTCAGTATCTGTCCAGATTATGAATATGTCATCTATATAGCGGAGGTATGTCAAAGGCTTGATGTTGCAGGTGGAGAGAAAGTCCTCTTCTAGTTTTGCCATGAAGAGGTTGGCATATTGGGGTGCAAAGCGTGTACCCATACTGGTTCCCATCCGTTGCAGAAATACTTCCTGGCCAAAAAAGAAGCAGTTGTGTGTTAATGTAAACTCAATCAGTTGTGTAACTGCTTGGGATGGTAGGTCATGCTTTTCCAAATATGTTTTGCAGGCATCTATACCATCCTTGTGTGGAATATTAGTATATAGTGATTCCACAATGGAACACAGTGGGACATGGGATTTTTTTCTGTTGAGTGCTGTTCTTATATCTACCCGGCAGCTGTTATCTTGTGTTAGGGAGCTTCTGGTTACCTTCTCATTGTTCTGTTGTTAAGATGCTGGGGGAGTGATATCACTCCAACTTGCAGTAAAGCAGTAAAGAATGACTGAAGATTATCAGAGCACAAGTCACATGACTTGGAGCAGCTGGGAAATTGACAATATGTCTAGCCCCATGTCAGATTTCACAATTAAATATAAAAAAAATCTGTTTTTGAGAAATGGATTTCAGTGCAGAATTCTGCTGGAGCAGCACTAGTAACTGATGCAATTTGAAATTTTTTTTTTTCCCATGACAGTACCCCTTTAAGATTAGAAGAAAGGTGAGAGCTATACCCGTTTATACTACATTTACTATTGCTCGAATTCAAGGGTGAATTAACCCTCGAATTCGACCAATCAAATTGTGGTCGAATTTAAAACCTTCAAGTCGAATATCAAATTTGAAGGTTTTTATCGCAATAAAAAATTCTAACGAAAGATTTAAACCATTTAATTGAATATTTTTATTTGATCTAAAAAACTTAAATAAATCCTATGGGAGCTTCCCTTATGGTTTAATAGCAATTCTGTGGGTTTAATCTGGCGAACTAGGCAGTCGAAATTAAAATTTAAAGGGCAAGTAATTTAACTGACGAATATTCGAATATGATATTATTTATTTATTCAATGGTTGAAGTGGCTTTCAAAAATATTCGAAAATTCTAATTTAAATCTTTTTCAAAATTCAATTTGTTACATCCACCGAAAACGGACATCAATCATTTGTCTAGTACTGCCCTTAGGGCTCTTACACATGGGCATTTGTACCTGCGCTTCCCTGCGTTCCATTCAGCTGCAGAGGAGTGCATGAGTAGACGCACTTGAGTCTTTTCAATGTGGCTGTATTCACACAGACCCCGAATGCAGGTTGAGACGCAACATCCTACATTCAGTGGTTACACACGTCTGTGTGAGTACAGCCCCCTTCAAAAGAATTGAGTGTATCTACTCCTGCACTCCCCTGTGGCTGAATGGAACTCAAGGGAGTGCAGCCCTTAGTAAGAGGCATTAATCAGGGGCGTAACTACAGAGGAAGCAGACCCTGCACCTGCAGGGGGCCCAGAAGTTATAGGGGTCCCATAAGTCCCTAATTAACAAGCTGTTTCAATATATATTGGTAAACTATCAGTAACACTGAAGTATTCCGCTTCAACTTCTGTCAACTTCTTTTTCTTTGATAAAATCACCGGTAAAAACAGTACAGCGCATCCGTTTATTAGTCTAAAATCTTTAGTGTCCTTCTCAGTACTAGGGATGGCGCGAACCGCCGCAAAAAAGTTCGCGGACGCGTTCGCGAACTTGCGACAAACGCGCGAACAGTTCGCGAATGTCGCGAACCCCATAGACTTCAATGGGAAGGCGAACTTTAAAAGCTAAAAAAGACATTTCTGGCCAGAAAAATGATTTTAAAGTTGTTTAAAGGGTGCAACGACCTGGACAGTGGCATGCCAGAGGGGGATCAAGGGAAAAGAAAAATCCATTATTTTCTTATGTCAAAAGTGTTACAAAGTATCTTACCTGCACCTGTTAGCTGTTCTGGACGCTGTTCTGGACTCTCTGCCAAAAGCCAAGTTCTAATCTTTGCTTTTTCTGGCTGTTCAGTGAGGGTCTTTCCAGTGAAAGAGGGTCCTCCAAAAAGAGGGTCTTTCCAGTACAAATGAGGGACAGAGGGTTGAGCTCGCAAAAGAGGGACAGTTGGGACTCGGGAGGTATGCACATTTTTTTTTTTTTTTTAGTCCAGGGGGTGTGTGGGGGTGGTCCAGGGAGATATTCCTGATTGGCTGCCATGTATCTGCTGGTCTGGGGTGAGAGGGCAAAAAAATGCGGCAAAAAAAAGCGCCAAATTGACGCGAACCCAAAATGCGAACGTCGTGCGACGTTCGCGAACTTCCGGCGAGCGCGAACAGCGGAGGTTCGCGCGAACTGTTCGCGCCATCCCTACTCAGTACAAACCACTTGCCTTGAATCTCTGGCTGCTAATTCCGCACTCCTGTGTCACCGGACTTCATGAGGAAGCCAGATTGGCAAAACGCATCAGCGGTAACACAGGAGTGCGGAAGTGGCAAGTATCGATCTGTGGCAAGCGGTTTGGACTGAGAATGATGCTAAAGAATTCGGACTAATTCACAGATGCACTGCACTGTTTTTAAAAGTGATTTTAGCGAAGAAATCTTTGTGAGTGCAATCTTATTTATTTATTAAAATTGTAAAAATGCTTCCACACATGTTGCTTCATTTTATCCAATAAGGAAGCAAGGAGAACAGAAGTTGAACTGGAATGAGAACCGGAATGCCTCTTACTAACTTACTTTTTGTAAGTAGGATCATCTGCCAGACTAACTAGGAACCAGAGTGCGGGCTCTATCTGAACTACAACTAGAATCCACGGGTGTAATTTTTATCATACTAGAAGTACAACAATACCCTGTTTTTAGGGAATTATATCTCACTGGATATATGTTTTATGGGGGTAAACCAGTGCTGTCCAACTTCTGTAGTACCAAGGGCCAAACTTTTTCTGGCCTACGTGGTGGAGGGCTGATAATGGAAGTCAGTGTTGACCACTCCCCATTTTAAACCACACCCACTGTAAACCACACCCTTGTTACCACAAGAACTTTTAAGATCACATCCACATTAATGGTAGTAGCACACCAAATAACCAAATGTTTGGTGCTTACTGCAGAGATATCCCTCATCACTCATATGTGAAAAATTCAAGTCAGCCATATGCCTAATCCTCCCCTGTGTATAGTACAGAACCCCCCTCCCCCCCATGCATGATTAAATACCTGAGGAACCCCTAATAACTATTTCCAAATACTAACAAACACCCAAAACAAACCCCTACCAGGCTTACATACCACAGGTAGCATAGGGCAAGCTCAGAATGACACACACAAGCAGCACTAGACAAGAAGAGTATGACCCCCATAAGCAGCACTGGGTAAGCAGAGTATGACACACACAAGCAGCACTGGGCAAGCAGAGTATGGCCCACACAAGCAGCACTGTATTTGCAGAATATGACCGACACAAGCAGCACTGGGCAAGAAGAGTATGGCACACACAAGCAGTACTGGGCAATCAGAGTATGGCACACACAAGCAGTACTGTGCAAGCAGAGTATGACCCACACAAGCAGCACTATACAAGCAGAGTATGACCCACACAAGCAGCACTTGGCAAGCAGAGTATGAATTATTATTTAATTATTTGATTAATTTTAATCAAATAATTAACTTTTTTTTTTTCTTAAAAGGTGTGGGTGGTCCACTTACTTTCTTAGAAACCTCTCTGGATTTTTAAGCCTTGAGGCTTGAGAAAGGGTAAGACTAAGCCTGGTAGTCTGACCGTATAAATTCAACTTTTCACTTTTTCCAACAAAGAGGTGCTGCAGTGGTTTTTTTTCTACTACTTTATAAAAGCACCTGATATCAGCACAGAAGGGGGCACCAGGGCCCAGCTTTGTGTGGCGCTGCCCAAGCGCTTGCCAACCCCCGATCCAATCCAGTGTATAGATTATTTCACTTGCAATGCATACCTCCCAACATTTTGGAAACAGAAAGAGGAACATTTTTGTAGCCACACCCCCTAATTACCATGCTAGTATGCATGCAAGTTATGAAAGTTTGAACACATTTCTGTGGTTTTCATGTGTTAGTACAGTTTTACTAACAAAGGTAAATTGCCTTTTAAGCTGCAAGCTACAATTTCCCCAAGAGACCTGCTTATCTTAAATTGTTACAATTACTTCTTTGCTTATCTTAAATTGTTACAATTACTTCTTTGCTTATCTTAAATTGTTACAAATATATAAAATGCACCTGGAACATATTCTTGGCTCCCAGCCGAAAGCCAATTAAATTAGAAACTTTGTATGTTTTTCTGGCTATATAGTGACATATCAGTAACAATCCGGGAGTGCAGGTTGAGCTGTCAAAATCTGTACTGTCCCTGAAACAACAGACAGTTGAGAGATATGGCAACGATCTTATTGAAGAGGGCTATCATCCCTCAGCTCAGCTGTCAGAAAAAATCCTTTTTCATTTCAATAAAGGCATACTGATGCCCTGCTCCCTAAGTTGCCACCTTAGGCATGGACCCTCAGGTGCCTATGTCCAAAATACATCCCTGCCAGTGCCCAGTTTCCATAGGTGGACCTTGGACACACTGATTTCATTTCATCCCATTAGAGGTTTAAGGCAAGGGTGCCCGGTTGTTTTGTAACCCATGGGAAATTTAACATTTCACATTACCGTATGTAAAGGTATTTTGGGGCATTTTTTGCTCACTGGAAAAACAATTTGCTTTGGGAAACAAAATTCCAAAACAAATTACCCTTAAGAAAACAATTATACATATGGCCAATTAGGAATAAAAGTGAATACCAAAAGATTGTTTTTTGAATATAAAAAAAATGTAATTCAAAGTCAGCAGTTTATTGATCTAAAGGATGCCCAACTAGCCAGATATTTATCATGACTGTACAGAAATCCATAGAGAGCAGAGCTGTCAACCTTTCTGACTCATTTTTAGGGGGTATTTGTATAAAATGTTTGCGAAGTGATGTCACACGCATGTGTTACTGAAGCAAAAGATGTCATGATGCACAACTGATTTTTGCTGCAAATCATCTGGAATATTGTCACAAATTGGGGGATCTGATAGCTTCCAACACGACGTGTGGAAGCACAGGCATCAAACGCAGAATCTAATGTTTATGTAGCAACGTTTGATATGCCATGGGGATTGCAACCTGGTTCGGCTTGTCAGGATGCTGTTATAGTGCTTTATAGACTAAAGTGTAATGTTCTACCAATAGAAGGAATGTGATTTCTCCACCGCACACCTTCCTTCCACTGACCTGCAGTAGTGGTGCTGGTTCACCGTCGACACGGCCAGGTCCCCTAGCAACCGTACAAATGTAGAAACAGTCCGCATAAAGTAAACACTGTGCACTTTTGATTGTATCCTGATGAAGGGAGGTATTATCCCCCGAAACGTTGATGTTATGGTAGCATAGATAAAAGGGGCACATTCCCTGACTGCTAATAATTGTGTGTGCGGACCGTTTCTACATTTGTACGGCTACCATTAGAAGGAGCAGCTCTTGCTTTTTCCATTCAGACCAACAGACACATCACTGTATTTTTGGGAACACCTGATCTTTGAATAATTTTTTTAAAGCTCAGAATAAGTAGGGCTCGGGGGGGGGGGTTATCTACAGGGCTGGACTGGGAGTAGAAAGAAGCCATGGCAAAAATAATCAAAGCAGCTCACATATAAATGTGCAATTTTATCGAACTGGGACAGATTCGCTCATTGCTACCTTCTACTCTTTTATACATTGCAACAAATATTTTGGGTTAAAACTGCAATATATTATCAGCCTTAACCCAAGAAATGCTGGTGTCCACATAAGAAAATGGTTAAGTCATTAACCCTTGAAATGCCAATAATCTTAGAAAATGAGCATTTAGAAAATCAGCATTAACCCCAGACATGCCAGCAGCCAAAAATTACTGCAGTAAATGGACATAGGCATGAACCCTAGACATGCCAGTAAGATTATTGTTGAAAACAGTTAATTAAGATCTCTTCACCTGGCTTTTCCATCCCCTTAAATGATGCAAGTCCAACACCATTTGGCTAATGTACTTTTGAATTTTGATGGAAGGTGTGCTGATCAGAAACTGATTTAAAGGAACAGTTTAGGGTAAAATTAAAACTGGGTAAATAGATAGGCTGTGCAAAATAAAAAATGTTTCTAATATAGTTAGTTAGCCAAAAATGTACTGTATAAAGGCTGGAGTGACTGGATGTCTAACATACAACACAACATCCTGCTTTTCAGCTCTCTAAATCTGAGTTAGTCACCGACTTGAAGTGGGGCCACATGGGACTTAACTGTTCAGTGAGTTTGCAATTGATCCTCAGCATTCAGCTCAGATTAAAAAGCAACAGTTATGACCAATGTGGCTCTCCCTCAATTCACTGATTGGTTACTGCCTGGTAACAAGGGTAACCAGTCAGTGTAAGTAGTGTTCTGTTCTGTTCTGTTAGACTTACAGTCACTCCAGCCTTTTACATTTTTGGCTAACTAACTATATTGAAAAGATACTTTATTTTGCACAGCCTATCTATTTACCCAGTTTTTATTTTTATACTGAACAATTCCTTTAAGGTGGCCATACATGGGGCCCTCAAATGGGCTTCCCCAATTGATATCTAGCTGAAAGTCTAGCCAATGTCGATAGGGCAGGTTTAAAAACCCATGGGATAGTGGACCGTTTGTTTGTTGATGTGGTCCATCGATCCGACCGGCCGTTCTCCTGCATTATGATCTGATCTTTGAGCCTGAGGGCCTACAATTGGATCAGCCCGATATCGCCCACCTCAATGTGGGCATATCGGGGAGAGATCCGCTCGTTAGGTGACATGGCCAAACGAGTGGCTCTCCCTGTGTATGGCCAGTGGACCCGTCACCCAGACACAAAAATCTGTATAATTAAAGTCCTTTTTAAATTAAACATGAAATCCAATTTAAAATTTTTATTAAAGCATTCCTAGCTGTTTTACGCTCATTTAAAAATCTCAGCTCAAATATTGTCTGCCACTACTCTATGTCTTAGGCATAGAGGTGGGGCAGATAATTACTTTCACTTTCCATTCAGCACTTCCTAGATATCACTGCTAAACATTCCCCCAGTTCTCTTAAAGGGGACATATACCATAATTTTCAACTAAGGCTTAATCAATTCCTTTTGTAAT
>CM044441.1:93187651-93257749 GCA_024363595.1 Xenopus borealis
AAAATAATTTATATAGTGTAATTAATGTTCATTTTGCTTGATTAATGTGATAAAATAGGACTTTGAATATTTAGCAGGGAAAAAGTGGGTAGTGCTTAAGAAACATTCTGAACATAAGAGTGGAGATCAGATGTTGGCTGGAGTGAGGGAAGAGTTGCAGGGTTTAGGTAAGTTAAACAACGAAGCGTTAAAGGAGAATTCAAACTCTACGTGAAAAAATCCCTCCCCCTGCGCAGTAGCTCAGTACCAGCAGATTCCTCCAACTGCGCGTGCACCTGAAAGTCACAAACTTTCTGAAAAAAATATCAGAAACTTTGTGACTTTTGGACGCAATCTCAGTTAGAGGAATCTGCTGGTATGGAGCATGTGACCGAAAGTCATGAAGATTCCGATTTATTTTTTTTGGAAACGTTGTGACTTTCAGGGCATGCACAGTAGCTCCACACTGACAAATCCCTCATACTGAGTATGCTCCAAAAAACGCTGGTCAATCCAGGAAGAAGATGGCGTCTGTGAACTCCACTGGACAGGGCCTGGAAGGAGGGGTAAGTAACAAGTTAGGGGCATTTGCCTGGGGGGAGCTGGTAGGCCGGGGGGGAAGGAGGGGGCCTACACAGGGGAGGGGAGATGGAATTTTTCATGTAGGGGTTGAATTCTCAGCAGAACAGAGGCATGAGAAAGCTTGTTTTAGTCCTGGCAAAGGGGGGGGGGGTGAGAGAAAAAGGGATCATGGATTATGTTGTGGAGGGAGAGGAGTCTTCAGAGTGGAGAGCAGAGGAGATGTAATTATTCCGGTAAGCGGTAAGCAGGGTTGCCAGATTGGCAGGTTTCTAGCCAAATTGGGCTACTTATTCAAAGCCCAGACAGGTTTTAAAAGTACAAATTAGCTCAGGTACAAATTTGGGCTTTTGGTTGGTTTGTACTCATAACTGTATATAAATACACCCCGACACACAGGGTGTGTGACGTCAGTGCACTGGAAGTGATGTCACACGCCCCCCAGAAGTGACGTTACTTCCGCAAAAAGCTGGCCCCCTGCACCTCACCCCCCAGCGCTTCCATTGGATTTCCTATGGAAATCAGTGGAAGTAGCTGGGCAATGTTTTTTTAAATACAACTACAGGCACCCGAGGGGCTCCCCCAAAATCTGCCGCCCTATGCACAGCCCCTTGGGTGCCTTAATATAATAATTGCCAATGTGCCAAGCCTCTGTCTCCCATTGCATGTAGTTTTTGTTTCACAATTTGTTGACTGCCAAGTTTAATGTAAGCCTACAATACCCAGCATTCAATTGCACTGCCTTGTTTAAGGACTTACCATATTTTGGGCAGTGTACCCAGGCCAAGGCATGTAGCTAACTTTGGCTGGTTTTGATAATGAGACCTGGCAACCCTGGTACTGGTGAGATTAATTTCTGATGGTGGAGGGAGGGATGAGGCAGCTCTGTGATTTATAGCAAAGGGGAGTTCACGACATTTACGAGAGGGGACTGGCAGGACAAAGTGGAACAGAGCAGCTGGCCAGAGCTGATTATAGTAAATGTTGTGTTTGGTAGCCGAGGATGAGGAGAGTAGAACAGTGCTTTATTAGCAGGTCATGCAGCCATTACATAACAGCAGTAAGTCTTACTTTCACTTTCAAGTTGTACAGAAAGTCCTATGTATGCACAGTGCCACCTGCAGGCCATTTGTATAAACACCACATATTCCCCCTATAGTAGGAAAGCATTTGGACAAAAATATAAACAGTAACAATTAAACCGTATGTATTTTAAAGCAATATATACATTCATTACATGACATAGTCCTTGGTCCATGCAGGTAGTTTCCTGATTCTCTCAGTATGCCTTATAGGTTCACTTTCCTCTGCCCTATTGCAGTTGGCATCAGGAGTAGGAAAATGTCCTTCATCAAATGGAACATCTCCAAAGTCATATCTAGCAGGAGCAAGACGACTTGCATAGTTCATATGTGTATGGTCCTCGCTGGCGTCTCACTTCAAGTGGTGTAGTAAATTTAGATTGTCCTTGTTTCAGTATTCCTGGTTTCTTAATTCTGACTAAAGATCCAGGCTGAAAATGCACTTCTCTTGCACCACGTTTTCTGTCAGTATAAGCCTTGCATTTGGCTTGGGGATGTTTCACAATGTCAGCAGTAGATGATTTTGTAGGAATAGTCTTTGGTGGAAGTTTGACTTCTGCAACATGTAACTTAGTGCGCATCTGTCTGTCTTGTAATAATTCAGCTGGAGATGATCGGGTTGTTGCATGGCATGTTGCTCTGTAGTTATGTAGTTCCTGTGATACAGTCTCCCTTATAGAGTAGGGCAAGCGTACTGGTTTTACATCTGGTCTCAACTTTACTTTGTGTACAAAGTTCTTTGCACAGCCCAGTGATGTGTTGCTTTGTGGTGAAATTGTAGACACTGGGTGTGTGGCAGGTACTGGTGCTGTAGTAATGAGACCATCCACTAATTGTAGGTTTAATGCCGCAAAGAGATCCCTTCCAAGTATAGCAGTACCTTTATTCATGATGTAAAAGTCACATTTTGCAGTATTTGATTTAAATTGCGCAGTCACTGGCAAGCAACCAAGCACAGGGATTGGATCCTTTAAGTAACTGACCAGTCTCAGGGCAGGTGCACCAAGCGTATCTTTTGCAAAGTATTTCAAGAAAATATCCTTTGGTAGTATAGAAACAGCTGAACCTGTATCAAGCATTAGGTTAATGGAGTGTCCCTTGTCAGCAGAAGCAGTACTGACACTGACAGTGCCTATAAACTTGTCTGGAAGAAATGTACCAGCTTTATCCACACTTAATACTGTAACATTTGTAGTAGTGAGTTCTTGAACATCTTTAACAGAACTACGGCAGACCCCAGAAAAGTGACCTGGTTTTAAACATTTGTGGCACTGTATAGCTTTGGCAGGACATTTAAAATAGTTTGCAAGGTGTTGTGTGGAACCACAGCGAAAGCAGTATTTTTTATTTGTATTTGCTGCACGGTTTTTCAGTGAATCCCTTTCCTTAGCACTGTATTTTTCCTGTGACTGCGCATTATTAGGCCACAGTTTTGATTTCACAATCTGTACATTCCCAGCAGTTCCCTGACTGACAGTTTTAGCCTCTGCCACAGCTGTTTCAATTTGGCTAGCAACTGTAATAGCCTTTGCAAGGGTTAAATCTTGCTGTAGGAGCAGTCTCTCTCTAATGCGTGGTGAGTTTGTTTTTTCCACTATTTGGTCTCTTAGCATTTCATCTGTTAGATTCCCAAACTCACAGGTAACAACCAGCTCTCTCAAAGCTGCTAAAAAATGTTCTGTGGATTCGCCATTACGTTGTCCACGTTGGCGGAATTTATGTCTTTCAGCAACCACATTTACTTTTGGCACAAAAAAGTTCTTTATAGCAGTAAGAGCAGTTTCATAAGTATCATCAGGTAATGGTAATGTATAGAATATACGCTGTCCCTCTGCTCCCAAGCAATGAATAAGTAAAGCACGCTTTCTAGCTGCAGAAATCTCCACTTGGTCAGCAGCAATAATGTAATTATCAAACATACGGATCCAAGCAGTAAAAGGTATGGTAGGCTCACCAGGGTTTGGTAGAAAAGGTGCAGGCTGCTGCAGTGGTAGAAAAAACATCCTTGTCGCCATTTGTTGTGTTTGGTAGCCGAGGATGACTAGAACAGTGCTTTATTAGCAGGTCATGCAGCCATTACATAACAGCAGTAAGTCTTACTTTCACTTTCAAGTTGTACAGAAAGTCCTATGTATGCACAGTGCCACCTGCAGGCCATTTGTATAAACACCACAGTAAAGCTCAGCAGTCAGTGCTCCGATGTTACCGGCAGCCAGTGGTGTAACTACTCCCTGGTGGGCCCCGGTACAGGATGGGCAACTGGCCCCCCAGTCGGACCCTTACCTCCATAAATCGCATGCTGGAGTGTTGGTGGCATGTGTGCTGTAAAATCTCCCCCCTAGTAACCACCTGCCATAACTATTTTCTTGGCTCTGATGGGCCCCAAGCGGGTTGGGCCCTGGTGCAATTGTACCTAGGGTTGCCACCTTTTTCCAAAAATGTTACCGGCCGGCAGGGGGCGGGACAAAAAATGGGCGTGACATGATGCATAAAGGGGCGTGACGTGACGCAAAAGGGGCGTGATGTGACACAAAAGGGGCGTGATGTGACACAAAAGGGGCGGGGCCACAGCGATCGACGGAAGAAGACACGAGAAAGGTAAGTTTTCGGGGGATTTAAGGCAAGGCAAGGGCCTTTTTTAAGGGGTATTACAAATTTACCGGCAGCTACATTGCTGGTAAATTTGTAATACCGGCCCCGGCTGGTGTTTTACCGGCTAGGCCGGTAAAATACCGGCTGGGTGGCAACCCTAATTGTACCCCTGGTAGTTATACTAATGCCGGCAGCCAAACAACACTATCTACAACTCATTCAAGAACCTGCTTGAGTTTGGCTAAAGCTGACTGGGAGTGCAAAAACAAATATGCCCAGAAATATCCTGGGTGTGGCAGAGAAATGCACGTAACACCTGTTTTCACAAAGTACCAGAGGCAGGGAAAGCCTAAAAAATATATAGTTTCCCATCAAGGGGCACTGAGCCTGTTTCAAAAACTGATTGTTCTATTACTTTGCTGCTACACCTTTGGCGTTTGGGGCAGGACGTTTTGAGCATCTGTGAAGAACAGTCCCTAAGCCGTGCCTCACACGGAACAGCATGGAGGCAGAGCATGAGGCTGCTGCACGACAAGAAGCAGTTTGGGCATCTAATAAATCCCGCCTGTTCTGTCTCCTCGATAACCTAAACTGCCAGGCGGAGCCTACTCCCTTCACTTTCTAACATCGGCCTGACAATGTCTGCTCCCTGTGTGTGAGCTGCCCCACCCAGCCGTCCTGCTTACTTGTGATTGGACAGTGTGCATGGAGTGGGCGGACTTGGTTTCCCTGGGTGTAGGAGGGAGGGCGCACATGTTGCCGGTGGTGTGCGGTCCCTATGCTGGCAGCCTGTCTGTCACTCGGCAAGATGCAGGATGGGGGCAGCCTCTGGTAACGCAGTACCCACAGGCTCCGCGGTGCTTCAGCCTATCAGCCAACTTCTCCACACTCCTCTGGACCAGGTCAGGGAGCTTTGCTTTCATTTTGTGTGTTTCTGTGCCTGTTCCTGTCAAAGTGCTGCTGCTTGGACCAGAGACAGCGGCAGCCGAACTTGTACCTGCCCGGCTGCGACAGGGAGTCATTTTACTCCCTAATGTAGGAGTGACGTGATATTTCTGGAGAAAATGTAAATATGTGCGGTAACTGTAGCAACCAAGCCAACGCTTCCTTGTATTGGGCTCAGTGAACAGTAAGTGCTGCGCATGAATGGTGCACTTTTGCGCGTAGATTCCTGAATAGACAGGTTTTTTCTTCAGCTTTTCTAAAGCGACGGCAGGGCCGGACTGGGAGGAAAAAGCAGCCCATGTATTCACACACATGGAACGCGTGATATATATTTCCAACCACAAGACTGACTACTAGAACTTGTGTTTTTTCATAGATATTTTAAGAGTCAATTACCATGTAATCCCCAGCAATATTATACACCCTATGTGCTGGAACTGGCCCTTGCAACAAATATCATATCACCCTAGTTTGTATCATAACTATTCTATCCGTTGGATTAGTGGCCCTATACTTACAGTATATCCTAAATTTTCCTTTGTGTGTCCCCAGCTAGACCATATACCCTGGCAGACAAGAGACCTTTAATTACCATGTGTATCACAGGGCCAAAGTGTGGCATAGTTGAAGAGACTAGGCTGCGTCATGTAATTAATGCTACATATCACAGTGTTCCATACACAGGCTGAAGTGATTGTTCTGAGCATGGATCCTCCTGTTGCCAACATACCTATCATAAGCATAAGGGATTAGGTATATAGCAAGCAACTCTAATATTACTAACTTAAGTTGGTCACAATTCCTGGTTTCACCCATATGCCAGTACTGGCATGAGTACTAACAAATGCAGGCATCTACTTAGCTGTGGCTGGCTATTATGGACAGCTCATTTACATTTCTAATGTAATTGGTTAATTTACATATTAAAGACAGAGCTAATTTGCATTTTTAGGTGAGCATTTCGAAGTAAGTGGCCCATCGGGCATTTGCCCGAACACACAGATTGCCAGTCTGGGCCTGTGTGATGGTGTCCAGCCTACTGGCATGTTGCTAAACTTCCAAATCTTGCCGCCTTCAAGTTAGTTACTGGGAGTTGTAAGTTAGGAACAGCTGGTGGCTGTCAGAATGTCACATCCCTGTCCAACTGGCTGTTTGTATCATACAGTCTGTCCAGCGTGCTTGTCGTGTTTGTCTCCAGGCTTGAAGGTTTAATGGGAACTAACATACGTGCAGTTAGCAATAGCTAATAGTGATCTGTCTATTACAAAGTTAAAGTAAACATCTGATTGGCTGTTGTGGTTAACTGCATTGGCGAAGTTTAGCACATATGTTAGTACAGCAGTCCCCAACTTTTTTTTTGCCCCAGGGACTGGCGTAAAGCCAGAATTTTTTCCAAGGGGGGGCATCAACTGTGAGCACCAGCATCAAATTCGGTGTGTCCACGTTACAAACATGGACTTGGCTCGGCTGCCCAGTTCGGGTATGTCCACGGCCTGGGTGTAGGGGACCCATGTGTTGCTATATCAGCCTCTATATATTTTACTAAAACTAGTCTTTTTTAAAAATTACATTAAATTATCAAGTTTAATGGACCAGTAACATCAATTAAAAAAAAAATTATTTCGTATATAATGGAAAAAAAAACACAAAGACAAATGAAACTTTCAAAATCGCTAATCTTTATTAAGAAATAACTTACCAAAACTTCTACTCCTCCAGAAAAAGGCGATAGGGCGATGATCCATCCTAGGGTGCTCGATTTCTCCTCCCTGGCTTCCTTATAGGAGGTAGCCGGGAGGAGAAATCGAGTGCAGAGAAGCAGAGTTTCGGTAAGTTATTTCTTAATAAAGACTGAGCGATTTCAAAGTTTAATTTGTCTTTGTGGTTTTTTTTTTCTTTTATACTAACAAATTTCTGCCTTTACAATCCCACCTGTATTGGATGCAGTGTTTCACAGTCCTATAGCATTTTCTGATGTCATATTATGGATCTTTTATCCCGAATGGGTCTCCATACCGTAAGTCTACTAAAAAATAATTTAAATATTAAACCCAGTAGGAGTGTTTTGTGTCCAATAAGGGCTAATTATATCTTAGTTGGGACTGAAGTTCCCAGTGCACGGTATTGTTTTATTATTACAGTGAAAAAGGAAACATAATTTGGAGTTTTTTGGATAACGGGCTTCTGGTTAACTGATTCCATACCTGAATTGTGTTGTCTGAGTGCTTGTTAGGTGATGGTGAATTTTGGGCTACTAAAAAAGGGGGACACCTGAAACGGCACCATATGCCGTTACTGTTACAGTGGTCTCACAACTGTTTTTGTATTCTTGTAAGCAGTGTATGGTATATTATTGTTTTTCACCTTGTTTCAAATCTTATTCTAAAGCTGTATAAGACTAGAGTTACATAGGGAAAATTTATTGTGGTGTAAAAGCTCACAGGCTGCAACTGTATTGCACAGAACTGCAGGGTGTCGACTGTAGGCCTTTTTGTTTGTATTTCTCTTGATTACATCATTTGCAGCTCAATGACAGCAGCTAAAGAATGTTGAAAAACTGCCCCTACACCTATAGCAGCCAGTTTTGCTGTGAGAAGTGATGGTGGGAGGCGTGTAGAGAGGTGTGGGTCTAGGCGTCAGTTAATGAATTGCATGTGGCGAGTTCCTCATAGTTTGATAATGGTGCTACTATCAAGGCAGACAATCAGCAATGCAAATAGACATATGTAGAAAGAATAAGGCCTATGTGTTCAAATTAATAAAATGATTTACTACAAAAGACTGGGTAGAGGGCTTTTATTCTTGCTTCATTGACATATTTAGTGGTGCAAGTTAAGTCATGACCTTTCTGACATTGTTGAATTGGTCTAACAATAATTGAAGGGCACTAAGTTGGAGAACTCTGACTTGCAACTGTAAGGTAAAAAAGTACACCCAAAGCCCAATGAAAGCAATGCTGGATAACTCAGATCACCAAATGAGTGTCATGTGTATCATAACTAGTGGCAGACCCATGGTAATAGTCTCTGTGGTGCCCCCTCTGTGGTGCCCCTTCCCCTTTGAGAGCCAAAGTAGTTCATCATCAACTAAGGGGCAGTATCAGCACTGGGCAAATTTGCACCAGAACAGTAACCCATGACAACCTATGTCTTCTCTCAAACGCTTAAATTGACCATACATAAGCAGATGTAATCTGCGGATTTGGGCTTTTTAGGCCAGTACAGCAATTTATCTACTCTTGTATAGGGCCCTCTAACAGGCACACCCAAACCCAATATCTGGGCAAAAATTATATAGATGTTAATCAGGGAGGTTTAATTCTCCTTTTGGATCAAAGACTGTATGGGCTTGTTGATGCAGTCCATGCTTATTTTGCCACTGTAGTAATCCGATTATTTGGCCATAGGGCAAGGCACACCCAAACCCGATATTTGTGCAAAAATCATTCAGATGTTGATAAGGCAGGTTTGACTCTCCTGTTGGAGCAGTCAAACCATATCAGCTAGTTGATGCAGTCCATGCTCATATTGCCCTAGGGCCAACGACTGGATTAAGCAGGATATTGGGGGAAGATTCACTTGTTTTGGTGGTCTCTCTTTATTCACTATCCAGCAGTTAAGACTGAGATCCAGACTGAGCTTTAATTTAGGTCCTGGCGTTTGATACAGGTACACAGAGGACCAAAAGGCTTCTCACATACCCAGAAAATAATGTTTATGTAATTTTACAACCCCAAAATCTACAGAAAGCTAGCCTGGGCCTGCTTCACTTTATTACAGGTGCAAAGCTAAACCTGATAAACTGGTATAGGCAGAATTAGTCTCTTTACTTTCCCTCTACGCACATCAGTTACCCTGAAAGATTTCTTTTGTGGAACATTCTTTCAAACTATTTCCATATATTGGATGAGTTATTAATTCATGTTTGTGGGCCAGCTTTATGTTAAAAGAGAACTGAAACCTAACTAAAGAAGTAGGCTAGAAATATTGAACGTGCCAGCCCAAGGCAACCACAGACCTTTAGCAGTAAAGATCTGTGTCTCCAAAGATGCCCCAGTAGCTCCCCATCTTCTTTTCTGCTGATTCACTGCACATGCTCTGTGCTGCTGTCACTTACTGAGCTCAGGGACCCACTCACAATATACAGTACACATAGAATAGAAGTGTCACAATGTAAGGATGATTAGAAATGAATACAGATAATTACTACATGGCAAACCAGTGCAATTAGCATCAGAATCTAATAATCAGCCCTGTAGCATCAGCTTACATTACAGACCAATCTCATTTTCTGCTTGATAATTAGTGATGGCCATTAAGCTTAGCTTCTCAAGAGCTGCTCAGAGCCCACTTAGCACGTGGGTTTCACAGACACTTTCTAAGATGGTGACACCCTGTGACAAGTTTGGAGTCCTAGATTATCTATGCTGTTGACAAGCTGAAACTTAAGGCTGGTGCAATAAATTCAGTTTATAAAATATAGCATTTGTAACCATATTCATTTTTAGGGTTTAATTCTCTTTTAAAGGGGAATTCAACCCCCTTGGCACAAAACCCCCCTTCCCTGAGTAGGCCCCTCTCCCTCCTCCCCCCGGGCCAATTCCCCTAACTTGTTACTTACCCCTTCTTCTAGGTTCTCTCCAGCAGAGTTTACTGGCGCCTTTTTCCCCCGAGCTTCTTCCTGGAACCATCAGTGTCCTCAGGCGCATGCGAAGTAGGAGGCATTTTCCGGAGAACTTTGTGACTTTCGGCGCATGCGCAGTAGATCCGCTCCGGCAAATGCCTCCTGCACATGCGCCAGAAGATGCCGATGGATCCAGGAAGAAGAGGGAAAGAGGCCTACTGGGGGGGGGGGGGGGGGGGGGGGGGGGGGGGGAGTTTTGCGCCAAGTGGGTTGAATTCCCCTTTAAATATAGTCTTTCAAATAGATTATTTTAGCTCTTAAACAGTCTAAGGCTGGGGACAGACAGGGAGATTCGGGGAGATTGAGTCGCCTGGCGTTTAATAGCAGGCGGCAATCTCCCCAAACGTCCTTCTCCCTGTCCGTCGCTAGTTGAAATGTAAAAGCGCCGGCTCTGTGCACACGCGGTGCAGCGATTTCCGGAATCGCCCGAAGTTTCCTCACGAAGTAACTTCGGGCGATTCCGGAAATCGCCGCACCGCGTATGCACAGAGCCGGCGCTTTTACATTTCAACTAGCGACGGACAGGGAGAAGAACGTTCGGGGAGATTGTCGCCTGCTATTAAACGCCAGGCGACTGAATCTCCCCGAATCTCCCTGTCTGTCCCCAGCCTTAAAGCCATGAATATGTATTGGAGGGCCACATCTGGCCCACATGCCTCTAGTTGGATAGCTCTGAATAAACAGATTATATGACAGGCATCGGTGCAAGGCTTGAGCAGATAGCTATAACCCAAGGCCGGAAACCAGATTCTTTTAATCATTTCAAATAAACATACTTTTTGAACTACGTTAGACATCCTCATTTTCTTTAATCCGTTTACTGTGTGTGTTCAGTTTAACTATGTTGTTGCAATGAAAGGGCACATTGCAAGAGGGAACTCTCAAGAGGTTCCTCTTTGCATATTAATAATTAGCTAGAATATATCCTGTCTGCATGCTTTTCTTTCTACCAGCTTGTACCTGTAACATGTTTGCACTGCTTGGCATGAGACGTATATTAAGGCATGCTTTAGATAACAGAATGTATGACAAACTATGAATTCTTTCCCAAGTACCTGTTCTGGGTATGTAATCTATATTATGATTGTTAAAGTGACCCTGACAAAACCCAATAATTCCCTCTACATTCCTCCTTCATTTTACAATTACTTTGAAAAAATACTGTTGTAGATGCGTGATGTTGGGTGTGGTTATAAGGGGTTATACATCCAGGGGCTGATTTCTCAACATTCACATTTGGTTTTCTTACATCAATTTGAGGTTTAGGGGGAGGCAAAATTATAATTATGAAACTATTTATTCAGGTTGAGCGTGTTTTTTTTTTTTTGAGCTTGTAAACTCAATGTTTTTGAGGTATTAGGTTTACAATGCATTTTTAAAAATTTTAAACCAGTGACCCCTCTTCCACACAATATAAAATTTTTGGTGTTTCTGAGTACAGGTATGGGACCTGTTATGCAAAATGCTTTGGCCATGGGGTTTTCCAGGTAACGGATCTTTCTGTAATTTGGATCTTCACACCTTAATCATGTAAACATTAAATAAACTCAATGGACTGGTTTAGCTTCCAATAAGGATTGCTATATCTTCATTTGGACCAAGTACAAGCTACTGTTTTATTAATACACATAAAAAGGAAATCATTTTTAAAATTTGGAATAATTGGATAAAATGGAGTCTATGGTAGATGGCCTTTTCGTAAGTCGGAACATTCTGGATAAACGGCTTTCGGATAACTGATCCCATACCTGTACTTGAGAAGGGTTGGGGGTAAACCCACACATCCAAATCATTGTGCTCTTCTTCACTTTCTGGTACAGGTATGGGATCCCTTATCCGGAAACCTGTTATCCAGAAAGCTCCAAATTACAGAATGGCCATCTCCCACAGACTCCATTATAATCAAATAATCCATATTTTTTTTTAATGATTTCCTTTTTCTCTGTAATAATAAAACAGTACCTTATACTTGATCCCAACTAAGATATAATTAATCCTTATTGGAGGCAAAACCAGCCTATTGGGTTTATGTAATTGTAGGGACCCATAAGTAGCATGGCCCTTATGGCTTCATTCCCTTTTCCCTTATCTTCCTGTTGATGTTACTGGGTTAAATCCCAAGTAATATGTTGTTACATTTGATTGGCTACAGGTTGTGACCACCTCCTGCAGTGCTGTAACAAAAGTGCTTGCAGGGAGGGGCACTTCCTCTCTCTCATTCTGCCTCTTTGGCTGCTGGTACTGAAACAGGCTGGTTGTTCCATTGAGCCTGGGATCAACAAGGCCCCAGTAAAGCCACATGCCCTAACAGGACCTCCAACTATTAGTGACCTGAGTCGGGAACCAGGAACTCCCGTGAATGAAGACTAGCAAGACACAGGTTAGCTTTTGTAATAGTCTCTAGAGAGAGAGAGAGATAGTCAGATGTATGTAGTGTGAACAGTTCTATGTTCCAACGAGGAGTGTTAGAAGGAATAGATATTCCTACAAGGCTTCCCCGTATGCCTTTAGTAAAGGGACCTCAGCTGGTAGGGTGTTAGGTTTAGTTTTGTCTCCCTGACGACTCCACTGAAAAGGATCCTGACCACTTAAAGATACACACCGGAGGGTAGAATCCCAACCATAATATGTGTGTGAATGTTGCTTGATACATCTGCTGATATCCTGTGCAATCTCTGCTATGATCCAACTCCTGTGTGAGTATATGAAACCTGAGGATAAGTGCCTTGTACTTAAATAATAAATGTTCACCTTTGTTTAAGAATATCCTGGCGCCCATTCATCTTTATTGTACAGTTTTGCCTGGGTATTGGAGTAATGCTACCTCTTAAAGGGATGACTTCCACTTAGCGAAGGCCCTGCCCTGATGTGTAGTGTCGCAAATGTAACCCATGCTCTACCATTAGCTGGACACTTAACTAATCTGGCTGAATAACCCAGAAAAGCGTTACATAATGTTTACATGATTTTCTTGTAGACTTGGTATGAAGTTCCAAATTACAGAAAGATCCATTATCTGGCAAACCCCAGGTCCTGAGCATTCTGGATACTTCATTAACTTGAGAGTCATTTTATTCATTGCACTTCCAAGAACAATAACCTCACCTCCCAAATACATTGAACAGAGAGGAAAAGACGGAGAACCCAAACTGATACCCCAAACACATTAAATACAGGAATATAAAAATCGAAGAGGCTGTAACTGCTTGAAAAGACTCAGTGCCCTCAAAGAGAGCATTGGCTCCACTTCTGTCAGCCTGCATTTTTTTTTTTGCAGGGTGAGAGAAGCTGATCTGTTCCCTTCCGAGGTTCAGTTTATTTGTACTGAAAATCACATCTTCCACACAGTGGCTGCCCCCAAATGCTTCCTTTTAGGCTAAACTTAAATCTGCCTTACTCCATGTACCTATACTCAGCTTAAAAAAAAATGCAGAGCAGCAGACTTAATGATCTGTGTGCCCCTACAAGATGTTATGCTGGCTGTTGCACTTATTTGATGTACAGTTATGGGTTCTGTACTCCAGAAAGCTCCAAATTATGGAAAGACCATGTTCCATAGACTCAATTTTATCCAAATTTTTTTATATGATTTCCTTTTTCCTTGTACTAATGAAACAGTACCTTGTACTTGATCCCAATTAAGCTATAATTAATCCTTATTGGAAGCTAAACCAGCCTATTGGGTTTATTTAATGTTTACATGATTTTCTAGTAAACTTAAGGCATGAAGATCCATTATCTGGAAAACCGCAGGTCCAGAGCATTCTTGATAATGGTCCCATACCTGTACCAGCTTTTGGGTCAGTTAGTAAAATTGCTAGATCTAGATAAAAATACACATTAGTGCTACAGGCTATGGAAAAAACAAACAAACAAACAAACAAATAACAGAACTTAGTGCAATATTGTTAAAGGAAAACTATACCCCCAAAATTAATACTTGATTAACAGATATTTAAGTAAATATTGCCCTTTTACATCTCTTGCCTTGAACCACCATTTCGTGATGGTCTGTGTGCTGCCTCAGAGATCACCTGCCCAGAAATATTTCAACTCTATGGGGCACATTTACTAAGGTTCGAATTGATTCGAAGTGAAAATTCTAATCAAATTCGAATTACATTTTTTTTTATTTTGGGCTTATTCGACTATCGAATAGCCCAAAATTCGATTAGAATTAGCCAAATTTTAATTCGATTGTCGAAGTACTGGCCCTTTAAAAAGAATTCGATATAACATTTCAGCTACCGAATTGCTATATATTCCTATGGGAAGCTCCCATAGGATTTTTCATGTTTTTTTAGATTGAATAAAAAAAAATTTGATCAAATGCTTAATTAACCCTCAAAATTCGACCCTTTGTAAATCTGCCTTTAACTGTAACAGGAAGAAGTGTGGAAGCAAAAGACAGAACTGTTAATTGGCTCGTGTGACCTAACTTTATAGTTTGTTTGGTATATTTGTGTGAACTGTTGAATCATACGATCCCAGGAAGCTGTCCTTATTTTTTAAAATGGCAATTTTCTAATTAGGATTACCCAATGGCACATGCTACTAAAAAGTATATTATTATGGTAATGGTTTATTTACATGAAGCAGGGTTTTACATATGAGTTGTTTAATGCAATATCTTTTTATAGAGACCTACATTGTTCGGGGGGTATAGTTTTCCTTTAAGCAATCAGTACAAACACCTAGGGCTTATAATGCAAGTCAGTATGTGTCCAGAACCATAGGAATTCTTTGCACAGATTTTTATGTTTCTAAAGTGCTCTAATGCTCAAGGTAACTCTCTAGTGGTATTGCAGTTTACAAGATTTCTGATATTAAAACAGCATGTCAGTACCATTCCAATGTGTTTCTTTTTTCTGCAAAAACATTAGAAAGCAAGGACAGCCCCCATAGTGTAATTTGCCTTGATTTTTAAAAGGTTTTAAAATGTTTGCACTTACATAAGTCACATTTCTGAGAGCGTATTAAACATTGACTTTCTCCAGCGTTATAAAGCCAATAGCGGAGGCGAACCTTTGAGGACAAGAAGATGGATTTTGCTGGTGTGCCCACTCATTGTTGCTACAGGAAGTGACATCAACCCTGATGTGTTTCACAGCTTCTTCAGAGGCAGATTTCCTTTCCCTGCTTGTTTCCTTATATTGCCTGCAATGCCATGGTTACTATTCAAATTCTTTTTTTGGTCCATAAAATATTCTATGCTTCATAAAGGCACCAGTTTACAAAAAAGATTGTTTCTATTGCAGGTTCACATTCAATCAGTACAATTAATATATTGCTTACAAAACCTATAGTGCAATTGAATGTGGCAACGCAGGCAGTATAAGGAAACAGCAGAGTGGATTCTTAGGGGGAATACATAAGGGAGGGGAATGCCAGTAGAACCCATCTTCTCATTTTGCAAAGACATCACTACTGCACTTTGTCTTATTTTGTTTTACCTTGGGTTAAAACACTACAGTACTTTGTAAAAATTATTTATGTACACAAATATTTGTGCATTAACCCCCTATGGTCCTGGACATACGTTGCATGATGTTGCAACACCCTAGTGTTTGTACTGAACATTAACAATATTGCACTAGGTTCTGTTAATTGTTTGGTGTTTTTTCATAGCCTCAGCATTGGACTGGCTCCACTTGCCCTGCCTACAAATGAGCATGCCATAGGTATGCGCCACAAGGGGGGCAGAGAGGGGTTTGCTGGGGAGGGGGGTCCGTGGGGGGTTGTGACGCCCTGATATGGGCAGCCCCGGTGGGCACTGACCACCCCCCCCAGTCCGACCCTGCATAGCCTGTGGCACTGATTTTGATCTTGATCCAGTGGAGAAACTGTGAATAAAAAGATCAGCAAATTGAAAATTCTAAGGATTTGCTTTTCCTTTAATTTAGCTAATTTTCTTTTGTTTTATGATTGTAACTTTGTTGCATGTCAGTTAAATTTCTGGGGTAAAATTAAACACACCATGTGATATTACAGTTTTTCTGTGAATTTCTTTTTGCATAGCATAATAAATGTGCCCCTTAGAGTATAGGAATTGAGTAAGTATGTTTTACATGTGTTTTTGTGTTTTCTAATTATGTGTAACTTATGTGTAACATAAGTATTACCTCCTTTAGCCAACACTTGTTCTTTTATCAGTATGCAAGCATGTGGGTGCATGATTCATGCAGCAAACAATTCAAAACACATTCTAAAGCACCTTTACACTTTATTGACAGGGAGTGGTCCTTCTTGTTAATCTGATTGAAGAAAGGAGAGGGCATAAAGAAGGTGCCAGACTGACTATGTCTTCAACTCTAGATTTCTGTAGTGGTGATTTATCTTTAGAAAATCAAATTCCTAGGTTTCTGTGGAGCCTGCTTATCAAATTAAGTCTGCCATCACCTTGAGAAACAAACAGAATGAAAACCTAGGCCATTACAGAAAACCCTGACCATGAAATAATGATATTATTCTTCAGTGTATGTATATTTCATTTGACATTTGTAGCTGGGCATCTGGGGATGAAATGATTTTTGGATTCAGTTGTAAGCCCCCTCCTCAGTATTAATTTGAATGTGCAGCAAATGCAAAAACAAATTGGACAAGCATTAAGAATAGCAATTAAAACAGTGACACATAGAAAACACTTAAATGCTTATGTATATTGCTTAACATAAGTCAAGGCACTCATGGAAAATCACTATCCCTGTTTACCATTGCCATAAATGACTATAGTATTGAAAGGCATAGATTTTATTAGTGTTCTGGACCTTTACGCCTTGGTTAAGGTGGCCTTATACAGGCCAATTAAAGCTATTCATTACCTGTAGACCGAGTCAGGAGTTTATTGGCCTATGTAAATCAACCCCCATGATGTCACAAATCTGCCCTGTGATGTCACTGCCCCAACCATGGGCCTGCTGTTTGTTGGGCAATGTTTTGATTGCATTATGATATGTTACATTTCCACTGAAAAATAGAAATTTTCATTCATTCAATAATAATTTTATTGAAGCCACCATAGATTTCCACAGTTAGGGGCAGATTTACTAAGGGTCGAAGTGAAAATTCTAATAAAATTCGAATTTTTAAAATTCGAATTTCGAAGTAAGTTACTTTGACTATCAAATAGCCCAAACTTCGATTTAAAGAACTGGCCCTTTAAAAATACTTCGACTATTCGGCAGCTTTCCATTTTAGCCTATGGGGGACCTCACAGAACTTGTCCTAAAATGTTTTCTAAGTTCTGAGAAATTGAAGGATTTTGGTGAAGATCGAACGATTCAAATGATTTTTCATTCGATCGAATACGGCCATATTCAATTGAAAATTACCCCCCACACAAAAATTTGATGGTCGAATTTCAAAGTTTTTTCCATATATATATGCAGTTGATTTAGGAAACAATTATATTTTTCCAGTGCAAGCAAATCATTCTCTGATAAAGAACTATTTGAAACTCCCTGTGGATTAGTTAGCCTTTGCCAGCACTTTGCCCCTGTTCTAGAAAGGGATGAATGATTTCCACATTTAAACCAACAAAAAATTGGAGTTGCTTTTGTCTGATATGGTTAATTTAATACAGAATATGCCTTTGTCAGCTGCTTCATATTTTCAGTTAAACATATAAATACTATCATTAAAAAATAAAAGCTCTCTAATAACTATTTTTTTAAATTTATAGTCTGCTTTAAAATGGCTGAATTGCATTAAATTTTGATCACACAGTAATTATTTTTTTTGTTTTGACTGATGTTTAACATAAAAAGAAAAAAAAAATCATGGATTTCTTCACATAGAGCTTTTCGCATGCTTACTCATAAGATCACTTACTCATTACCAATGTTTTGGTCATAACTGTTTCTCATGTGATTAGAATAATAGGATGGATAGCTTGAGACTCCCACCATTTACATTTAAACAGACATGCAGATCTTATTACTATTTAATTTATTTCACATGCTGCAATGGTATGTTCCAGCACAGAATAATTTCTCCTCAATTATGATTTGCATTGAGAAGTAAGCTCTCAGACAGGTTTTAGGGCAGAACTCCATAGGTCGATGTTATCCCATGTGTCACACTGAGAGGAAACGCAGACCACCAGTCCGAAGGCACGGAATATAATGTGATGGAAACACTGCAGCTACAAACTACTCACAACACAACTGTCACATGAAGACGCAGTGTCAGGTGCATGTAGTTTGTAGCTGCAATGTTTCTATCACTTACATTGTATTCCGCGCCTCGTACTGGTTGCCTGCGTTTGCTTTCAGCGCAACGCGTCGGATAACATCACCTCGTGGAGTACTCGTAATGATAAATCTTAAAGAGAAACATGGGGGATCTGATAGGAAGTGTAAAAGCATCAAGCAAATACTTTTATGCTAAAATTATAAATATCATGCAAAGACAATGTTATGATATATGTAGAAAAGTTTAATTTCTGGTGACAGTATCTCCTTAAGTGTCAATTTTGGAGAAATGTAAAACAGTTGTCTCCGGTGAAAATCTGAAAAAACTTAACAGAGAAAAAAAAGTGGTTGGAAAGTGAACAACCCATTTAAGAGTGTGTACATTGTGTATACATATATTTTGTATCATGATGTTGCAAGAAGAAAATTACAGCTGTTGCACAATAACGGATTTGTACTAGGGACGTTTAAGTAAGCTTTATCTTCTTCTGTAAAAATCCTTTACAGTATACTCTGTGCAGGTGTTAGTGTTACGTGGGAATATAGTGTGCTTACAACAGACAAATCTCCTACACACACTCAGCTGTACATATATATGTATAATTTACATTTAGTGAAGTAAAGGTAAAATAATTGACATGGAGAAATAATTCAGAGGTACCTCTCCACTGCTATGGTTGCTATACGTTGCCTTCTAGTGTACTAGACTAGGGATGCACCGAATCCAGGATTCGGTTCGGGATTCAGCCTTTTTAAGCAAGATTCGGCCGAATCCTTCTGCCTGGCTGAACCGAATCCAAATCCTAATTTGCATATGCAAATTAGGGCCAGGGAGGGAAATCACATGACTTTTTGGCACAAAACTAGAAAGAAAAAAATGTTTCCCCTTCCCACCCATAATTTGCATATGCAGATTAGGGTTCGGTATTCGGCCGAATCTTTCGGGAAGGATTCAGGGGTTCGGCCGAATCCAAAATAGTGGATTTGTGCATCACTATATTAGACAGCATATCATCTAAGCTATCATATAGGCTAAGGCCACATGGTGGCTGAAAACCACTAGCAGAAAGCCGCTGGCTGATTTCTGCCCTACCACCAGCAGTTGCTTCTTCTTTCTTCCTCTCTCTTCATCATTGGAGTTTTTCTGAGCCGAAATTCATCAAAGTTTGTTCACTGTGCCGATTCAGCGAGGAAGAGAGATAATAAATTTAGATGTAGATAATAAACTTGTCTGTAGCAAACAATGCCATGCAGCAGCTGCAAAGGCAAGCAAGGTTTTGAGCTGTATTTAAAGGTGGATGGATTTGTTGGAGGGTTATTCTTCCACTGTATACAGTGATGGTACGACCCCATTTAGAATATGCAGTGCAGTTTTGGTCTCCAGCTCTCAAATGGGACATTATTGAAATTGGAAAGGGTCCAGAGAAGGGCAACTAAGCTGATAAAAGGTATGGGAATTCTTGGACTGACTATTTATGCTGGAGAAGAGTCACTTAAGGGGGATATGATAACTATGTATAAAAGGTTATTATATGAAAAAGGTGATTGTATAATAATCTCTTGGTCGGCAAGTCTTCTTAAGTGCAGTAGATAAATAGAGTAACACAAATTGTATAAGTCACTAATGGGACATAACTGTAGCTAGATGTGCCACAAAATTTGGAAGTGGTTATTTTGCAAGAACTTCTGATTTAAATATTCATATTACCTGTCACAATAATATGCTGCTTGAATATAATTTTACACAGTTCACAGTTCTATGGTTATGTTATGTTTTTGAGTAGCGCTTGACAAACTCTAAAAAGTAAATATGTAAAGATGCCTGAGCAGTCATGTGCCCTGGGACTCCAACTGCCTTCATTTAATATATAATACAGCCTGCAAATACCTTAACGTAAAGGGGATATATTTGACTAAAACAGCATGGAATATGATGAATTTAGGTTATCTTTTTTTTTGTTATTTCCAATGGTACTTGCTATGAAAGTTTAAAGGGATCCTGTCATGGGAAAAATTTTTTATACAAAATGCATCAGTTAATTGTGCTGTTCCAGAAGAATTCTGCATTGAAATCCATTTCTCAAAAGAGCAAACAGATTTTTTTTTTTTATATTTCATTTTGAAATCTGACATGGGGCTAGACATTTTGTCAATTTACCAGATTAAAAGGAAAAACATTTTTATTGTAGAAGTTACAGACTGCCTATTCGGCCTGGTACCAAACCTTTCTCAAAGTAACAAATCCATGTTAAAGCTGCATTTTATAAACATGATCTGGTTCCAGTGAGTGTGTGCCATCACCTTTCTTTCTATATATATATATACATACAGTATATATATATATATATATATATATATATATATATATATATATTACAATGATACAGGGTATATTAGGCTTTGCTCACATTAAGGTGGCCATAGACGTACAGATAATATCGTACGAAACGAATTTTCGTACGATATTCGGTGCGTGAATGGTGGGAAATGAGCCGACTGACATCGTCAGAAGATTAAGATATCGGTCGGCTGGTTGATCGGACTGGACGGAAAATTTTGATCGGATACCTTTGAAAGCAACCTGAACATCGGCCATTGTTAGTGCTGAATCGTCAGATACAAGTAGAATTCTATTGTTTCTACCTGTATATCTGACGATTCAGCTCTACACGTGTGTGTTGAAACGAACGAACTTTCTTGGAAAGATCTTTTCCGAGAAAGATCGTAATTGTTACGTCTATGGCCAGCTTTAGAGATTGGATAGATCAGTAAACTGGCATCACATCACACTGCACATAGCACATGACAGTCTACAATAGTTAAACACTTGCAAGTAATCAGTGATATATTTCGTTTTCCATGATGATGTGTTCGAGATTGGCATCTTTTCTGGAAAAGATGCTCAATTCAGTGAAAAACTGAAGCAGAACCAGCATTTTTTCTATAGGGTTTTCCTCATATTTATGTATCTGTTTTACCTGTAGCACAATTATATGTAATTCAGTGTCAGTAGGCAGAGACGTTGTAGATTTTTATTAAGTGAAACTAGTTAAGGTGGCTCAGGCCTTTAGAGTCTTATACAAAGTAGGTTTCTGCTATGTTGAGTGAATATTTTTATTACACGCAGATACACATTTTAAATAGAGTATTTTAATTTTCTTGTGGTATTTGACATACAAAAAAATCATGAACAGGTCCTGGACTTCTTTTTTATTCTACCACAATAGCTTTGTAGATCACACTTTCTTAACCCTGCATACCCCAACGTTGCTGGACTACAGTACCCAGAATACACCAACTTGTTATCAAGGTAAAAATTTAAATGGTAATTATATTACAGGTACAGGATCCATTATACAGAAAGATCCGATTTACGGAAAGGCCATTTCCAAATAATCAAAATTTTTTAAAAAAAGATTTCCCTTTTCTCTAGAGAAATAAAACCGTACCTTGTACAAGATCCATACTAAGTTATAATTAATCTTTACTGGAAGCGGAACCAGCCTATTGGGTGTATTTAATGTTTCCATGATTTTCTAGTAGATTTAAGGTATTAAGATGCAAATTACAGAAGGATCCATTAGCTAGAAAGCATTCTGGGATAACAGTTCCCATACCTGTACAACAGCATTTGGGGATTCAGGGTTAAGAAACAGGGGAATGGTCACCAGCACATCTTATCATGAGACTGAATTCTAGGCCAGTAGCTAGTTAGTCTGCTGCTTTGAGTTTTACTGTATGTGGCAAATGTGCCCAGTTAGCAAATTCTGACTCTGTTGCAGATATAACTTGTGGGACTGTTTTTCACTGCATTTTGCAATGGCTCTTTTGTCATCCAGTTTACAGGAATGTATGTTGGCTAAGCAAGGTCTGAAACGTCTCATTTTTGTAGCTGAACCGGGATCCGTTGCTAAGGAGTGGGCTGTGTAAAGCTGCACTGTAATTCTTGGATGGCAAATCTGGAGGCTGTTGCCAGTAGTTGCAACAGTTTTGCCTGTTCCATAATAAAGAGGTGAGGGGATTCCTGTCAGACAGGGAAATGAGCCAAACTGACTAGAACTGTGGTGCTAATAACCATTCAGTTTTCACAGATTCACCAAACAGACCGTGCAGCTGTGACACATGAAAAGCTCTTTTTAAATCCTCATTGAACTTTGGTGCTAACATCAGGTTAATGGTGGAAATATTTTACCATGTGTATTGTATCCTATTGTTCTGAATGTTAACACATTTCATTTTGTTCAGTGTTTTCTGCTATGAAGACAAGAAAAGGCTTGCTTCATTGTGGTGCTGTTTCATTCAGTATGCACAAATGGTTGGAAGGAGTTGCTTATATGAAAGGCAATATTGTTAGGTACTCACAATAATGTGAATTGAATGTTGGGGAAGGGGAATGTTTAGCTTATTAACATTACTGTGATTCTTCCTGCAACCACCAGAGGTCCAGCCCGGAAACTGATCATCTTTCTTACACCTTATTCGTATTGAATGGTAATGGTTAGTTAACTATTACTATTATTATTACTATACTTATTTATACATTATTCAGGCCATCATGCCAGGCCAGTGCAGTGTATTAACAACAAACTGACCTGGGGTACTTGCTATAGCTATAGCTCCCATGTTTCCTTTGCAGCAGCTTGGGTAGGTGCATGGATATTAGTCATTCTTGCAAGATGTACTGTAACAAACTTGTGCCCAATACAGGCCACTTGTGATCACATGGCAAAATTGTGCTGTCATGCTAAACAAAAAAGTGCCCCAGTGTAAAAAGTTAGTCATTGTAGCTGAATGACCGCAGTATATTTTGCTTTCTTTGTCCTTTAACCCTCCTTTATGTTTTTTTTATGAATACAATATCTGCATAACCCTTAGGTGACAAGGCTTGTTTCACTTCCATTATTTTGTATTAACTCAATGGGCAATAAAGGGTAAATGAGTCCTTAATATTTATTAAAAAATTCTTGTAACAGAAATGAATGCATGGCCAGGAATTTTGGGTGTTTATTGCCATGTTTTCCCTTCCTAGAATCTGGTGTTGTGGTTTCAAGGGAGTGTTGAGTCTGATTGTGTAATTGCACTCTCACTTCTCTGTAAATCGGACACATTTGCACTGAAATTTTTTCAAGCCTGCTAGGCTTCGTTTCCAGTATTCTGCACAAACTATTCAGAGGTTTAAAGAGCGCATTTTGCCACATGTACCTGCAATAAATGGTTTTTTTTGTGCAACTGATTGAACATTTGCACAAACTCATCTAGGCATGCAGTTGCTATGGCTCTTACAGACGAGCGTTTGAAGCTGCGCTCCCCTGTGTTCCGGTTTTATGCGTTCAGCCGCAGGGGAGAGCAGGAGTAGACCCATTCAGTTTTTTCAATTGGGCTGTACTTACACAGGCGCATGTAGGTGCCAAACGCAGGTTCCTGCGTTCCACACCTACATGCGCCTGTGTGAGTGCGTCTACTCCTGCGCTCCCCTGCGGCAGAATGCAGGGGAGTGCAGCTTCAAACTCTCATCTGTAAGAGCCCTAAATGAATCATTAGGTGTGCCATTAGTAATTTATGAGAAACTCCTCCTTACATGTAAGATTTCGATAGGAGGGGATTGTTTGTATAGATTTTTACTATTTAAACAAAATATTTGTTAAGTGGGGGGGAGAAGAGGTAGGATCAAAATAAAAATAGTCAAAAATCGTGGATATTTTTCAGTTAAAATAACAGGATACATTTTCAAAACAAGTTTTTTGCTAATGTTAAAAAAGGTGTATATTATAACATGATGAAAACAAGAGGTGGTTAACTGGGGATATTTCTGCCTGCTAAAATCACTCAATCAAGCTGCCACTGCCTATCGCCAAGGGATGTTTTGAGGTTAAATATTTGCACCGCCAGTTAAAAAGTAATTAACCATGAAAGTTAAGTATATTAAAATCTACCATGATAAGAATTGTAATCTCCTTTTCTTAATAGCAAAGTCAGTGATGCAGACAACAGCACAAACATGCACACACTGTGTGCACAGAAACAAAACAGGGAAACAACCATTTTAAGGAGAACTTTACTCCTAAAATTAATACTTCAAAAACAGATAGTTACAGCATATTAAAGAGCCTTACCAAACTGGTATATAGATTCCCCTTGAACCACCACTTTGTGATATTCTTTGTGTTGCCTCAGATATCACCTGACCAGAAATAATTCAGCTCTAACTGGAACAGGAAGAATGGTGGGAGTAAAACACAGAACCTTGTCTGTTAATTGGCTTGTGTGACTGGACATGTTTGGTTTGTTTGTGTGCACTGTAAATCCTAGAATTCCAGGGGGTGGCCCTTATTTTATTTAAATGGCAATTTTCTATTTAGGATTACCTAATGGCACATGCTATTAAAAGTATATTATTATGAAAGAGGTTTATTTACACAAAGCAGGGCTTTACACATGAGCTGTTTTATGGAATTTATATTTTATAGAAACCTACATTGTTTGGGGGCATTATTTTCACTTAAAGGAGAACTAAATAGGCCCACGACAACAGTCCCCATCCAGAGCCACCAAATATCCACCACCCTGCTTCCTCCCCATAGAGTCTATTTTAATAAACAGTGCCTCTCATAGTAAAGCTGACCACCCCATATTTTGAACCTTCATGTTCTTTTACCATCAGTTCAGCGACAAAGCTGGCAAATGTGCAGTTGAAGGTGATCCCAACGTACCCACAACTGCGCATGCGCCAGCAATCTCCTTGTGGCCAAACTTATTTTCCCTTTATTATTACATTTGCCCTTTTCATGTGCAGTGCTGCCTTTAAAACAACAGGAATCTTCCCATTATATAGTACTGTGTGTTAGATAATGAAATTAAGAATTAAAGAAACAGTAATACCAAAAAAATGGAAGGTGTTGTAAAGTAATTAATATATTTAATACTGTTGGCTTGCACTGGAGTGTTTGCTTCAGAAAGACTACTATAGTTTATATTAACAAGCTGCTGTGTAGCCATGGGGGCAGAACCATTCTAGCTAGAAAAAAAGGCACAGGTTACATAGCAGATCGCAGATAAACCCTGTAGAATATAAAGACGTTTTATTTATCTGCAATGTAACCTGAGCCTTTTCTACTTTTTTCCAGCTAGAATGGCTCTGCACCCATGTCTACACAGCAGGTTGTTTATATAAACTATAGTAGTTGTGCTTCACTTCACTGTGCTATTTAACCTCTTGGTTACCATTACAGGTGAACTTTGTAGCTTGCCAGCTGGCTGCCCTTTTGATTGCATTTTGGTTTCGCATTTATCTGAATCCTAGTAATGCACATCCTGCTGTCCGTCATGCATTTGCCACTTTCGTTGGCGTCTACTTTGCTGTGTTTTGCTTTGGATGGTAAGTCAATTGTGCATATGTCAATAAATTACTGTACAAAAAGGTGTTTAGTGTAACAAAGCAGGTAAAGTTGCGTGTAACAAAGCAGTAAGATAACAGATAACAAAGATAGAAGAAGATAACAAAGGAGTTTTAATTTGTTTTCCTGTCCTGTAAAAAGCTACTCCTTCTACCTCTTTTAAAAGGTACACCTTGTGAAATCACTTACTCCTTATACATAAAATTCTGCTCACTTTCTCTTTCGTTTTTAAAAAGAAACTTATGTTCATTGTATACTTGGTAGATTCTATCACCAAAGCCACACCTTTTGTCATGAGCAACAAATCTGCCCTTCCATAAACACTATAATGTTGCTAAAGAGTATAACTTACTCACCAGAACAAAGGTGCATGCCCAAAGAGGCATGCTCAACATGAATAGGACTTTTTTTATCATTTTTATCAACATGAATAGGACTTTTTTTATCATTTTTATTTTTTAATCATGATTTTAAATCTGTTTCAGTTTTCTGGTTTACTTTGTTTTCCCCAAGAAATATAGTAAATGTTCCATGTTTAAAACAACAGACAGTAAGGGGAAGATTTACTATTGGTCGAATTCAAGGGTTAATTAACCCTCAAATTCGAATTTTAATTTAGCGAAACTCGATCAATTGAATGGTCGAATAAAAAAAAATTCGTTGAACGATTAAATTGTTCAAAACAAATGATTCGGAGGGTTTTAACCATCAATCAAATTTTTTAAATTAGATCTAAAAATGCTGAAATAACCCTATGGGAGCCATAATCTACTTCATGACCTTTTTTATCTGCCCATTACTATGGGGATGATGTATCAGCATTTGGTTTCACATTTTGACTGCATTTTACTGCAGTTTGTTTGCACTAAAACTCACATATTTGAATGTGAGTATTTAATGGGGTATAGAGATGCATCAAATCCAGGATTCGGTTCGGGATTCAGCCAGGATTCCAGCTTTTTTCAGCAGGATTCAGACGAATCTTTCTGCCTGGCCAAACTGAATCCCAATCCATATGCAAATTAGGGCCAGGGAGGGAAATCATGTGACTTTTTGTCAAAAAACAAGGAAGTAAAAAATGTTTTTCCCTTCCCACTCATAATTTGCATATACAAATTAGGGTTCAGATTCGGTTTGGTATTCAGCTGAATCTTTCGTGAAGGATTCGGGGGTTTCGGCCAAATCCAAAATAGTGGATTTGGTGCATCCTTAATGGGGTATTTACTGCCATTTGCTACATAATATAGTATATCATTGTCACGTTCACTGTGCTGATGCAAAAGAGGTGCTGTAGCAGCACTTGTATATCTGCAGTTTAATTTAGTGAACTAGCTCTGTATCGTTGATGTAACAATTGATGGGCAATATACACAGCATTTGAGTGTATACGACAGCTGAGTCTGTTCAGAATATGACTCTTCAATCTTAAATTACCCAAATACTGTAATAATTATAACTATAGTAGAATAGTAGAAATGACAATGTATGCTGTTTTGCTTTAGGTACTCTTTGCACATATTCACACTGGTACTCCTGTGCTACTGTATCATGATAACAGCAAGTGTTACAACTGTTCACAGGTAAGATATACATATATTTGGAAATAATTTCAGAGAATGTGCATTCATAGTTTTGCGTAACAGTTTGCATGTATTAATGTATAACTATTTATAAAGCTCTAATATATAATGCATTTAAATTTTACAACTACAAGGGAGAACAGTTTATAATAAATACATAAATAATTATAGAGTAATCGCCATGGGTAAGAGACACATTAGAAGGAGTGTCCCTGAAAGTCCCTGCCTTGTAAATCTTACAGTCAATGTTCTCATGTATATTTGGATATAAATACTACATTTTTGAATACAACGTTTATAAGAAAATAACTTTCATATGTGATATTTTCCCAGACTGTGGGAAGGAAATCTGGGTTTATCAGTAAGGCCAGGGAGTCCCTGCAGTGTGCTCTTTGGGGCACTAGTAGATCATTCAGTGTACACAACGGGGACTATTCACTTTAGTGGCAGTATTTAGCATTTAAGTGGCATTATTTTACTAACAACCTAAAGTAAGCACCTAAATCTTCCAACAAAGGTTCTGTTTTAGGGCTCATCCAGACGAGAAGATTCGTGGAGATTAGTCGCCTGGCGACAAAACGCCAAGTCTTTGAGGCGACTAATATCCTCGAATGGCTTGCTCGTAGCACGCACCCGTTAGAAGTAAAGTCGCCTGTGCCTATTCACATGCGGCAACGCGGTTTTCAAAGTCGCTCAAAATTGCTGCAGGCATTCGAGGAGATTAGTCGCCTCAAAGACGTGGTGTTTTTTCGCCAGGCGACTAATCTCCACGAATCTCGTCTGGATGAGCCCTTATACTTTGTAAATTATGCAGTGTAGCAGTATCACACTAAAGTGCATAAGTTATTAACAAAGTGACAGCTGGCTATAAAATAACAAACATTACTGCTACACCAGTGATATAATTAAATAATATAGATTTTTGGTTTTAAAGCAGGCAAAAGGTTTTTTTGGTGGGTGGGGGGAGCTCATACATGCTTTATTTTATGGCATGACCTCTTCCAAATAAACTATTCAGCTTTTGAGCTTATAAACAACTTCTTAGCTGAAGGGCTGATGGGGATTGGGAGAGATAACGTTAAAGAGATACTGTCATGGGAAAAAATTTTTTTTTTTTTCAAAATGCATCAGTTATTAGTGATGCTCCAGCAGACTTCTGAACTGAAATCCATTTCTCAAAAGAGCAAACAGATTTTTTATATTTCATTTTGAAATCTAACATGGGGCTAGTCATTTTGTCAATTTCCCAGCTGCCCATGGTCACGTGACTTGTGCTCTGATAAACTTCAGTCACTCTTTACTGCTGTACTGCAAGATGGAGTGATATCACCCCCTCCCTGTCTAGCCTCATGTCAGATTTCAAAATTGAATATAAAAAATCTATTTGCTCTTTTGAGAAATGGATTTCAGTGCAAAATTCTGCTGGAGCAGCACTATTAACTGATGTGTTTTGAAAAATCAACAAACAAGAATGCTGCATATTCCATGATTCAATTAAAACCAGATGGGGGCACATAGGTGTGGCTTGTATATACCATATACACATTGCCCCAACACACCAGCAAGTGAAAAAAGAAAAAAATGTTTAGTTAAATTGTGTAAAATACAGTAGAACCCCCATTTTAAGTCTTTCAGGGGACCAGGGAAAAAAAGTAAAATCAAGGAAAACTTGAAATCAGGGAAATGTTAAGGACACACAAATATCAAGTAATTAAAGGAAATAAGTACAGGAATCATTTTTAATTTGCAAAACAGTAACTTTATGCGTTATTTCACAGTTTTTAGCAATGAAGAACTGAAACAACTTTTAAGCACATAAAGTACTATAAAACATTTGTATTAAATGCAGTTGGGTTTGCTAAAAGTACTTTATTTTTTATTGTGCGTAAAAAATACTGTACAGTGTCTACACAGTACAGTATTACACCCTGTTGTGCTGAACTGTACCTTTACTGTACTGTATTTACAGTAAAATTGTCCACACTTACATCTTTGCAATGTCAAATTGGTATAACCTTGTACAGTACATTAACTGTATATAAACTGTACATCACATGCATCTGACAAAAAGAATCAGATATTTTTCACTGCTTTGTCATTTTTTGCCTGCTAAGCTGCTCAATTTGTTTTTGCACCTTGCATAAATTGTGAAAAAGAGAATTACTTTCTACAGTGGAGAGTGTAGCATTTGCTGACAGTGCTTCAGAACTTGTGGGAATATGGATTTCCTGATCTTCTACTGGCTCAGAGGTCTCATCCTTGTCATCTTGATCTGTTTCATTAATGTGATCCTCCAGGATTTCATCAGTGTTACGGACGTCAAAAGATGGAACGTCGTTGTCAACTGCCACGAAGTTGCTGTATGTTGTTCCTGTTTGTAATTGCTCCCAAGCATCATTCATTTCATTATTCTCTTCTTCCAGGTTGTCGTCATCCATCTCTTCAGTTTAACAATGAAAGCCAGTCTTCTGGAAGTAGTTAACTAAATTGCGTAATCTGATTCCACACTTGTGCAGTATAGTGCAAAGCATCAAGCACATTTCTTTTCAGTTGTTTGGGATCTTGGCCACTCTCAAGCTCACTCAAGGGGCTATGGATTATGCCTAAATCTAGTGGTTGTAGCTGACTAGTACAGTTAGCGGGGAAGAATACCAATTTGACATTGCGAAGATGTAAGGGTAAGGCAGGTGAAGTATCTTGTGTTTTTGAAGCCTCATTCTGTTATCCAACACATGCATCCGTTCTTCAAATGTCATCCAGGCTTTTTATTTGCAGTGTAGGTAATTGGTAGAGTGTTGACATTTTTAAAACATTGAGGCTTCATTGACTTGCCAATTACAAGCGGTTTTCATTTTTCACTGCCATCTGCATTTAGTTGTGAACAAAACAGTCGCAGCTTACTGAGCTTTCCTCCATGACAATCTTTGAAGCGAAACATTTTTCCTGGAAGGACTTTGAAAAACAAGCCAGTTTCATCTGTGTTAAAAATATTCTTGAGCTCATAACCCTCAAGATAGCGGAGAAGCTGGTTTTCTTTCCATTTGGTGACAGTATCCATATCAACTCTTTTGCTTTAAAATATACAGCTTTGTACCATGTGAACTGCTTTCTCTGTCAACATGAAGCCACTTATTGGGACGTTTGAAGCACGAAGACCTGCAAACCATTCTTGCAACAACTTCTCCATCTGTTCATACTTGGACTGAGTCACATACTTTTGCTTTTTTGCTTGTGGACCTCACTTATCTGCACTTCCTTCAATTGATGCTCTCTGCTTTATTATTGTTTCAGGGTTGTGACAGGTATACCAAGCTCTTTAGCCAAAGAAACTCTGGTCCCATAATATGTGTCTGATTGGTCTAGAATGGCATTCTTTTCTTCTAGAGATAAAGATTGTCTTTATCTCTTCTTAGGACTGTTCTTTTCACACATTGTTCTGTACCTAGAAATGTACAAAAACTTTACTTTGTGTACAGCATACAGTGTGCTTGTACCCCCCACTCAGGCTCCACTGCACAAACATACACAACATTTACAGTAGACATCATACTAACTAACATACTAACGTGTGGTTTTTACATTCTATTGGGGAATGCAATATGTATCGTTAGTGCAAAAAATATTTGCAAATGTTATCGACCATGTTCGCTTTTTTCACCTACTTCCTTGCAAATTTTGCGACCAAATGGCTTTTGTGAACATTGGCAGTGTACATTATCTTTGCCTCAGCATGAGAGTGTCATTTGTGAACGCACACAATGCCTGTGTAAGGCCAAATAAAACTAATAACTATGGTATGAAAAATGCCTTAGTATCATCATCATTTATTTATATAGCGCAGACAAGATATGCAGTGCTTTACCTTGGTTATAACAAACAGAATAAACAAAGGATACAAAACAAGCGGTTACAGAGTACAATAGGATTAGCGCGCCCTATAGATTGTAGTTTATGTACTGTAGGTAGTTTATACAAAACACTTTAAGCTCTCCCTTGTAACCAATGCACATGGATACATTTTGTATTAAAGGTGACTTGTTTGATATCTTGTTATTGTTACATAAAATATTTCACAAATATCTCCTTTGGGTCAATCTAAAACTGCTGTTGATTGTTTCCAATATTTTCAGCAACATATATATAATTATATTTGCTTTGTGTTATTGAAGGTACTCGTTTATTATGGCTATGGGCTACCTCACATTGTGCCAGATTAACAGAGTGTACATATTTAACTATGGCATTTTATCCACTGACTTTTCAGGGTAAGTGCACATTTACTATATATGTGAATGTTATTTTCTGCACAAATTTAAATTATTGACTGTTAGCATCCAAATGTCAAAATCTTCTAACATGACTTTTGTGTCAGATGTTGTGTGTGGGTCTATGTGAGCCCGCTCTATAGGGTATGCAATGTGTTACTACTCGGCAGATCAAGAGACTATACAATAAATACCTGTGTTCGCATTGCTTCTTATAAGGATAATGATATTTAAAAAGTAAATGTTGTTTAATTTCAGATTTAGGCAACAGTTAAATGCAAATTCAACCCTTAATTAAAAAAAAAATCCTACCCCCCTACCCAACATTGACCCCCCTCCCTGCCCCCCAGCCTAGCTGTTGCCCCTGGTAAATGCCCCAAACTCTTTACTTACCCTTCGGTGCAGGTTCAGGGCATTGGAGTTCTCATGGCCATTTTTTTCTCTTCAGTAATCATAGGGAAGAGATTGGCATATTGGCAAATGCACAGTTGGAGCAATCTTCCTGTCCCGGACAACTACACATGTGCCAAAAGTCATGGAGATTGTCAAAGTGAAGGAAGAAGACCGAAGAGCCGGAAGATATCGCCGTGAACTCCGATGCCCAGACTCTAAGTAAAGAGTTAGGGGCATTTAACAGGGGTAACAGATAGGCGGGGGGGGAGCATTGAGGGGGGTCTATGTTGGGTAGGGTTTTTTTTTTTTAATTAAGGGTTAAATTCTCCTTAAAAGGAGAAATACATCCCCCTAAATCCCTGCTTCCTCCATGCATAGGGTTCTACTAGAAAAAGTGTCCTGAGCAAAAGCACTGACCTATACATGCAGAGTAACACAGTGGAGCTCAGGGGCACCATGTTCAGTAGCTTCGGTATCTTCAGGATACTCTTCTTTCTCTTTGGTCATTTATGGAGCTTTATGTCTCCAACTTCTCATGCACCAAAAGCTCAAGTGTCGTTCACTTTACCAAGAAATCCAAAGCTAACGCCCCTGAACTCTGCTGCACTGCTCTGCATGTATACGTCATAGTGTATAGTGTTGCTGCTACTTTTCTAGTAGAACATGATGTGGGGAGGAAGCAGGGAGGGGGGCCAGTGAATGGTGGCGGATGGGGGCTTTTCACTGTATGAGGCTTTACTTCTCCTTTAACTCTGTAATTGCAGCCCTTTCAGCTGTTCTTGTAGAATGGTTCTCAGCAAGTTCCAGAATAAAATCTGTGAGCCGTTAGGGGACTAATTGCTCAAATTGAATCAAGTAGGAGGGCAAGTGCTTAGGAGTGAACAGACTTGCTTCTTATAGAATCCATTCTGGTAGTTCCTCGACGTTTGCAATAGGACTTTAACTGTAGCCAAAAGATACAGAAGATTTTTTACATAGGTGGTTGTATTTTACAGAGGTGTTTGTAATATGAGTGTATGAGACGTTACTGATTTATGTATTTTACTTCATTAAATACATGCATTGCTATTGCAGACCTCTGATGATTATTACTCAGAAGATAACTACCTTGGCTTTCCAGGTGCACGATGGTAAGCTTTTAAATTGGCTTATAAGATTAAATATTGTTGCTTTACAGGTTTTACTTTCTGAGGAAAAAATTATGAGCAGCGGCAGTGTTTTATTTTTTTCTGTTTTGTGAATGATTGTAAACACACATAAAATGTAATATAGACATACAGTGATGCATTGGATAATCGTAAACCTGTCCTTAGTGCTGTTGGCAGTTGTTTTTAACCTTGTAACAACAGATGGATGTTCAAGTGGGAGGGTTATACTCAGACGCACATGCTGGGGACCTTTAGCTTAATTCAAAATATTCAGTATGCATTAAATGGTCACTCTGGATCTCTGGCCCAGGTACAATGCCCCAAACCCACAGCTTTGGCAGACTTTCATAACCAGTATAAAAACCCTTTTGGTGTGCACTCAATAAGTCAGCAGGCAATGTGTTGCTGCTACTATTTTTGAATGATAACATTACAGCCAGCATAGGCCAAGCATTCATTGCCTTTGTACAGGATAATGGATCCACTATATCAAAGAACCTGCAAAATAAACAGTGGCACAGAAATGTTTCATTACACTCAGATGCAAATAACAGACTTGTGTATGAAATAATATTCTGCTTCTTAGATTCATGCAAAGTCTGTAAATTAGATGTATATAAATTAATTAGCATCAGATTTCCTTGCTACTTTACTCCCCATTTCTGAAGGCGCTGAATGAATAGGGCTTGTGCTTATCATACTTTTTGGTTATTGTTTTAATTAATAAATATCTATTGGAAGTTTGGCACTAAACCCTTTTACTCCGGTCTCTTCCTGAACCCAAAGAACTTCAAAGTAGCAACTAAAACTAATTACCAGTACACAGAGAAGCACCTGACAATGAGGTGCTTAAAGGAACAGTTCAGGGTAAAATTAAAAGCTGGGTAAATAGAGAGGCTGTGCAAATTAAAAAATGTTTCTAATATAGTTAGCTATCAAAAATGTAATGGACTGGATGTCTAACATAACAGAATACAACACAACTTCCTGCTTTTCAGCTCCCTAAATCTGAGTTAGGCAGCGACTTGAAGGTGGGCCACGTGAGACATAACTGTTCAGTGAGTTTGCCATTGATCCTCAGCATTCAGCTCAGATTCAAAAGCAACAGTTATGACCCATGTGGCCCTCCCTCAAGTCACGGATTGGATACTGCCTGGTAACCAGGCAGCGTAAACCAAGAGAGCTGAAAAGCAGGAAGTAGTGTTCTTTTCTGTTTGGCTAGAAATAAGGTGGCCATATACGCACCGATAATATTGTACAAAATTAATTTTCGTACAATATTCGGTGAGTGTATGGTGTGCAATGAGCTGACTGATATCGGTCAGCTGGTTGATCGAGCTGGACGGAAAATCTTGATCGGATGCCTTTGAAGGCACCCTTAACATCGGCCATTGTTAGTGCTGAATCGTCAGATACAGGTAGAATTCTATTTTTTCTAACTGTATATCTGACGATTCAGCTCTACACGTGTGTGTTGAAACGAACAATCTTTGTAGGAAAGATCTTTTCCGAGAAAGATCGTAATTAAGTCTATGGCCAGCTTTACAGTCACTTCAGCCTTTATACATTACATTTTTGCCTAACTATAATGACATTTTTTTTTATTTTACACATCCTATCTATTTACCCAGTATTTATACAAGTGGGGAGGTACTGTAAGTTCAGTGACAATAGCCCAACTTTAAATTTAGTGCTTTGCAATGGCAACAAAATAATTTAATTAATTAAAACAATAGGAAGACTACAATTTCAGCACAAGGATTATTGTGTTTAAAGGTTTTGGTATATTGTCCCTTTAAAGTGAATGCTATAGGTATACATGGGAGATCTGGGACCTGAATATGCAGAGTTATTGATTCAGGATCACTGTACAAGTGTAAATATATCTGTATGGCATTAGAGTTACCTTCTAATTTTTTATTTTACTGCTACCTGTATTTTTTCCATGGTGTCGGTATTGCTAATGTTCCTTATTTCTTCTTCTGGACTTGATGTTCCTATAATGTCAGTTTATTGGAATGCATGATCATTATGGCTGATTAAATTGGGGCATATTTATACCTGGTGAATCCTGTCAACTTGATAATAAAATTGTAGTTCTTCTTTCCAAACGTTAGCTCCTAGTAGCTGTAATAACAAGAAATAAGCATAAGATATGTTTCAGCTGCTGGACTTTAGGAAAGAATGAAGAGAGGTGTTTTTATTAGCTACTACAATGTAGAGTTTATATACCAATACAGAATCCAGCCATTTTCTTCAATATAGGAGTTTAGGAGCAGCATGTAATTGGCTAAAAGTTACCTCCGCTGAGCTGTATAAATACAAAAAAGAAAGGTTGTGGGAGCACTCCATAGCTAAATAGAAATGTCCTAAAATACAATGGAAGTGCTACTGATCTGACCAAATTAACTACAGACATAAAGTAAAAGAGGAGAGATTGATCAATGCACATTCCCTGGTCCCCTGTCATATAAGTAATTTATGCAGATGCATGTATACAAAGATTATACAAAATTATGATCATAAGATTGATAAGCCACCACACCACGTCAAGGTAAAACCCATATGGCGGTCCCGCCTCCCAGCATAAAAGCATTAGCTGAAATAAAAGTCTCCAGACCTGGGCATTGGTTTCATCCATAGGGCTTAGTCCTCCCCCCCCATTAGCTGGTTTCAAATGGGAGAGATAATCTAGACCCATTGTTATGCCATTTAAAGGGACGTGTGGATATATATATAGCTAACTTTTTCAAACCAGCAACATTCTGACAGCTGGGGGAATGCAGTGAAATGAAGCAATGTACACTTACAGTGGCATAACTAAATCCAGTGTGCAACTCAAATGTTGAGTTCCATCCTAACATGAGTTGACTGCTATTTTAACTTACAAAAACCAATATAATTGTTAAACAACATTCTAGCAAAGGAGCCAAAATATGTAAACCTGAATAAAATATTTGGGCAATTGCAGGTTCCACAGTTGAAAAACTTAATTCTTCCCATTAACATAAAGAAGGGTAGGACTGCTGCTTACAGTGGATATCAGATCATGATGCTCTGTTATACAAATAGCTAGAATATCAGCCATAAAGCAGGGCACAACTGCTGCTTACCATGGGGATCTGTGCGGCCACTGGGACAGATTGCTGTGTTACACAGATAGCTAGAATCTCAGCCATGAAGCAGGACATCAGATAGGATAGGTCCATTACTTATAACAAATTCTCCCTTTTATTTCATGTGCTGTGCTGTCTCTGCTAGTAGAAAAAACAGCAGTAGAGACAAAACTACACTTTGTGACTGTGCGGATATGAATGGCATCACTGCACACATGGGGAGGATTTTGGCAAGAAAATACATGTGACTACTTCCTAACTGAAATCCTCCTTGTGTGTAAAATGACAGACTGATACAATTAAAGTCAATTCTTCCACACACATTGGTAGTGACCTATATCAGTGTGTCCTTCATGTGATGAAACAACCCATGTGGCCATAGGCATGTAGATTGTTAGGCTATATCTGACTTATAAAGGTCCATTCCAATTTTACGAATGCAACTAACCATTTGGATTATTATAAAGTAATTAACAAATCACATGATGTTCTGGCCACTAACTGACAGACAGCAAGCGTATGAACATTATGTCTGACAAATAGTAGTGACAGTCTCCCATTGATATTAATTTGTAAAGGAAAGAAAAAGAAATGCAAAAAACCCAAAGGTCCTTTATTAATTAAAATATTAAATCTTAGATCACCTCCTTTTATTTTAATTAAAAAACAGCCTCTACTATCCAATCAACTTATGTATTTGCCCACCTAGTGGATGTGAACCACAATTAATCAGTAACAATCAATAAATTCATTAATCCAGTGATTTAATAATTTAGTGCTTATACATGATGAACCTTATATGATTATATAGTAGTTACCATAATTCATTGACAATATTCTTCCCATAAATCTGTGCCCCCAAAGAAACCTTAATCTAATACTTCCCTTGAAGGATCTTTAATTACCAATAAATTCATTCAGAATAATAAATTAAGTAAATTTAAAATTAAACGCGTATTGGATATAATTAATTAGTTTATAACATCAATTCATTAATAATTCAATTAAGATCATCAGAAATAACTTATAAAGTGCTGTGTGCTTAATAATTTATCTATAATTATACTAAAATTAAAAAATTGCATTGACTTAATTCAATCACTGATACTATAGTGTACTCAAAATTAATTACCACCCCACCACCATAAATCCCCCCCGTATTTCGTTCCAAAGGCTTGGAGGCTGGATTCAATTATTTAGTTTCAAACATATAAATATATCCAAGAATTAAAATTGTATAGTGAACGTTCAAATTGTTGGTTAGTAGGAAAAATGAAATAAGAGAAAGAATGGTGGAGTCATCCCTCAAGAAATAATCTTGAAATAAGGATCTTATTACATATTATGCTTATGCCTTCACAGTTAATTAAAGAAGATAAATACTGGATGTCTTGGCATTAACCTAAATGCAATATTGAACACCTATGTTTGAGATGGTTTCCGCACGCTTAAACATAATAAACAATTGCCTGCCAGAGACCTAGAATTATCTAAATATTTGCAATTCATCCATACAGAAGTCCCTGTAGTTTTAGGGCAGGGGCACATGGGCAGATTTAGTCGCCTGGCCACTAATCGCCTCTTCTTCAGGGAAACAATCTCCCAAAACTGACTTCCACCTGTTTAATGAGAAAACGCCAGCACAATGGCACCCGATTTGCTTCAATTTCTGCCTCAAGAGAAAACTTAGGGCAACTTCAGAAATCGAAGTGCTGCAAGTGCATTGCTGCAGTCGATTTTTCGTTTTAGCAGGGGGAAGGCAGTTCGAGGAGATTTTTGCCTTATGGCGATTAGTCGCCAAGGGGACTAAATCTGCCCGTGTTAGAAAATCTTTATCCCCCATGCAATCTACCTAGTTTACAGGGCCAAGCAGGCAGTGATCCTTCAGTTTTGCGGGCAACTTTTTAGTTGATGGACACATCGTACATTTAAACAATCATTTTGAAACAATCGAGGTCTCATGATAACCATTGGATCTTTCAAAAATCTTTACATCTATGGCCAGCTTTAGAGATATATATATATATATATATATATCATCATTTTTCTCTTCTAAGTATGTGCGCTTTCTTCCTGGGAAGGAAACCAAGTTCTGCTTATCTTGCTAAGAAGTGTTTGCAGCTCAAAGAGGGACTCAAACAATAAAACCATGGTCTCAAATGGCTGGTTGCATCGCCTGCATTATGATCCATTGATGATCATGGGGGAGGGGGAACATGGCCAAAACAGTAGGGGTGTCAGTAGGACGAGTGAATTATCATGGAAAAGACTTCCAAACTTGGTTGCAGTATCTATTTAGCAGTTTGGCTCCTCAACAATGTACAGGGCTTAGTGCTGTGGTGGTCTTTGGTAATGTCTGCAATCCTGCAAGTATGTATTTTCTCAAGCTCACGTTTATGCAGCTGCTGTCTTAACCGGGAAATATCTCTAAATGATTTTCGTAGGCCACTGTGGAACCAACACATTTAAAGGGGAAGTATTGCGAAAGATGTATATAATCTTCATCAGATTGAAATAAGAAACTTTCTAGTACAATCAATTTAATATTCGGCATAGTTTCTGAAATAATCAAGTTTGTGTTCACTATCCCTCTCTCCGCATCTCTTCATTCAGTCTGCAGGTAGGTGTCAGATAGTCATTGACAGTTACATCTTTTGGGGGGGCTTCCTTTCCAAGCAGATGAATTAGAGCTCCATCAAATATCCGATTCCAGTAAAAACTAAATCTAACAAAATAAATGCCTTTTGCACAAACCCTGCATGTAGAGTGAGATGATGGCTCGTGATTTTAAAGGGTTTATCCACCTTTGACTTAATGAAGAGAATTATATTCGGAGACAGTTTGCATTTTTTTTTTATTTGTATTTTTAGTTATTCAGATTTTTATTCAACAGCTCTCCAGTTTGCAGCTTCAGCAGTCTGGTTGCTAGGGTCCAAATGACCCTAGCAACCATGCACTGATTTGAATAAGAGACTAGAATATGAATAGGACTAAATAGAAAGATGGGTAATAAAAAGTATCAGTAACAATAAATGCTTTACAGCATGTAGCTTTACAGATCATTTGTTTGTAGATGGGGTCAGTGACCCCCATTTGAAAGCTGGAAAGAGTCAGAAGAAGAAGGCAAATTATTTAAATATTATTACAAATAAATAATGAAGACCAATTCACAAGTTGCTGAGAATTGGCCATTCTATAACATACTAAAATTGAATGTGAAGGTAAACCACCCATTTAATTAGAGTGAGCTCTAATACAACTTCTAGTCAAAAGGAGCCCCCCCTATAAGATATATTGGATCTAACTGTCAATGATTATCTGACACCCAACTCCTGCATGAAGAGTGAAAGAAGAGAAACGGATGTTGAGAGAGAGAGATAGTGAAGAGAAACTTGATTATATCAGAAACAGTACAGAATTTGTAATTGATCATATTTAGAAATCGTCTTATGTCAGTATGTCTAAGCTTATATTAAATTTTCATTTCCGCGATCGTTCCAATTTAAGAAGAGCAATAATTTATCCATGAAATCTATTGGATCTGTGATTAGTCTACCAAATGTACAAGTTGGCGACGGGAAACTTGACTAGCTGCCTGTACGGGTAGGAAAGTTGCGGAGTAGACACATTAAAACTTCTCCATTATCTACAAAATGAAAAAATAAATCTTTCATTGGTCAGCATGTTAATATCATGATAGTTCCCATTTAAAGTTTGTAGTAGTGAGCATAACTTTTGCCTTCATTATTTCACCAAATTGAATCTTGGATCACTCAAGCAAATGGATATTGTTAACTTTCTTGTTAACTTTCTTGCATTAAAGGGAAAGGGCGGGTACACCTTCACATTTTTAGTATGTTACAGAATGGATAATTCTAAGCAACTTTTCAATTGGCCTATTTTTTTTCCTTTTTGTAATAGTTCTTTTTAACTTATTTGCCTTCTTCTTCTGACTCTTTCTGGCTTGCAAAGGTCACGGACCCTCATCTAAAAAAAAGATGCTCTGTAATTCTCCACATTGACTGTTATTTCTTTTTATTACTCTGCTTTCTATTTAGGCCCTCTCCTGTTCATAATCCAGCCTCTCTTTCAAATCAATGCATGACTAGGGTAATTTGGACCCTAGCAACCAGATTGCTGAAATTGCAAACTGTAGAGCTAACGCAAAAACCACAAATAGTAAATGAAATCAAATTGCAGAATATCCCTACATCATACTAAAAGTTAATTTAACGGCGAGAAACCCCTTTAATTTTTATACAGAATAACTTAAAAGTTACGGGGTTGTCTCTAATCGTTTTTTGTCATCATATTAATAATATTATTATTGTGACTTTTCTTTACAGGGTTGGGAAGGAGTTTTAAAGCACTCACCAAAGATCAACAGCAGTATTCTATAAAGTAAGACTTTTCAAATCCTCTTACAGTGTTTTGGGGTTCACCCAACAGAACTCAAATTATGTGCATGGACTGATCTCAGAAAAAGATTATCATTTGGTCAGAAGTAGTAGGTGTGAGTCTTGGTGACACTGTGCCACCTGTAGTTGAGCAAAGCAGAATGGCCACTGCTCTTGATACGTGATCAGCATAATGCTGTTTCTTAGGGCAATGGCATTTGCATTATTTTGATTGTGTCTAACTAATAGTGGGCAAAATGCAAGGTGCAGCCATAGATCTTAATGGGTAATGCTAGGAATAATATTGCACAGGGAATTATTGCCTGAAATCATTTACATGCAGGGGGGATTTACTGCACTTTCCATTTAAGTAATGAGTTGTCTATAGCAGGCTTTTGGCATTTTTTTCACAACTTGCGTAGCCCAAATGTTGAACCTCAATGAGCAGGCTGAAGCAACTGAATACCACTTCTTTAGAGAAGGGTATGGGTAAATTTAATAAGAAAATGAAATTTTTGGTTCTTTTTGCATGGGTCTTAGAGGGAACGTTTGTAAAAGAATTCTCTGCCTTTATGAGCATAGCATCTAAATGCTTTGATCCTCACAGAAAGAAACCCTCGTTCTTGGAATACCTGAGCTATCACCTCAATTTTATGAGTGTTCTTGCTGGACCATGCAGCAATTTCCAGGATTATATTGCATTCATTGAAGGCCGACATATCCAATCAAAGCTCTTCAGCTCAAAAGGGAATGGATACACTAAACTTCCAAATCCATCTCCAAATGTGAGTACATACACTTTATACATAAATTACAGAGTATTATAGAGTCAAATTCTGGGACAAGCTCTGTTTTATGCAACATGACTTTGTGTCCGTGCAACATCCTGAATCTCCACACAAATGAACAATTATTTATTTATGCTGTTGTCAAGTTGACTTCATAACTTTTCAATGTAATCATATAAAATGTATATACATACATTGCTTTTCATAGATGCACATATTTAGTACTGTTTAGGCTATTACATTTGATTTATAAACCACAGAGGCAGGGTAATATGCATAACATACATTCTCTGGTTTCCTTATTCATGCAGTGTCCTCTTTAATACAATAATATTTTACTAGGACCTAGGCACATTGCAGCAACAGCACTGATTTGTAAAACAATGTTTTGTAGACATTCAGGCTGGTTTAAGAGGTCATGTTATAGTATACATGGATTCATAGTAGTGATAGCTTGAGTGATTTCATTTTTGAAATGCTTTTGTATTAGAGTTAAAAGCTGGCCATATGCATTATAACCTACTTATTTGGTTTAGGTTGCCAAGTAGTAGGCCAGATGATGTCGATAAGACATAGGAACTTGGTCACATGGGCCAGTGCAGGGCCATCATTGATTGCATTCTCTGGCCTATGGTTACATAGTTTAAGGAGAACTATCACAAAAATTTAAGCGTCAGCAAACTGAAATAATAAACTTTCTATAGAAACAATGAAAAATTCAGTACCATTTCTGAAATAATCAAGTTTATCTTCACTATCCCTCTCTCAGCATATGTTTCTCTTCACTTTGTCTTCATTCAGGAGTTTGGTGTCAGATTAATTATCCAGTATATCTTAAGGGGAGTCTTTTTGCCTAAAAGATGTGTTAGAAATCACCATAAATCCTGTCTCTCTATATGCAGGATTTGTGCAAAAGGCAGTTATTTTGTTACATTTTGTTTGTGCTTGAATCGGTTATTTGAATGAGCTCTAATACAGCTACAGGAAAGGAAGCCCCCCTTTACAATATATTGGATATTTGAGAGTTTTGCCTCTTCAAGTAAGGCATGTGCATTTGTTTGAATGTATAAGTTTCTTTTTGAGCTTAAAAAAGGCAGCCATATGAGTGATAAACCCAATCATTTCTATGTTACATTTTCAGGAAGTGGTTTTATACAAGCTGTGTGTTGCTGCAGCATCTCTTGTTGTTTACCTGACATTTACCAAAGCCTTCCCAATTGTGTATGTAGTTGATGAGACATTTATAAACACATCCCCATTCTTGGTAAAGTTGGGTTATCTCTACTTTGCAACGCAGGCCTGCAAACCAAAGTATTACTTTGCATGGACGTTAGGTAAGTGTTTGCACCCAAATTGTATAGTTCAAAATATTCTGCTGAAAATGTAGTTCCTGTCTTGCTATTTTCAAAATCTTTGGTTATATCGACTGATTCTAAGATGCATTTGATTCTCTTCAAAATAAATGAGAAATGTCTTGTAAACAGTATCATAAGCTAACTGTAATCTCCAGTCGGTAATTAGCATGGACTCTAGTATGAAATATCCTTACTACAAAGGCATTGTTTCCAAAATATATATATGTACAGCTATGGGTTCCCTTATCTGGAAACACATTATCCTGAAAGCTACAAATGATAGCAAAGCCATCTCACAAAGGGGCAGATTCACTAAAGGGCGAAGTGGCCGAAGCTAGTGAAAATTCACCAGAAATCTCATCCTCAGGGACATCGCCAATTCACTAATATGCATACAATTCACTAGAGACTGTCTCTAGCGTTTGTTCACACTCTATCACCAGGCGACTTTTTGTTCTGGCGAACAGTCGGAACTCCTAAGATGCAAATTTTTTCTGAATGTTCCCTCTTTATCCAGAGTTTATTTTGCCACCTCAGACCAGGCGCACTGATAAAACAAAGCAACATATCCCTCAATCTTATGTCAGTGACATCATATCCTGTATGCTGGAAATGCATTAAAGTTGTAAAGAAAAGCTGGCAATTTTTCTTTTCTTAAAATGGGATTGCCTTCAAAAGTCCGAACTATTAAAGTTTTTTGTGTGAACAATTTTTAAAACTGATTTGAGAAACATGCCACATTTGTTTAAGGGTGGGCTCATGTCTAGGGCATTAGAGGAACTCTTCTGTCTTTATTATGGCTAATTGGACAATTGTAATAAGTGGCCACTTCAAGCATTTGCACCATTACTAAGACATCCATATGACTTTTAAGTACCCGCCCTATTCAAATGAACCTAAGCACAAGAGCGAGTTTGCACCGGCGAAGTGGCACGTAGCTTTGCGTACCTGTTGCTGGTGAAAATTCCCCTTTAGTGAATGAAATAAAGTCTATTTAATTAAGTAATTAAAATTTTTTTTAATTAATTTTGCTCTGAAATAATTAAACAGTACCATGTACTTGATGGTAACTAAGCAGCATCAATCAATATTTGTGTAAAAAACAATTGGGTTTGCTTGATGTAAAGACATGGCAAAATGATTTGAATATAGATGGGAATAATTAAAGGAGAAGGAAACCCTTTTGGTGCAAAACCCCTCCCCCAGTAGGTTCCCCTCCCTCCTCTCCCCGGGGCAAATGCCCCTAGCTTGCTACTTACCCCTCATAGGGGAGAGGGGTTTTCTTTTAAACTAAAAAACCTTTAAACATTAAGCAAACCCAATTGTTTCTTTGCTGGGGGGAGGGGTTTGCGCCAAAAGGGTTTCCTTTTCCTTTAAGACCAAATATGGGTTTGTACATGCCACTAAGACCATCTCCCATAGTAATTTTCTGTAATAATAAAACACTACCTTGTACTTTACCCCAACTAAGATATAATTAATCCTTATTGAAAACAAAACAATCCTGTTGGGCTTCATTAATATTTAAATTATTCTTTTAGTAGATTTAAAGGAGAATTCAACCCTAAAGTATAAAAAAACACCCCTACCCTACAGAGACTCCCTCCTCCCCCCAGCCTAGCTGCTACCCCAGGCAAATGCCCCATAGTCTCTACTTACCTTTAGGTGCCGATTCAGGGATCACAGTTCACAGTACTTCGGTAATCTGAGAATGCGAGCGGTGTATAAGCGCATGCGCAGTTGGAGTAATTTCCCGGTTCACGACCACTGTGCATGCAACAAAACTGACGGAAATTGCCTAAGCACCAGATGAAGACGCGATGATTACTGCCATGAACTCCAATCCCTGAATCTGCACCGAGGGTTAAGTAAAGACTTAAAGGAACAGTTCAGGGTAAAAATAAAAACTGGGAAAATAGATAGGCTGTGCAAAATAAAAAACGTTTCTAATATAGTTAGTTAGGCAAAAATGTAATGTATAAAAGCTGGAGTGACTGGATGTGTAATATAACAGAATACAACACAACATCCTGCTTTTCAGTTCTCTAAATCTGAGTAAGTCAGCGACTTGAAGGGGGGCCACATGGGACATAACTGTTCAGTGAGTTTGTAATTGATCCTCAGCATTCAGCTCAGATTCAAAAGCAACAGTTATGACCCATGTGGCCCTCCCTCAATTCACTGATTGGTTACTGCCTGGTAACCAGGGTACCCAGTCAGTGTAAACAAAAGAGAGCTGAAAAGCAAGAAGTAGTATTCTGTTCAACTTACAGTGACTCCAGCCTTTATATATTACATTTTTGCCTAACTAAATATATTGAAAACATGTTTTATTTTGCACAGCCTATCTATTTAACCACTTTTTACTTTTATACTGAACAATTCCTTTAAGGGCATTTGCCCAGGGTAGCAGATAGGCTGAGGGAGGAGGAGGAGGGACTATGTAGGTTGGGGTTTTTTTTAACTTTAGGGTTTAGTTCTCCTAAATCCAAATTACAAAAGATTCTTTATTGAAAAACTTCAGGTCCCCAGCATTCTGAATAACTTGTCCCATACCTGCATTCTATCAATATTAAACTTCCAGAGAAAAATATATAAGCAATTTTAAATTAAGGTTCCCCTGAATCACTTAAATTGCAAGTAAAGCCATGTTCACTGGGGGGTGGTGTATATATTCTCTAACTTGTTTATTTTAATTTCCATTTTCTCAACACAGCCAGATTTTGTATCTCTGGAATGCTTATTGTTCTTTTACTTTTTGCTGAACCTTTTCCTGAGCAGAGCACCCACCACTTTAATGCCATGATCCCTTTTGGGCCATCAAATACTTTACCATATGATATACTCAGACTCACTTCTGCAAAAACTCACTCAAAAATGCATACAGAAAAATATGTGTAAATAATTCTAAATAAAACATAGAACTTATTTAATTGAGCTATTCCTAATTATATTACTTTGTTTTTTAGCTGATGCAGTTAACAATGCTGCTGGTTATGGTTTTAATGGAGTGGATGAGAAGGGCAAGTTTCGTTGGGATATGATTTCCAATTTGAATATCTGGAATATTGAGGTGGGCTTACAGCATACATTTATCTTTGTATGCTAGGAATCTAAAATGTTGGTTGGTTGCATGTATGTAATAAAATTGTCTGATTGGGTATGTGTATGGTATTTTAATGAGAAATAAAACAAAAATATTTATATATAAAGGTAGTGTCAAGCAAAAAAAAAAAATCAAATAAGTGTTTTTGCCCTCAGTGTACATTTCCTCTGGCAAGGGGTGTAGAATATGCACACTTTTGTCTGTGTGGTGCTGCCTACAAGATGACTTGTCTAATCCTTGGCATAATGTCATTTATGACATGGCCATTCTTAACATAAGTAAAAAAAAAAATAGTCTATTATCTTTCCCATGCCCTTACTGCGTGAGGATTTTTACTCTGAAACACGTTTAAAATCCATGGATGCCTTTAGTTCTTTTTGAAATTTTTTTGCATCCCCAGACCTTAGACTGACTTTTTGCTGCATCCAATGACTGTTCTAGGAGATTTTTATTTCTAGTTGATTTAAGTTCAGTGTTTGACAGAATCTGTATTCCTTGTAAGCTCTCCTGGTAATTAATGCAAACTGTCAAAATATTTCTTTTCAGACTTAAAACATTTACCATGGTAACTGGAGCGAGAATATTTGGTTGAGTGGACTAGATGCCAAAGAGCCAAAAAAAAAAAAATACCCTTGACTTAATTTTAGAAACAAATCTGCCTTAAGGCTTTTCTTCATGAGCTGAAAACACAGCTACATAATTTAGGCTTCTTGCATGTGTGCCACATTAAGCATCTATGTCTAATAACATAGCTGTATTTCTCCTTCTCTTCTAGACTGCCACCAGTTTTAAAATGTACATAGACAACTGGAATATTCAGACTGCAGCTTGGTTAAAGCGGTAAGTTTCCTGCAATATTAAAAGGTAACCGTAAACGTACTTTTGGTATATACTATATAAGTGTATCTTTACCAAGATCAGCCATCACATTAAGCAACAAGTTATCTGCGCAATGGAAATTATTAATACAAGATAAAATGAATATGTTGGTGAGTGTACCAGTGAAACCATGTTTTTTTTATTTTTATATTTTTTGTAATTCAAATTTGTTTGTAATATTTTTTTATCTTCTGCCTTTAATGTTTCACAGGGACATTAAAGCTTCTGCAGCACTGTCTCTGATTGCCAGGGTCAGCACTCCTGTTTGGTAGTTAGTTTGCATTTACAAAAATCTTGCTTGTCTATGTATGTATATGGATCTATTTCCACTGATTTTCCAGTGATGGCACATTGATATCACATTTTTATTGTAGGAAGGTACACTGCTTATAATTCTGTAGCATTACAAGTAGTACTGGACGATTGAGTAAGTAAGTACAGTCAGTGCATGTGGGATTTTGGGGGGAGTGGTGGCCTCGCAATATCTATATATTATCAATATAGTACTACTTGTATACTTAACACTGTGAAATAAACCCAATACATTAGTAGAAAAGATGGTGTACAGTACAATACTAGAGTATAAATAAATACAATAGCATTCAAGGGCAGTTGCCAAGTGTTAACAATCAACAACATGATTCTGCCCTACAGAACTTCCAATCTAAAGGCTCAGACACATATAGGCGGGAAATAAATGTTGCAGTTTTACATGGTGGAAGCACCACCTGACCTCAAATGCAAAGATGTCTCGCTACTGCTTTAAGGGGAGAGACACACTGTAACAACTCACTCTGGTGGTCTAGTAGAGGGGGGGTCTGCAGGGACGCCTGCCACCCCCTCTGTAGGGATGCCGCCACGTGGCGCTGCTTCCTCTTCTCTTCCTGGTTCTTAAGGCGCACTCGGCGTGCCTCAGTTCTTCCTAAAGGCACATCCACGCTAGCGTGTTTGCATCAGCACGCAATGACGAGAAAATCAAATGTATATAAATCATCAATGGGGCTGTGATCATTGCCCGTTATAGGTTGTTAACCTGGTGCTTCTGAGCCTTGTGCTTTTGTCTGTTTTTGATTCTGATTCCTTGTTGTGACCCTGTCTGGCTTCTGACAAATCTACTCTCTATATCCTTACCTCTTACCTGATTACCTCTGCCTGATTAACCCTCTGATTAACTTCCTGGTTTGACCCCTTGCCTGCCTGACTATGTTTGTTCTCTGCCTGCCTCGACCCAGCCTGATCTGACTACGATTCTGTCTAACGCCTTGTACTGTGATCTTCTGCCCAATAAGACTTTGCATTACAGTTGTGCCCCTTTGCTTGTTCAGAACCCCTCACTTTGCACCTCTCTTAATAAGACCTGGTGGCATCCGATTAGCAGAGGGCTCCTCCCAAGGTGAAAGATGGCTGTTATAGGCGGAAGCAAGAGCCTAGAACAGGGTGCTTAGCATTGGTTCTGAATTTAGGGTGCCAACCGTTACATTATAACGGGCCATGGATGACAAAGGTCACGCCGCTGCTCCTTCGACTACAGAAGTGCTCTTTACCACCCTGCTTAGAGGATCATGAGCTGAAGCAGGATTACCTTATGCAAGGTTTCCACAATCTGACTTGTTGACTGGAGTCTCCTCAGCAGTCACCTGCTCCGGTTGCTACTTCTTCTGTGGGTTCTTCTGCTATGATGGGTGTCACTCCTAAAACCTATGAACCCAAAATTGTGTTCCCCGAAAAATTTAGTGAGGACAGAACTAAATTTTCCATATTTAAAGAGGCATGCAAAATATACCTTAGTTTCTTCCCTCATTCATTTGCATCTCGTGAGGAGGGTAATCCTCAAGTTTGGGCCCTTAGGCTGCCCTCCTCAGATCCTGCCCATTTTTCCCTTGGCACATTCTTTAACACCATGGCGATTCTCTACGATGACCCGGATCGTGCATCTTCTGCCAATACCGCAATTCGTAAATTGCGCCAGGGGAAACAGGACACTGGGGTGTATTGCACTGAATTCCGCAGGTGGGCAGTTGAAACTGGTTGGAATGACATGGCTCTGCGCAGCCAGTTCCGTATTGGGATTTCAGACTCTGTCATAGACAGTCTAGTAAATAACCCCCTATCTTCTAACTTAGATGATCTCATGTCTCTTGCCATCCAGGTAGATAGGAGACAGAGGCAGAGAAATTATGGAGCACCACATAGACGTTAAAACATAGCGTTTATTCTGTAATTAAAATATTCAACAGACCTGGGAATCCAGTTTCAAAGCAAAAAAGAACCCCACGCTTGACGCGTTTCATAGCCTCCAGCCACTTTTTCAAAAGCTAGATAGGAGACAGAGGGAAAGAAGGGGTGAGAGGGGTGTTTCTTTACATTCTGGGTTTAACTATGCTAAGTCCAACTTTCCTAATGTGGTGACCAGTATTAAGCCCCCTAATCCTTCTGTACCTCTACCTCAGGAGCAACCCATGCAATCAGTGGTGTAACTACTCCCTGGTGGGCCCCGGCACAGGATGGGCACCGGGGCCCCCCTGTGGGGCCCTTACCTCTATAAATCACATGCTGGAGTGTTGATGGCATGTGTGATGTATAATATCCCCCAGATAACTGCCTGCCGTAACCATTTTCGTGGCTCCTATGGGCCCCAATGGGATGGGGACCCTGGTGCAATTGCACCCCTGGTAGTTATGCCACTGCATGCAATTGAGCATATTCCATCTAAATCCTGAGGAAAAGGCCCGCAGGAGGTCCTTGGGTCTCTGTATTTACTGTGGGGAAAAGGGTCATTTCCTAAATCAATGTCAGAGGCCAGGAAACTTCCAAGCCTAAATGGAGACGGGGAGCTCCATTTGGGTACAGAAGTTTCCTCTCCCCATTCTTCCTCTAGGATTATGTTACCGGTTAAATTAACTTGGCCTACGGGCTCTGTCAATGTCTCCGCTTTTGTGGATTCTGGGGTTGAGGGAAATTTTCTGGATGCTGCTTTCGCAGCAAGGTTTAATATTCCGTTAATCCCTTTAAATCCCCCCATGATAATTTTAGCGGTGGATAAAAAACTTTTCGAGTCAGGTTTGGTAACTAAAAACACGGTGGTCTTAACCATGTGCTCTAACAACCTGCACAGTGAGGAAGTACCCTTTTATATTATCGAGGGTGCTTCATGCCCTCTAATTTTGGGGTTACCATGGCTCCAAACTCATGACCCACACATTGACTGGGTAACTGGGGAGATTCTTGTTCTGATTCAACATTTTATTGGATTTTCTTAAACACAACAAATTATGATTTACATTAAATGTGTCAAGATAAGCCAATAAGAACAATATACAAATCCTTGTTAAGTTATGGTGATCCCTCACTCGATAAGTGGATGGTTTCTCAAACAGAGTAGTAGCACCGTCCAGCCACACTTCTTCCAAATCAGCATACAAATAAACTCTGGAGAACCATATTATGTACAATGTGTCTTTTCTTTATTCGCACGTGTCGGAGAAAATTCTCCTTCATCAGGTGCTTGTTACAAAGTATCGGTACTTTGTAACAAGCACCTGATGAAGGAGAATTTTCTCCGAAACATGTTGTGTGAATAAAGAAAAGACACATTGTACATAATATGGTTCTCCAGAGTTTATTTTTGTATGCTGATTTGTAAGAAGAATATACAATGCTGTTTGACATATCAGAAACTAAACAATTAAGTAATTATATTTAAAGTCATAGATTCTAAAGGATAGTAGATAACACGGTATATAAGAAAAAGGGAAAGAGATAATAACATTCAAGATAAAACAAGAACAAAAGAAACCAAAATCTCACTCAATTTCTCAAATAGTGGCTACTACCTCATTAGAGGGTTTACCTGCAGCTTATTATGAATATGCTCATGTTTTTTCTAAGAAAGCCACAGAAATCTTACCCCCCAGACAGACAGTATGACTGTCCCATTGACCTTGTCCCTGGTTCTTCTCCCCCTCGTGGTCGAACTTGTCCTCTCTTCTTGCCTGAAGCCCAGGCAGTGAGAGAGTATATCAAGGAAAACCTTGAGAGGTTTCATCAGGCCCTCTAGTTCTCCTGCCGGTGCTGGGTTTTTCTATGTTGGTAAAAAGGAAAGTGGTCTTTGTCCTTGTATAGACTACAGGGGTCTTAATAAGATCACCATAAAAAACCATTATCCTCCTTCCTTTGATTTCTGAGCTATTTGATCAGGTTAAAAATGCTAGCATTTACTCCAAGCTTAATATTAGAGGTGCATATAATCTCATCTGTATAAGGGAAGGGGACGATTGGAAAACAGCTTTTAATACCAGGGACGGCCACTACAAATATCTGATAATGCTATTTGTTCTATGTAATGGACCTGCAGTGTTCCAGGAATTTGTCAATGACATCTTCCGGGACCTGCTGGGGTTATTCGTAGTAGTCTATCTAGATGACATTTTGATGTTTTCTTCCAACTTGTATGATCACCGGAAACATGTTCAGGAGGTGTTACGCAGGCTGTGAAAAAATAACCTGTATGCTAAACTTGAAAAATGCATCTGTTCAGTTTGTGGGGTTTAACATTTCTAGTAAGGGTCTGGAAATGGATCCTGGGAAGGTGAAAGTGGTACTAGACTGGACCCAGCCCCTTTCTTTACGGGCGATCCAAAGGTTCTTGGGGTTTTCCAACTATTCCCGTCAATTCATTAATTTTCCTTAATTGTGGCCCCTATCACTGACTTAACTAAGAAAGGTGCAGATCCAAGTATATGGTCTTCCAATGCTATTCAAGATTTTGAAACTCTTAAAAGAGAATTTGTGTCTGCCCCCATTCTCTGTCACCCTGACACTACTCTTCCATTTATAGTTGAGTTTGGGGCAGGGGCAGTCCTTTCTCAAAGACATCCAACAAGGTGATGTCAGGGGGCCAGCGGCTCCCACAGGGAGGTAGTCAGGATCAAGAGGAAGCCTTCCAGTCGCTAAAAGGAAAAGTTCAGTTCAGGGATAACACAGAAGGAAGGTCAAAGTCCAGGCAATAGTCACAAGGGCAGGCAGCACAGTATCAGGGTCAAAGCCAGGCACAAGATCAAAAATAGGATTCAGGATACAAAATAAGCACACCCAGGCTCACAGTAATAAAAGCCTATACTTGGGCGCCATACTGGCGTCCTGAGCGCCTTTAAATTTTCAAATTTGACGTAATTGGGCCTGACGCTGCGTGATGACATCATCACCCGGCGCCACTACCCACGAAGCAGCTCTGGGCACCGCCATTGTGGGAGCAATGCCGGAAACACAGCACGCGCTGCCCGGAGCTCCTGGCACGGCTCCGGACGGCGTCCGTGACAGTACCCCCCCTCCCCACGGGGGGCCCCAGGACCACCAGGATTGGGTTTTAAAGAAAACCTAGAGTGGAATTCCCTCACAAGACGGGGAGTCCTTCTCCCAGGAGCATTCTTCAGGGCCGAAGCCCTTCCATTCAATGAGGTACTGGAGAGAGCCCCTGGAGAATCTGGAATCCAAGATCTTTTCGACCTCATATTCTTGCTGGCCATCCATTGAGATGGCAGGAGGAGGTGACTGCTCAGAGGAGAAATGGTTGGACAAAACAGGTTTCACTAGGAAAACATGAAACACGTTGGGAATCCGCATCTCCGAGGGTAGTTGTAGGCGGACTGCCACAGGACCAATGACCTCAGAGACGTAGTAGGGACCAATGAACTTGGGACCCAACTTAGGAGATGGAATCTTCAAGCGAATATTTCTAGAGGAAAGCCAGACTTTATCAACGACCTTATAAGGAGGAGATGGCTTCCTTCTACGGTCAGCAAAGGTCTTGTGCACCAATGAGTTCTTTTCCAAATAGGACTTTGTTGCAGCCCAGATAGCAGACATATGAGCTACATGATCTTCAGCAGCTGGAACGTCAGAGAGAAGGAAGTCATGAGGAAAGGCATGGGGATGTTGACCGTATAAGGACAGGAACAGAGATCTTCCAGTGGAAGTGTGACAGGCATTATTGTGAGCGAATTCCGCCCACAGGAGAAGATCTGACCAGTCGTCTTGACAGAAAGAGACATGGTTTCTAAGGAATTGTTCAAGAGCTTGGTTTACCCGCTCTGCTGCCCCATTCGTTTGAGGGTGATAGGCATAGGAGAACTGGAGAGAGACTCCCAGAGACTTGCGCCAGAATCTGGAGACAAATTGGGAACCTCTGTCGGAGAGAATTTCCACAGGGAAGCCATGCAGATGAAAGATATATTATATGAACAGGTGAGAAAGTTCCACAGCAGAGGGGAGTTTCTTCAAGGGAATGAAGTGTGCCATCTTGCTGATGACAGTGTTCCCACCAGAGGGAGGTAACTCGACAATGAAATCCATACCCAAATGAGTCCATGGACGAGAGGGTACTGGTAGTGGTTGCAGAAGACCACAGAGTGTGACTAGACTTGGAGGTAGCACACACAGTACAAGCAGAGACAAAGTCTTTGATATCCTTACGGATGGTTGGCCACCAGACAAGATGATGAAGGAGTTCAAGGGTTTTTCCTGAACCAGGGTGGCCAGCTTGTTTGGAGCTATGAGTCTGCTGTAGGATGGGAAGGCGTAACTCAGAGGGTACAAAAGCCAGCCCAATAGGGGTATCAGGAGGAGCGGCAGACTGATTAGACAAAATTTGCTTGACAAATCGGGGTAGTACAGCAGCGATGATCCTGGACGGAGGGATGATAGGACCTTGCTCTATAGGAAGGCGATCCTCCGGGGAGAAACTGCGAGAAAAGGCGTCAGCCTTCCGGTTCTTGCTCCCAGGACGATATGTCAGGACAAAATTAAAACGAGAGAAAAAGAGAGCCCATCTTGCCTGATGGGGATTTAGCCTCTTGAGGGATTGAATGAATTCCAAGTTCTTGTGGTCAGTATAAACAGTGACCGGGTAAGATGCACCCTCCAAGAGGTGACGCCATTACTTGAGGGCAAGTTTAATGGCCAGAAGCTCACGATTCCCAATGTCGTAATTCTGCTCAGCAGAGGAAAACTTCTTGGAGAAGTACGCACAAGGATGGAGCTTACCATCTGCAGAATGTCTCTGGGACAGGACTGCCCCTGCTCCCACACCAGAGGCATCAACTTCAACGAAGATAGGCGTAGGATGCCGGAGAACAGAGGCAGAGATTAAGGCATCTTTCAGGAACTGGAAGGCCTCAAGGGCCGCAGGAGGCCAACAGTTGGGTTTCCCTCCCTTGCAGATGAGAGAGAGGATAGGAGCAATACGGTAGGAGAAACCCTTAATGAACTGGCGATAATAATTTGCAAAGCCAATAAATCTCTGTATTGCCTTGGTACTCAGGGGTAGTGGCCATTTCTGGATAGCAGAAACCTTGGCAGGATCCATCTCAAACCCTTCTGGAGAGATAATGTAGCCAAGGAAAGGAATCTTGGGAACCTCGAAAAAACACACTTCTCCAATTTAGCAAAGAGAGAGTTTTCCCTGAGGCAAGAGAGGACTTCCTTTACTTGGGAGCGATGACTTTCTAAACCTTGGGAGAAGATAAGGATGTCATCCAGATACATGACAACAGACTTCCCCAGGAGATCCCAAAAGACATCGTTAACGAACTCTTGAAAGACGGCTGGGGCATTGCAGAGGCCGAAGGGCATGACGAGGTATTCATAATGCCCATCCCGAGTATTAAACGCCATCTTCCACTCATCGCCCTCTCGGATCCTGATGAGGTTGTAAGCCCCGCGGACATCCAACTTGGAGAAAATCTTAGCCCCTTTAAGTTGGTCAAAAAGTTCAGAGATAAGGGGCAGGGGGTACCTGTTCTTGACCGTAATTTTGTTAAGGCCCGAAAATCAATACAAGGACGGAGTCTGCCGTCCTTCTTTTCTATAAAGAAGAAACCTGCCCCAGCTGGAGAAGTGGAAGGACGAATAAAGCCTCGTTAGAGGTTCTCGGAGATATATTCCTTCATGGCAGCAGTCTCAGCAGGAGACAAAGGGTAAGTCCGCCCACAGGGTGGCATGGTTCCAGGAAGGAGATCTATAGGACAGTCATACCGCCGATGCGGGGGAAGGAATTCTGCTGACTTTTTGCAGAAAACATCTGCGTAGTCCCTGTAGACAGAAGGCAAGGACGGAACATCCGTGGCGGAGACTGTAACCCACTGGAGAGGAGGAGAAATCAGAGAATGTCTGACTCCATTACTGACTCCAACGGGAAATTTGACCTTTTTAGCAAATGCCAAATCCATAAAGTTTCCTGCAGCTCCAGAGTCAAGGAAGGCCGAGACTGGAATTGCCTGGTAGGACAACAGGATCTGCAAAGGAACATGAAATTGATTTGCATGGCCTCCTCTGAAGGGATATTGGTCAGCTGCAGAGAGGTGGGAGTTATAACAGGGTTTTGAAAGCACGGTGCCAGCACTGGATGAGATTTCTTGCCTTGTTCTTTATCAGCCTCATGTTCTCTAAGGCGGGTATCCACCTTGATAGCGAGAGCGATCAGATCCTCTAGGGAGTCAGGAAGGTCCCTGGAAACTAGATCATCCTTCAGGCGAGAAGACAGATTTTGATAAAAAAAACTGCCTTATATGCCTCATCATTCCAGGAGGTCTCAGCCATGAGGGTTCTAAAGTCTATGGCATACTCGCTGGCACTGAGATTGCCTTGACGGATATGCAGCAGACGTGAAGAAGCAGTAGCAACCCGACCAGGGGCATCAAAGATGGATCTGAACATCCGTAAAAAATTAATTATCAAAAGTCAAAGGTGACTGTCCCTCCCAGAGAGGTGTTGCCCATTCAAGCGGTTTGCCCTCCAAACGAGACATAACGTAACCCACTTTCGCCAAATTCAGGGATAACACAGAAGGAAGGTCAAAGTCCAGGCAATAGTCAAAGGCCAGGCACAAGATCAAAAACAGGATTCAGGATACAAAATAAGCACACCCAGGCTCACAGTAATAAAAGCTTATACTTGGACGCCATACTGGCGTACTGAGCGCCTTTAAATTTTCAAATTTGATGGCAGACGTCATCACCCGGCACTGCTACCCACGAGGCAGCTCTGAGGGCCACCATCGTGGGAGCAACGCCGGAAACACAGCACGTGCCACCTTGAGCTCCTGGCACGGCTCCGGGTGGCGTCCGTGACAGCTGAATCCTTGTGCTTTTTTCTCTAAGAAATTTTCGGCTGCTGAGGCTAATTAAGACATCAGGAATAGAGAATTGCTGGCTGTTAAATGGGCCTTGGAGGAATTTCGACACCTTTTGGAGGGGGCTAAACATTTTATAACTGACCATAAAAATCTGCTTTATATTGAATCCGCTAAACATCTGAATCCTAGGCAGGCTTGATGGGCTTTGTTTTCCCATCACTTTTAGATCTGGCTCCAAAAACACCAACGCGGATACACTCTGTAGAAGTTTTAAATCTAATCCATCTGAACCTAGTGAGTGCATACCTATCATCCTAGGTTAATTAATTGTGGCAGCCCTGGGGTCAGATCTTACCACCCTTTTATCTGCCCTGATAGAAACTCCCCCGGGAGATTATTTATTACAGAAAATTTGAGGGAACAGGTGTTGGATGAAGCCCATAATTCTAAGATGGCGGGACATCCTGGCATCGCCAAAACAGTGTCCCTTTTGTCTTGCAGTGTTTGGTGGCCTTCCTTTAAGCAAGATCTTAAAGATTTTGTCAATTCTTGCCCTGTGTGTCAAAGGTCAAAATCTTCCAGGAATCTGTCGCAAGGATTGTTAAGGCCACTTCCTATCCCTGACAGACCCTGGTCCCATCTTTGATGAATTTTATTGTTGATCTTCCCCCTTCTCAGGGGAAAACTGTAATTTGGGTGGTGGTGGATAGGTTCAGCAAAATGAGCCACTTAATTTCCCTCCCACACCCCCCTTCTGCCAAAACCTTGGCTGAGTTATTCATTTCTAATATTCTTAAGTTACATGGTTTTCCAGTCAATATTGTTTTCCGATAGCAGGGATCAGGAACCTTGGCTCTCCAGCTGTTAAGGAACTACAGGTCCAAGAATGCAATGAAGGAGTCTATCATGATTCATAAAGGCAAATGCATTGTGGGACTTGTAGTTCCTTAACAGCTGGAGAGCCAAGGTTCCTGATCCCTGCGATAGGGGGTACAATTTGTTTAAAAATTTTGCTCTTTGGTGGGGATTGAGTTGTCTTTTTCCACTGCATATCTCCCTCAAACCAATGGTCAAACTGAAAGTGTTTACCAGCCCCTTGAACAATTTTTGAGGTGTTATGTGTCTGAGAACCAGTCCTCATGGGCTTAACTATTACCCTGGGCAGAATTTGCTTACAATAATGCAACTCATTCTTCTACTGGTGAATCTCAGTTATTGTTAATGGTTTACATCCCAAAGCATTTTCTTTATCTGTTTCTTTGTCCCCTGTACCCTCTGTCAATTCTTCTGTTAAACAGTTTGCTAAAATTTGGTCTGGGGTGCATGACTCTTTCTGCAGCTACAGCCGCTGGAGACTATGTATGGTTGTCTACAAAAAACATTAAAAGTCCCTTCTCTCAAGTTGGGGCCCAGGTTTATTGGTCCATATCCCATCATTGAAAACCCTTCTTCTGTTAGTGTCAAGCTACCTGATAATTTTAAAATCTCAAATTCATTTCATGTATCTCTTTTAAAGCGGCATCACAGGTCCATCAACAGTTTGTTCCTCCCCTAGTGTTGGTTGAAGGTCAGCCTGAATTTGTAGTCCAAGAACGCCTTGATTCTCGCCTTGTGCGGGGTTTAGTTGCAATACTTGGTTAAATGGAAGGGCTACGGTCCTGATAAGAATATTTGGGTTCCAGTTGGTGACATCAGGGCTGACCATCTCAGGAAACAGTTACACCTAAAGTTTCCTGAGAAACCTGGGGGTTCAGTGGCACGCTCGGCGCGCCTCAGTTGTTCTTAAAGGCACAACCACGCTGGCGTGTTTGCAATCAAATGTATATAAAGCATCTTTGGAGCTGTGATCATTGCCCGTTATAGGTTGTTAACCTGGTGCTTCTGAGCCTTGTGCTAGTGTCTGTTCCCAATCCTGTTTTTGATTCTGATTCCTTGTTGGGACCCTGCCTGGCTTTTGATTCTACTCTCTATATCCTGACCTCTGCCTGATTACCGACTCAGATTCTGATTGACTGCCTGACTACTTTGTTCTCTGCCTGCCTTGACCCGGCCTGATTTGACTATGATTCTGTCTAATGCCTTGTACCGTGATCTTCTGCCCAATTGCATTACAGTTGTGCCCCTTTGCTTGTTCAGAACCCCTTGCTTTGCACCTCTCTTAATAAGACCTGGCGTCATCCCAAGGTGAAAGGCGGCTGTTATAGGAGGAAGCAAGAGCCTAGAACAGGGTGCTTAGCATAGGTTCTGAATTTAGGGTGCCAGCTGTTACACAAAAACATTTAGATTCAAGGAGATTAGTCGCCTAGAGACAAATCTCTTTTTGAGGCAACTAATCTCCTCAAACTGCCTCCCCACCGGCTAGAATGTAAATTGCCAGCTGGATGGCACTCTAAACAATTCGTTTCACGAAGTCGCCCGAAGTTTACTCTCTGTGTGTCGTACTGCTGACTATTACATTCTAGCAGGTGGAAAGGCAGTTTGGCGAGATTAGTTGCCCCTAAGAAGAGGAGATTTGTAGCCGGCTGACAAATCTCGCCGAATATGACTGTGTCTCTGTTGTAATAGGTAGTCTTTCCATTTAGTTTTGAGAAGATTTTTACGGATGGTTCTCTACAGAGGAATTCAGGGATGGAATTCTAAAGTTAAAGGAAAACTATACCCCAAAAATGAATTTTTGAGCAACAGCTAGTTTATAACAAATCAAGTGAGATATTAAAGAATCTTACCAACCTGGTATATATATTTAAGTAAATATTACCCTTTTACATCTCTTGCCTTGAACCACCATTTCGTGATGGTCTGTGTGCTGCCTCAGAGATCACCTGACCAGAAATATTTCAACTCTAACTGTAACAGGAAGAAGTGTGGAAGCAAAAGACAGAACTCTGTCTGTTAATTGGCTTTATAGTTTGTTTGGTATGTTTGTGTGCACCGTTGGATCCTAGGATCCCAGGAGGCTGTCCTTATTTTTTAAAATGGCTATTTTCTATTTATGATTACCCAATGGCACATGCTACTAAAAATTGTATTATTATGAAAATGGTTTATTTACATGAAGCAGGGTTTTACATATGAGTTGTTTTAGGCAATATCTGTTTATAGAGACCTACATTGATTGGGGGGTATAGTTTTCCTTTAATGAATAGCAACATTTACAGAAATGGAATGTCACATAATTGGAAGAGGGCAATGTTACCAGGTGGTGCCTATGAGAGAAATAGATGAGTCAGCCATGAATGTATAGAGAGACAAGGGAAGAGATGTAGTCAAGTTCAATGAATAAATTTGTTGGAAAAGTTATGTTTGCTTAAAGGAGAACTAAACCCTTTATTAAAAAAAACCCTACCCCCTGTAGACCCCCCCTTCCCACTCCCCCCAGCGTAGCTCTTACCCCGGGCAAAGGCCCCTAACTTTTTACTCACCCCTCGCAGCAGTTTCAGGCATTCAAGTTCAAGGCAGCCATCTTCTTCTCTTAAACCTCATCTATTGAATGGTGTTTCAGTGTATGCGGAGTTGGAGCAATTTCCCGGTTCCAGCCAGCTACCCATAAGCTGAAACTTACGGAAATTGCAGATGACCAAGAAGAAGACACGAAGATTACAGAAGAAGAAGATGGCTGCCTTGAACTCCAATGCCTGAAACTGCCACGAGGGGTGAGTAAAAGTAGTTGCCAGGCAACTAATTTACAAAATTTTCTTGAAAATTAAATATCAGTTTTATCACAGTGAAATAAATAATTTTCTAAATATGATTAATTTTGTACTGTTTCTGAAATAATGATGTTTAGCTTCACTAGCCTTCTCTCTGTCTGTTTCTCTTCATTCTGTCTTCTTGCAGGAGTTTAACTGGGCTGGTGATTGGTGATGACAACCAATTGATTCTTATGATTTACAAAGGGCTGGATTTCAGCGGCGGGCGCCCCTAGGCCACACGGTCCTAGCGCACACCGCTCTAGTGCGACCCCAGTGCTCCTAAGCAACTGGCTGGACGGCATGCCGGCCCTACCAACTAGCTGCCCTAGGCCCGGCCCTATGTGGCCTCGCCACAAATCCGGGCCTGGATTTACATGGGATTGGCATCATTGTTATAGACAGGGCCGGATTAGTGTTGCTGGCGCCCCTAGGCCCGCTGCTGTTTGTCGTCCCCATACTCTGCCCTTTGTTTGCAAATTTTCATCATCAGGACCGGAGCAACGGGGATTGGTGCATGGGAAATTTAAAAAAACTATTGTATCTCCTTTGTATCCCCAGTTTTTCTGGACCAATGTGGGTGTGGCTGGGCAGCATGCCGCCCCCTAAAACCCTGCCACCCTAGGCCCGGGCCTAGGTGGCCTTTCCACAAATCCGGGCCTGGTTATAGATTTGGGTCCAGTCCATCTATAGTTATTTCGCTCTCACTCACCATATATACTGGAGTATAAGCTGAGTTTTTCAGCACCCAAAATATGCTGAAAAAGTCTACCTCGGCTTATACTCAAGTGAGTGCGCTGTGGCTTGGGGGCTTCTAGGTGGTGGTGTAGGGTCAGACTTTCACGGGGCCCTCCTCCCAGCACGCCCCGGGACTCCCTGCCAGGCTCCATGAACGAGCCATGCTCGCTCAGAAGATGTGATGCAAATGCGCTTCTGACCTGCACCTGAGCAGGATTGGGTCAGGTAGGGGGCTAGAAGTGAGCACCTGCATCTGCACCAGATCAGGTTTGGGTCAGGTACGGGGCTAGAAGTGAACACCTGCATCTGCACCAGATCAGGTTTGGGTCAGGTAGGGGGCTAGAAGTGAACACCTGCACTTCTGACCTGCACCTATCTGGGCCAGGTAGGGGGCTAGAAATGAGGGTGCAGGGGCCCTGTGGCAGAAGCCTCAGATCTCCAGTCCGACGCTGTTCCCTGAAGATGGCTGCGTTCTGACCTGCACCTGCATCAGAGCAGGTCTGGGCCAGGTAGGGTGCTATAATTTGAAAAATATACCCTATTCAAAAACATTTAACCCACACATGCCTCAATTGTAGATTATTGAAATTTACCAGTAGCTGCTGCATTTCTCACCCTAGGCTTATACTTGAGTCAATAAGTTTTCCCAGTTGTTGTAGGTAAAATTAGGTACCTAATCTTATACTCGGGTCGGCTTATACTCGAGTATATACGGTAAATCACACTCTTAGGTTTTGCACATTATAGTTTGTATTTTTTCTTCCACAGGGTTTGTTATGACAGGGCTCCAAAGTATCGGACAGGCCTAACATTTATGTTGTCTGGGGTGTGGCACGGTGTTTATCCAGGATATTATTTCACTTTTGTCACAGCCATTCCTGTTATGCTTGCTGCAAGAGCGGTATGTATCCTTATGTCAAGGCATTTTGTGCTGATTCACCATTTAGACTAATTACTGTTTTTTTTACCAAAGAGTTGTGTATACAGGAGCAAGCACATATTTTGATATAAAAAACAAAATGAATAATATTTAACCCACTGTTGCTTGTTCAGACAATATATATGTATGTATAATCACTTATATTGTAAGTGGAAGGGGGCAGATACACCTTCTTACTGTGCCTTTTAGCAAATGCCACTTAAACTCTGTAGATTTATAATTATCACTATGCTTGTTACTTATTTAGTATTAGCGACATGGGATCCCTATTCCGGGAACCTGTTATCCAGAAAGCTCAGAACTACAGAAAGTTTGACTCCATTTCATCCAAACAATCTAAATGTTAAAAAATTTTCTCTGTAGTAATAAAACAGTACATTTTACTTGGTCTAAGCTTAAATAAAATTAATCCTTATTGGAAGCAAAACCAGCCTGGCTGGTTTATTTCATGTTTACATGATTTTCTAGTAGACTTAATGTGTGAAGATCCAAATTACAGAGAGATCTGTTATCCATAAAAAAAACCCAGGTCCCGAGCATTCTGTACTGATGCTAATATATAGATACTGTGAGGCCACCACTTCCCCAAAACCCCACCTAAAATTAGGCTGCACTTTCTGGAGTGCTAACTCCACCACTCAGCAGCTAATGTTCCAGTACTAACAAGCTACAGTATTACAAGCAGTGTACCTCCCTGCAATAACAATGGAAGTCAATCCAGATACATACAATATTCACATAAAAAGGTAAATAAGCCCTGCAAGTTACATTTTATTTCACCAACTGTACAACAATGGAACAAAGCATATATTAATTGTAGCATATGTAAAAGTTTAGGCTCATGTTCATTTGTCCATTTATGTATACTGTTTTGCATGGTTCCTCATCCTAATTACCTCATTAAGCCATAGTAGTCACCCGCCAGCTACTGCGAAGCTTAAAAAACCAAACCTTGGGCTGTCTCTCAACAACCATGAGCGCCTAAAAGCAAATGAGTGATGATCCAGAATGAAGCTAACGGAAGCCTACAAAGCAGGTTTGACTTTAGAAAGATCACAAAATGCTTCCAGCTCACAATTTCTACTTTATGCAGTTTCTTAATAAATTATGGAAGTCAAGAAATAGTCTGGAAGGCCAAAAAAGGAAGCTGAAAAGAGGATGGTTCCTACAGAAAAACAATGATTGTGAACATAACTCAAAAGCCACCAAAGAAAATCAAATTGAGGTTTTTAGAATGACCCTCACAGACCCCAGATCATTGAAACTCTATGGGTAGATCTTAAACATGCAAGGCGACCCAAGAAGAGCTGAAGTAATCTGCAAAGGAAAGTGGTCAAAAATCCCTACAACAAGACTACAAAGACTCTTTTTTTATTCCAATGATTTATATTTGTTATGATTTTATTTGCTAGGGATGCACCAAATACGGGATTCTCCAGGATTTTGATTTTTTCAGCAGGATTTGGATTTGGCAAAATCCTCGTGCCTTGCTGAACTGAATCCGAATTCTAATTTGAATATGCAATTTAGGAGCAGGAAGGGAAATCCCGTAACTTTTTCTCACAAAACAAGTAAAAAAATGTTTTTCCATAATTTGCATGTAAAAATTAGGATTCGGTTGAATCAGGGATTCTGCCGAATTACAAATAGTGGATGTGGTGCATCCCTAATGTTTGCAGATTTGCTTTTTTTAATGCAATGATTCCTGTAGAAGTTGTTAAGTTTAATTTTCACTAAAGGATTTACTATCCCTTAAGGAAAACTATACCCCCAGAAGGAATATTTAACCAGTAGTTGTGTATATCATATTAAGGAGCCTTTTTTACCAAACTGGAATATAGATACCAGTACATTTTTACCTTAATGGTCTAATGTGGCCTAACATGTATGTGTGCCCTTGGTTTGTTTGTGTGGAATCATATAGTCCCAGGGGGTGGCCCTTAGTTCTTACAATTGCAGTTTTCTGTTTATTATTCCCCAATGGCACATCCTACTTAAAGAAGTGTATTTTTATGAAAATTGTCTATTTAGATTAAGCAGGATTTTATATTTGAGCTGTTTTATGCAATAGTTTTCCTTTTAAGAACAAGAGATTAAAGGAAAATGAATTTGTAAATCTGGCCATAGACATAACAATTACGATTTCCAAGAAAGATCGTTCGTTTCAACACACACGTGTAGAGCTGAATCGTCAGATATACAGGTAGAAACAATAGAACTCTACTTGTATCTGACGATTCAGCACTAACAATGGCCGATGTTCAGGGTGCTTTCAAAGGCATCCGATCAAAATTTTCCATCCAGCGCGATCAACCAGCCGACCGATATCTTAATCCTCTGACGATATCGGTCGGCTCATTTCCCACCATACACGCACCGAATATCGTACGAAAATTTGTTTCGTACGATATTATCTGTGCGTCTATGACCACCTTAACTGTAGCCTTTAAATGTCACAATATAAGGCTGATTAATGATGAATACAAATAATTATAGGGCAGCACAGAAACCAGTGCAATCAGTGCACAAGAACATAATAGTCAACCCTGTAACATCTGCTTATATTACAGACCAACCTCATTTTCTGCTTGAGAATTCATAACGACCCCTAAGCTTAGCTTCTCAACAGCTGCTCAGAGCCCATTGAGCATGTGAGTGTCTCAGACACTTTCCAAGATGGTGACACCTGTTGTGTTTGGTAGCCGAGGATGAGGAGGGTATAGCAATGCTTTATTAGCAGGTTCATGCCGAAACAAACCATCATGGGTGATAAATGCAGTGAGGTCTCGGCTTTCTTCATGCAGTAATACTTGATGATAAGCACTCTGAAGATCCAGGGTTGAAAAGAATTTTGCTCCTCTGACTTCTGAAAATATTTCCTCTGTGTGTGGCATGGGATGATTATCCATAACAACTGCTTTATTAGTTCACGGAGATCAACACACAATCAAACACCTTCAGTTTTCTTTGTTACAACAATTGGTGAAACCCATTCAGAGGATTCTGATTTTTCAATCACATCTTGCTCTACCAGTTTCTTTAGTTCCTTTGAGACAGTCTCTCAGTAGGGCAAGCGCCTCAATTTCTGGCGTACTGGTTTTACATCTGGTCTCAACTTAACTTTGTATACAATGTTCTTTGCACAGCCCAGTGATGTGTTGCTTTGTGGTGAAATTTTAGACACAGGCTGTGTGGCAGGCACTGGTGCTGTAGTAATAAGACCACCAACTAATTGTAGGTTTAATGCAGCAAAGAGATCCCTTCCAAGTATAGCAGTACCTTTATTCACAATGTAAAAGTCACATTTTGCAGTATTTGATTTAAATTGTACAGTCACTGGCAAGCAACCAAGCACAGGGATTGGATCCTTTAAGTAACTGACCAGTCTCAGGGCAGGTGCACCAAGCGTATCTTTTGCAAAGTATTAGGTTAATGGAGTGTCCCTAGTCAGCAGAAACAGTACTGACACTGACAGTGCATATAAACTGGAATAAATGTACCAGCTTTATCCACACTTAATACTGTGACATTTGTAGTAGTAAGTTCATGAACATATATTTTTTTTTTTTTAAAGGTTTTATTTTCTCAACACAACAACACATACATAAACTTGCATTGCTATAATCATTCAGATAAGTTACAGATGCAGTCACTTGGATTTGTAAGTTAAATGCGTCGTGACTCAGGGCTAATTGAAGAAACTGTGTTATCCAAAGTTATCTTAACTCATTTAATGCATTTAACCTTTTCATTAGCATACCAAAGCACCATTGTTTTCAATGGTGAACTCTTTAATTGGATGGGATGCTGTGACACAATATTCTGGGATAAATGGGATAGATGAGTTAAGTCGCGACGCATTTAACACACAATCCAAAGTGACTGCATCTGTACATGTCATTAGACAATAGTAAGTTATACACAGTAAAAAATGTACGAAAGGGCAGATCCTAGAGTTAGGAGACATTTGTAGGAGGAGGTTATTTGCCTATACAGATTCCCTTATATAATCTTAGGGGGGGGGACCCCAAACCTTCTCAAACTTGTGGGGGCAGTGTCTGGCCAGGTAGGTTAATTTGACAACTGCTAAGATGCTATTTATTAGTCAAACCCAGTGTTGGGCCCGTGGAGGATGGGGACTCATCCACTTCATTGCCACATGCTTTTTAGCATAGAAGTATAATGTTTCTTCTATCACCCCCAGCAGACATACCTCCGGGGCAAGGATCCCTGGTAGTAGGACCGGTTCATTGATGTATTTCACCACTTCTGTCCAGTATTTGTATACCACTGGGCATGTCCACAGTAAGTGGAAGAATCCTGATTCTGGAGAGTTGCATTTTGGGCATGATGCATTAGTATTTCTGCCCGTTGCTTTTAGCCTTAGTGGGGTAATATATGTTCTATGTATTATTCTAAATTGTATCATTTTATCTTTGGTGGATATTAAGTGGCTTTATAGTCCCTCCATTGCTTCTGCCCATGAACATATTTAGTAGAACTACGGCAAACCATAGCAAAGTGACCTGGCTTTAAACATTTGCGGCACTGTATAGCTTTTGCTGGACATTTAGCATAGTTTGCAAGGTGTTGTGTTGAACCACAGCGAAAGCAGTATTTTTTATTCGTATTCGCTTCACGGTTTTGCAGTGAATCCCTTTCCTCATCACTGTATTTTTCCTGTGACTGCGTATTATTAGGCCACAGTTTTGAATGCACATTCCCAGCAGTTCCCTGACTGAGAGTTTTAGCCACTGCTGTTTCAATTTTGCTAGCAACTGTAATAGCCTTTTCAAGGGTTAAAACCTTGCTAGGAGCAGTCTCTCTCTAATGCGCGGTGAGTTTGTTTTTTCCACTATTTGGTCTCTTAGCATTTCATCTGTTAGATTCCCAAACTCACAGGTAACAACCAGCTCTCTCAAAGCTGCTACAAATTATTCCGTGGATTCACCATTACGTTGTCCACGTTGAATTTATATCTTTCAGCAACCACATTTACTTTTGGCACAAAAAAGTTCTTTATAGCAGTAAGAGCAGTTTCATAAGTATCATCAAGTAATGGTAATGTATAGAATATATGCTGTCCCTCTACTCCCAAGCAATGAATAAGTAAAGCACGCTTTCTAGCTGCAGAAATCTTTCCCTGGTCAGCAGTAATAATGTAATTATCAAACAGTAAAAGGTATGGTAGGCACACCAGGGTTTGGTAGAAAAGGTGCAGGCTGCTTCAGAGTTAGAAAAGACATCCTTGTCGCTATTTGTTGTGTTTGGTAGCCGAGGATGAGGAGGGTATAGCAATGCTTTATTAGCAGGTTCATGCAACCATTACATAACAGCAGTAAGTCTTACTTTCACTTTCAAGCTGTACAGAAAGTCCTGTGTATGCACAGTGACACCTGCAGGCCATTTGTATAAACACCACAACACCCTGTGACAAGTTTGAAGTCCTGGATCGTTGCTGCTATTGACAAGCTTAAACTTTAGGCTAGTGCAATAAATTATATATATTATATAAAATGTGGCATATTTAGCCATATTCATTTTTAGCATTTAGAGCTCCTTTAAGCTATATTGCTGGCAGTATCCACTACTTAATTAGATCTTCTCTGAAGAATGCATATTTCAGCATATTATTTAATTAAAGAAATACTCCTATACTGTACTTATATCAGGTAATCAGCACCAGTTTAAATTCTTCTGTTTTTCAATTTTCTCTCAGATGAGAAATAATTTTCGGCATTTCTTCATAACTTCAACATCATGGAAGTTTCTGTATGACACATTGACCTGGATTGCAACACAGCTGACTATCTGCTACACCGTTGCCCCGTTTGTTTTGCTGGCAGCTGGACCATCCATTCAACTGTACAAGTATGTTTCGCTGTTACTCACATGCTCCTTATTGTAGGATTACTTCATTTCATGCACTTATCCTTTACGGTGCAGAAAATAATTTTTATGCACAAAGACAAAAGGAAAATTAAAGGGAATATTGTACACTATTAAATATGAGTATCTATAACTGAGGATATAATGACTACAAGAAAAGTCACAGTTGTGTGTGGTTTGACATTGTGCATTGGTATGTTGGTATTATACATATCACCAAGACTTTCTTGTAAAGGCAGACATTGTAGGCATATTTTGTTATGCCTAAGTGAATAATGAGATTTTCAATCCCCTTTAGTCCAACATTTGGTCCAAGAGAGTGTACTTTTTAATATGGTGACAGATATAGAAAAATATAATACTGTTATTTTGGTGTAATATCCAGTATAGCAATGTAAAATTTCCGCCAGGCTGGGCTTACAGAAATATCTAACAAGCAAATAAATACGAGCCTAATCTCATACAAATAAAACTTCACACAGTACCCATTGCTTTATAGTCGCAATGGGAAGTATCCACATTGTTTGGCTAATGAGTAATGTGGCATTTTGTACACTTGCAGAAAATGCTAGTAAAGAAAGCACAAGTGTCTCCCTGTGTGTATTGATGATATTGAGTTAGAGCCACCCATCACTATTGTCTGCATTTTCTGTCTGAAATCAAGCTTAAAGGAACTATTCAGTGTAAAAATAAAAACTGGGCAAATAGATAGGCTGTGCAAAATAAAAAAATGTTTGTAATATAATTAGTCAGCCAGAAATGTAATATATAAAGACTGGAGTTACTGGATGTCTGATAGAACAGAACACTACTTCTTGCTTTTCAGCTCTTTAACTGGGTTAGTCAGCAACTTGAAGGGGGCCCACATGGGACATGAATATTCAGTGAATTTGCAATTGATTCTCAGCATTCAGCTCAGAATCAATAGCAGCAGTTATGACCCATGTGGCCCACATCAAGTCACTGATTGGTCACTGCTTGGTAACCAATCAGTGGAAACCAAGAGAGATGCAAATCAGGAAGTAGTATTCTGGCTATTATGTTACACACCCAGTCACTCCAGACTTTATATATAACATTTTTTGCGAACTAACTAAATTAGAAACATTTTGCACAGCCTATTTAGCCAGTTTTTATTTTCATATTGAACAATTCCTTTAAGCCTTAGTATTATTTCACAATTGGTTTAACACTTACAGAAGATAGCATTCAAAATTATGCAAACCATAATAGTTTGTCTCCTACATTTTCCATTTTCATGGAGTACCACTATAGACTGAAGCTTAATCAGTGGGTTTTAAAGTACAGCCTGGTCCTCCCCAATTATAATTCATGTCTTATGCTTCTATTTTAACTTAAAGTAGGTTGCCCAGGGCACACATTTTTTGTTGTTAGACCTATATCAATCAATGTTAATTTCAAACTAAATAAATGAGAGGCTGCCATCTTAAAGGGGCTGTTCACCTTTGAGTTAACTTTTAGTATAATGTAGAGAGTGATATTCTAAGACAATTTGCATTTGGATTTCATTTTTTATTGTTTGTTTTTCATTTTATATTCAGCAGCTCCATAGTTTGTAGTGTCAGCAATTTGGTTTCTATGGTACAAATTCCCCTAGCAACCCTGCACTGATTTGAATAAGAGACTGGAATATGAATAGGAGATGGACTGAATAGAATGATAAGTAATAAAAAGTGCCAATAACAATACATTTGTAGCCTTACAGAGCATTTGTTTTTAGATGGTGTCAGTGACCCCCATTTGGAAGCTGCAAAGAAACAGAAAAAAATTGCAAATCATTAAAAAATTTTGAAAGATAAATAATGAAGACCAATTGAAAAGTTGCTTAGAATTGGCCCTTCTACAATATACTAAAAGTTAACTTGAAGGTGAACCACCCCTTTAAAGGAGTCATGCATTTTGATTTGTATGGTGCTTCCTCGCTGTAGTGACAAAACTCTTAAGGGGGTATTTAACTTTAATTAAACTTTAATTCAAAAATAATTAGCATGTTGTTTTTTTTTCCTTAGTTATTTACATTAAATTATTTACATTGTTATGTGCAAGCCTGAGACTGAATCTTTATTACTTCAACTTTATTACTCTCTCAACCAAGCAGCAGTTTAAAATCAAAATGAAAGATGACTTGTAGAGGGCTGCCTGAACAGAAAGATACAAATACAATTATGATCTACACTTGTAGAATGGAAAGAGGTGGAGTAGAAGGCTAATTAAAAAAAATAAATAAATAAATAAATAAAACCAAAAAAAACCATCTATAACATGCTAGAAGTACATTTTACGAGGAACTGCCCCTTTAAGTGCTAGTCAAATGCTAATTTTTGATTCTTGCTTGTCTTTTTCTAGGTCATTGTATTTCTACCTGCATATTGTATGTTTCCTTGCTCTCATTGTTTTGCCAACAAAGCCCAGTGGAAGATTATTCTCCAAAGGCTTTGCTTCCAATGAAATAAACCGTTCAGAGGAGAAGCGAAATCCAGCAGACAATACTAAGAATCATTTGAGCTGAATCAGTCAAAGGCTTTAAAAAAAATTGGGCAAATATAGCTTGCTAATGATGGCGTCCATTATTTCACTGGGACTTATGCTGATGTGGATGTGGAACTGGAGTTTGTACATGAAGGAAGCTGGTTTCTTTTATTTTTACCAATATTTTATACAAATGAAATTGCGTCCAATCCTGTCAATGAAGGATTATCAGGAAATACATTCCAAGGCCATGTAAAAACACTTTGTGACATGTGCAATTCATCCATACATGGACCTATCACTAGTTAAAGCACAAGCATTCCAATCAACTCTTGTTATAGGATATGCAAAGTGGTGTAAAAACACAACAGAACTCTTTCTTCTGTTTAGCAAATGATTTGCACTATTGTCACCAGAAGGGTTCACCATGCTAAGATATAAATATGAGTGTGCTGCTAAAAACCTTCACTGAAATTAAAGTCTTTGAGCCTTAGGTAAATATTCATTCCAAAGGTAATGTTTATTTTTCCTTAAATTGTATGATCACACACAGTTGTACATTCATTTACATGGGCTGTACCATTCTACTCTTTGGAAAGATTGTATACTGTTCATATGCAAGAATGGAGCACAATGATTTCTGATAAATTCATTCGGAGGGACCCGGCTCACACCTGCTGCTCCAGCCTGCAATTCCCTTTTCAACTGCCTGCTTGCAAAATATAAAGAAGTGATTGTTGGGGGGGGGG
>CM044441.1:93297538-93318568 GCA_024363595.1 Xenopus borealis
GCCTTTATACATTACATTTTTGGCTAACTATATTAGAAACATTTTTTATTTTGCACAGCTATTTACCCGGTTTTTTTTTACCCTGAACTGTTCCTTTAAGCTTATGCATATGTTACAGTAAATGCCTGTTGTCTGTGACTCTTTTCTGGATGACATTGAAGACTTTCTCCGCTACAGACACAAAGCCTCACGATTGCCAGTCTACAAGACAAAACATCGTACCCAGAGCACAGAAATGACATAAAAACATCATCGAAGAGGAAGAACCCCCTGCTGATAGGTTTGCTCATATTTTAGCTTCTTTGATTCCAGTTTTTCTGTTTAACCCTTTGCCTGCCAATGTTTTTTTTTTCTATTTCTTCGTGCACAAAAGCATGTGTTAGGGCATGGTAACTAATAGCTAAAGCTGGGTATTCTACATATATACACACACAAAGTTAGGTCCATAAATATTTGGACAGACAACTTTTTTTCTAATTTCGGTTCTGTACACAATGAATATAAAATGAAACAACTCAGATGCAGACTTTAATTCAGTGGTTTGAAGAAAATGATTTAATAAAAATGTGAGGACCTAAAGCCTTTTTTTAAATATAGTCACTTCATTTCAGGGGCTCAAAAGTAATTGGACCAGGGGTTCAAAAGTAATTGAACAGGGCAGGTGTGGGCAATTCCTTCTTTGTGTCCATCAATGAAGCAGGTAAAAGCCCTGGAGTTGATTTGAGGGGAGGTGCTTGTATGTGGAAGATTTTGCTAAATGACAACTTTTTATCCCAGCTCATTCAAGAACCAACTAGGGATAACTCTCTTTTGGATCTTGTAATAACTAATAATACTGAACTCCTTTCTAGCATTTGTGTGGGTGAGCAGTTAGGAAATAGTGATCATAACATGGTCTCCTTTGAGATTCTGTTGCCCAGGCAACTCTATAAGGGAGTAAATAAAACATTGAATTTCAGGCATGCAAACTTTGACAGTATAAGGGCATCTCTGCAACATATTAAGTGGGAAATGCTTTTCACTGGGTTAAACACTGAACAAAAAAGGGAAGTCTTTAAAATGCTGCTTAATAAATATGTCAGTATATTTTGCTTGTAAGCACGGAACGTTGTTGCATAGCAAAATCTTTTTAGTTCAAAGTGTTGGTGTTGAGGTGAGTAAGAAAAGATGTGCTTTTAAGGCTTTCAAGTTAGCTGGGACAGCTGAATCATTAATAAGGTACAAGGAGGCCAATAAATCATGCAAAAAAAAAAAGCTATCAGGCAAGCTAAAATCGATATGGAAAAGGATATAGCAGTAAGCAGTAAAAATAATCCAAAATTATTTTTTAAATATTAATAGTAAAAAAAATTAAACAGGAAGGGGTAGGACCTTTATTATCAGATGGGGGGGTCAGTTGGTTGATGAGAACAAGCAAAAATCTCAGATTCTGAGTGCATACTTTTCATCTGTCTACACAAACGAGGAACCAGCTAATGAAGGTTTCCTTATTAACTTTGTCAGCTTGAGAAAGGACCAGGAGGTCCAAAACATTGCTGTGCCAATGTAAAGTGCAATAATGGCGGTTTTATTATGACTTGGGAGTGCTGCAATTCCCTAAGGATTTTGCACAACAAGATGTGAAGGTGAACACATTATTTTGCTTGCACCCCTTTAATAAGTACCCATCACTTAAGTGCTGGATGAATATTTGCATGTTCCTTATTAATAGTCCCAATTCTAATAATACATCTAATGATGCCTGGTTCACACATGATGAAATTCAAAAGAGACTAGAACATGTTAAGATAAACAAAGATCCAGGGCCAGATGGGATTCATCCCAGGGTACTTGGCGAGCTTGGCTCTGTGATTGCCAAACCTCTCTACTTAATTTTTCAGGATTCATTCAGGAGGCATGGTGCAGAGAGACTGGCGAATTGCTAATGTGGTGCCGCTATTCAAAAAGGGATCCCATTCTCTGCCTCAAAACTATAGGCCAGTTAGTCTGACGTAGGTGGTAAGAAAGCTTTTCAAAGGATTAATAAAGGATAGGATACAGGACTTCATAGGAAATAACAATACTATGAGTTTGTGCCAGCATGGTTTTATGCGTAATAGATCTTGTCAGACTAACTTAATTTCTTTTTATGAGAAGGTAAGCAGGGACCTCGATTCTGGGATGGCTGTGGATGTGATTTACTTAGAATTTGCTAAAGCATTCGATACAGTGCCACACAGAAGGTTACTGGTTACATTAAGGAACATTGGCCTGGAACATAGTATTTGTAACTGGATAGAGAACTGGCTAAAAGATAGACTTCAAAGAGTGGTGGTAAATGGAACATTTCCTAATTGGACCAGTGTTGTAAGTGGAGTCCTGCAGGGCTCTGTACTGGGTCCCTTGCTTTTCAACTTGTTTATTAATGACCTGGATGTGGGCATTGAAAGTATGGTTTCTATTTTTGCAGATGATACTAAATTGTGCAGAACTATGGGTTCCATGCAGGATGCTGCCACTTTGCAGAGTGATTTGCCTAAGTTGGGAAACTGGGCAGCAAACTGGAAAATGAGGTTCAATGTTGATAAATGCAAGGTTATGCACTTTGGCAAAAATAATGTAAATGCAAGTTGTACACTAAATGGCACTGTTGGGAGTTTCCTTATGTGAGAAGGATCTTGTGGCTTTTATAGATAACAAGTTGCCTAATTCTGGGCAGTGTCATTCTGTAGCTACTAAAGCAAATAGGGGTCTGTCCTGCATAAAAAGGGCATAAACTTAAGGGATGACATATAAAACATAATTATACCTCTTTATAGATCCCTCTAAGACCTCTTCTGGAGTAGGCAGTGCAGTTTTGGGAGGGATGTAAATTAGCTGGAAAGAGTGCAGAGACGTGCAACTAAACTAGTTAGGGGGATGGAATACTTAAATTATGTGGGCAGACTGTCCAGGTTGGGGTTGTTTTCTCTGGAGAAAAGGCACTTACGAGGGTACATGATTACACTTTACAAATACATTAGAGGTCATTATAGACAAATAGCAGGGAACCTTTTTACCCATAAAGAGGATCACCGTCCCAGAGGCCACCCCTTCAGACTAGAAGAAAAGGACTTTCATTTGAAGCAGCGTAGGTGGTTCTTCACAGTGAGGTTGTGGAATGCACTGCTGGGTGATGTGATGGCTGATTCTGTTGATGCTTTTAAGAGGGGCTTGAATGATTCTTGATGGACTGTGTCTTTTTTCAACCCAATTTAACAGACAACAATGTAACAGACAACGTACAGTCAAAGGAGCTCTCCGTGCAGGTGAAACAAGCCATCTGAGAAATTTCTACAATATTACGAGTGGCAAAATCTACAGTTTAGTGCATCCTGAGAAAGGGAGAAAGCACTGGTGAAAACAGTAAAAAAAAAAAAAACAGACGTCCACGGAAGACAACAGTGGTGGATAATCGCAGAAACGTTTTTATGGTAAAGAGAGAACCCTGCACACCAACAAGTGAACAAAACTCTCCAGGAGGTAGGCATATAGATATTCAAGTCTACCATAAAGAGAAGACTGCATGAAAGTAAATACAGAGGGTGCACTGCAAGGTGCAAGCCACTCGTAAGCATCAAGAATAGAAAGGCTAGATCGGACTTTGCTAAAAAAAAAAAAAAAAAAATCTAAAAACGCCAGCACAGTTGTTTTAAAAACATTCTTTGGACAGATGAAACCAAGATCAAACTCTACCAGAATGATGGCAAGAAAAAAGTATGGAGAAGGCGTGGAACAGCTCATGATCCAAAGCATTCTACACCATGTGTAAAACATTTGGGAGGCAGTGTGATGGCTTGGGTGTGCACACTAGTGTTTATCCATGATGTGACACAGGACAGCAGGCCTGCCATCAGGGGGCGACCAGTGTCCCGGGGCTGAAGGGGGGCCCGGCAGCGCTACAACATTAAACAGAGCCGGGCCCCCCTTACGGGCGCATAAGAGTGTGCTCGTCGCGAAGTCCAAATGCAGAATGCAGAAGTGCCGAACAAATACGAAGTCTTGAAGAGGCGGAAAGACCCGAAGTCCCGAAAGGAGCCGACACTGAAGTCCTGAAGAGGCGAAAATACCCAAAGTCACGAAAGGAGCCGACTAGTGATGGGCGAATTCGCTGTGAACTTCCGACATTCGCAGATGGCGTGTTTTGATTCGCCGTGCAACGAAACGAGTCGCGCGTCGAGTTCCGTTGCCTGCGTGCGTCACGTGGCCCGCGCCAAAGTGGGCGTTTCCAATATAAATACCCTAATCCCTGCCCACTTGTAGGAGTTCCAAGAGATTGAATGAGATGGCTGGACCTGGAGGCATGCATGAAGAGGAGATGAGGAACCTAATAGGTTTCCTGCACTGGGAGGGATATGACACCATCCCTCCCAGTACTCCTGGTATCCAGGCAATCAGGCGCCGTATTATGCAAAGCCTGAGGCGCAGGCTTCGACAGCGCTATGCTGTGAGGCATGGGGTGCGTGCGTGGCCAGAACTGGCACAGTACACTCTGGAGGTGCTGGCTTGCCCCCTGCCAGTGTCCTGTCAGAGCGTTTTCAGTGCCGCAGGTGGAGTGGTCACTGAGGAGCGGACACGGCTATCCACTGGCAGCGTGGATATGCTGTCATTTATAAAAATGAATGAGGCCTGGATAGGCGGGGATATCCAAGTGCCCATAGCAGACAGCAGAGACTAGCCTCCTCTCCTCCTCCTCTTCCTCCTCCTAGCCTCCTCTCTCCATTGCTGCCTATACTCTCCTCCTCCGAAGTACTGCCTATCCCATCTGTCTGCACCGGCTGCCCTTCCTGATGCTGCCCTTGCTGCTGCTGCTGCAGCCTACTACTAGCCTTAGTAGAACTGCTGCTGTGCTGCATTGTCTGCAAATTTTTTATCTGGTGGGGGTCTATGATCATGGCTCCTACTGCTACTGCAGATACTACTGCTGCATTGTCGGCATATGTTATATCTGGTGGGGGTCTATCATCATGGCTCCTACTGCTACTGCAGTTACTACTGCTGCATTGTCGGCAAATTTTTCAGTTGTTGCGGTCTAACATGGCTTACAAAGAATTTTGTTTCTAATATTGCCTTAGTTGGCTAATTTCTTATGGTTGAGGCCTAATATGGCTATATCTTTATCAAACTGAGGCCTGCCTCATGTCAATACTGCAGGTCCTAATACAGTAAAATTCAAAATACTACTGCTGTTGCTACCACAGCTTCATCCTTTATCAAACGTGTTGTGTTTCAGGCAAATGTCATTGTCATCTGGTTGAGACCTACCTCTTCTAATTTTCATTCTAATAATGTGTTCATTCCAATACTACCACATAGTTGGCAAATGCCTTCTGGTTGAGGCCTACCTATACCGTCATGCGATTTTAAATATTGAGTATTATTACAGTACTACTGATGCTGCTACTACTACTATTACCACATGCTTGGCAAATGTCATTATCTTTTGGTTGAAGCCTACCTTTTCTAATTTTAATTTTAATAATGTTGTTTCTATGGAGATGACCTGGTGGTCTAGTGGGGGGACAGCAGGGATTCCCACCATGAACCCTGTGCACCTCCTCTTCTGCCATCCGGTCTTTTAGTGTGAGTGTGCACCCACTTCGGGGTTATTAAAGGCGCATGCAATGGCGCGAAATTCAAAAGTTTTAAAGGCCAGCTCGGCCTTCTGCAAGCTGCCTGTGATAGGATTTTTTCCTGGTGCCTTTTGAGCTTTAAGCATCTGAATCTGTTCGTGTTTGATCTTCTGTTGTGACCCTGCCTGTTCCGACTACTCTGATATCCGAAATACACCCTAGCCTGTATCTCGACTACTCCTTCTGCCTAATCCACTTCTGATTGATTACCGGGTGTTGACCTTTGCCTGCTAGACTTCTCCGATATCCACCTGCCTCGACCCAGCCTGTCTGACCACGAACTTGCTTCAGCCTATTTGTACTGTGACCTTCGGCCTAACAGACTCTTTCAACAGTCATGCCCCTTTGCTTGCCAGAACTCCTCGCCTTGCTCCTCTCGTAAAGTTCAGGTGGCATCTGAGTAGCTGAGGGCTACTCCCGAAGCCAAAGGTGGTCACATTAACTGGTGAAGCCGAGCCGATACCAGGGAGCTTGGCATCTGTTCTGGTTTAGGGTGCTGACCGTGAAATTCTAATAGTTTCACATAGCTAGCAAATGTCATCTGGTTGGGGTCAGCCAAGGCTCCTAATAACAATGTTGCTTCTAATGCTGCCTGATAGTTGGCAAATTTCTTTTGGTTGAGGCCTACCTATATCGTCATCTAATTTTCATTCTAATAATGTGTTCATTCCAATACTGCTACATAGTTGATATAAATGTATTCTGGTTGAGGCCTACCTCCAAACGTTCTAATAATGTTACTTCTAATAGTGATGCATGGTTCTCAAATATAGTGACAATGATATTAAAATGAACAGAAAATCATAATGTATTAGTTACAGCACTCAAGTACGGTGCTTGCGCGTCAAGTTCCTTTGCGTGCGCACGCTCTCATGTGCGCGTCAACATGGGCGTTGCCAATATATAAATACCCTATTCCTGCCCACTTGTAGAGAGAGATTGCCTGCCTGAGATGTCTGAACCAGGAGGTATGCGTGAGAAGGAACTGAGGGACCTCATAAGGTTCCTCCACCGGGAGGGATATGACACCATCCCTCCCGGCACTCCTGGTATCCAAGCACTCAGGCGGCGTATCATAATGAGCCTGAGGCATCGATATGTGGTGAGGCTCGGGGTGCGCGTGCTCCAAAGAATTTGGAGCGATTTGAAGAGGCGCCACCCCATGCTTGTGGACGAGGTGCAGCAGGAAGTGGAAGGTAGTTATTTAAATAGAAAACATAAACTGCTCTTGTTAATTACAATAATGTCCAGACTTATAGTATATTATAATGATTTGCTATTTTAGAGCAAAAATGTATTTCAGTGAATACTTTAATTAGGATTGGAACAGTTGAGTGTCATTTAATTGCAGACAAGTTAGATAACAAGTAAATGAGCTGTCAAATGGAGATTATCTTCTGCAAAAAACTCTCTTAATGGTTTTGCTCGGCCCCATACTTGCCATCCATATAAATGATAGTTTTTTTTGTAGTTACACATCACCTCCGCCTGTATCATTTGTACTGTACAAATGCAAGTGCTGTATTACTCAAAATGGAATTCTTTGATTGCCAGCGGAGTGGATGCCTGCTGGAGAGCCCGCTGCAGCACCGGAAGAGGCAGGAGGGGCTGCATCTCCTCCCCCCACACCACCATCTCCAGCAGGCCGTATAGAGGGGCCAGAGGCAGCAGCACCAGCAGCAGATGGTGGGGACCTCTGTATCCTCACAGAACTTAGAGGCCTAGTCCAGCAGGTGTCTCAACTTCAACAGGAAGTGAGAGTGATCAGGCACCTGCTGGATAATGTGATTCCGCCGCCTCCTCCTCCAGTTTAATGTTTTTATTTATTTTAATAGCACTGTTGTGCTGTTTTTAAAAAAAATTATATAAAGTTTTTCAAACTTGTATATTTGGAGTTTATTTTTCATTTAAATAGGACTCGCATGGTACTTGAAGTTGTTTGGATAATATAACACAAGTATCTTAACAAGTATAGATGGTACTTTTTGGTTTAACAGCAATATAGACTGAGAGACTGAGAGTAGTAGTAGATACCATGACCAGTCGACCAGAGCTAATGTAAAAAATTACAGATTTTTTTATAAGAAACTGGCAAAATGTGACACTTTCTTTGGAAAAGATCCTCTAACAATGTATATGGGCAGGATGTGTGTGTAGCAGTTACTGAGTGAAACATAACTGTCAAATGTTCTTCCCATTGACTCTGAAGCAAAACATGCCATACTGTATTCCGTATTCGTTTATCACAGTGTAGCTTGAAATTGGGTAAAAGTTTAAATGGGAGCACCAAAGACACGTCTGGTCTGGGAGTGTTGATCTTTCTATGGGAACAATCTATGTCCTTTGACAGGTGAATGGCTAGTGGATGTGCCCCATAAAATGTAGACAAATCCAGCAGATTAAAAAGGAGGAAACCCAAAATCTGGTGATATCCACGAGTTCAACACTTCTGGCTGTCATTGCCAGCAAGGGGTTTTCAACCAAGTATTTGAAATGAATATTTTATTTTCAGTCCAATTACTTTTGAGCCCCTGAAATGAAGGGATTGTGTTAAAAAAAAAAAGACTTAATTTCCTCTGAACTCTCCACTGTACTAAAGCTGAAAGTTTGCAGTTCAGTTGCATCTGGGTTGTTTTATTTAAAATTAATTGTGGTAATGTACAGAACCAAAATTAAATATTTATGGACATTTTTGCCTTTCCAACTGTGTGCCACTGTATCGCTTAGCCATTTCCATTTATATATGGGCCCTGTGTTTTAACAATGCAGTCTTGATGTCTGCAAAATTCTGCAGATTTTTTTTTGCTCCAGATAAAGGGTTAACCATAGCTGTGGTAATTTGTTTTGCTTCTAACAATTTTAGAAGTAAAAGTCTTTATTAGATGAGTAGACTAGAATATTCCTATTATTCTATGGGAATGGTGAGTCAAATGATCCAGTAGTACTTTAAAGTTCCCATTGATAAGAATGAACTGCATTTTAAAACTGTCTCTAGACATTGGCTATATCTATGTTGTATTGGTATGTTACTATAGAAAAGTTCAATATAGTCAGATTTGCTGTTGGGAAACTAGTCATGGGAAAACTTTTTTTTTTTACCGCATCAGTTAATAGTGCTGCTCCAGCAGAATTCTGTACTGAATCCATTTCTCAAAAGAGCAAAAAGATTTTTTTTATATTTAGTTTTGAAATCTGACATGGGGCTAGCCATTTTGTCAATTTCCCAGCTGCCAGCACTTAAGGAGGGAACTGCTTTCTGGCAGGCTGTTGTTTTTCCTTTTCAATGTAACTGAATAGTACACAGTGGGACATGGGTTTTACTATTGAGTGCTGTTCTTAGATCTACCAGGCAGCTGTTATCTTGTGTTAGGGAGCTGTTATCTGGTTACCTTCCCATTGTTCTTTTGTTAGGTTGCTGGGTGCGGGAAAGAGAGGGGTTGATATCGCTCCAACTTGCAGTACAGCAGTAAAGAGTGATTGAAGTTTATCAGAGCATAAGTCACATGACTTGGGGCAGCTGGGAAATTGACAATATGTCTAGCCCCATGTCAGATTTCAAAATGAAATATAACAAAATCTGTTTGCTCTTTTGAGAAATGGATTTCAATGCAGAATTCTTCTGGAACAGCACTATTAACTGATGCATTTTGAAATTTATTTTTTTCCCATTATAGGATCCCTTTAAGTTTCATTTATTTGTTTTTGCTTATTTAAAGGAGAAGGGATACCATTTTCTACTTGGGGGTCCCAAAAGTTAGGCACCTCAAAGCGACTACTTTTACTTATTTGACACCCCAGTCTGATACTCCTATAAGCAGAAAAATGCAACGGCCCAGGTTGCTGCTTCTTTGATCAAATACTATTAATCCAGCTCTCGATCAGTTTTGCACCGGACTGTCCAGCATGTCGTTTCCAACTCAAGGATATTTGTTTTGTCTCTCCTTTGTTGCTATAACTGCCTCTACTCTTCAGCCCCCCTTGTGTGGCCCCCCATATGAAAGCCTGCCTGCTGTGACTGCTTACCTTGTGTACGCTTTAAAAGGTATCTTAAGTGAGATTAAAGCTGATGAATCCTCAATTTGTACAATTTTCATGGAGTGTCCCTACATTTTTCCTGCCGTGGCGATCGGTCGATCAGTCGATCGGACAGGTTAAAAAATTTCTGATGGCTGCTAATACTATCTCTGCATGTATTGCTGATCTGACTATTTTCAGTTGGAGGCTGTCACAAGCTTTTGTCTTACATAAACTTCCATACGATTGCTGTTAAAGGGCAGAACATTGTCTGATCTGTTCTTTTGCTACTTTATTTATTTAAGATGAAGGTTAGTGACAGATTGGGAGATGGGGACATCGGTTCGCTCTTACAATATTGCAGGAAATCTGCACGTCAATGGCCACCTTTACTGACCCCTGCATTGTTTACTCCTCAAATTCAAACGGTAAGCTCCTGCATTGTTCACAGTTGTAATACCTCTATTGTTCACACAGCCCTAAAACCCTGTACTGTTCACACCTCAGACAAACTGTGGAAGGGGCACCAGGTCCTGACAAGTTTCCCTATCTACTGCTGTATTCTGCCTGCGCTATGCTCCCTTTGTGTTGCATACTCTACCTGTCCTATGCTCCCTGTGTGTGCCATACTCTGCCTGGCCTATGCTCCTTCCTTGCGTGTACCATACTCTGCCTGCCATATGCTCCATGTATGAGGCATACTCTCCCTGACCTATGCTGCCTGTGTGTGTGTCATACTCTGTCGCTGTGCTTGTGGGAAGTGAGCCTGGGGGGGGGGGGGGGGGGGGGGGGGGGGGGGGGGGGGGGGGGTTGTTAGCATTGAAAATTGTTGTAAGGGGCCACTAAGGTGTTTAATCATGTGCTAGAGGGTGCTGTGCTATCCACAGGAGAGGATGAGGAATATGGATTCAAGGGTGTGTCTTAATATCATTGAATAAACTTGTTTCACATATGAATGGTATCCCTTCAGTGAGCACCAACCATTTGGTTTTATGGTGTGTTACCAGCATTAATGTGGATATAGTCCACAGAAGTTGGCTAGCAACTGCACCACACAATGGAGCTTTGTTGATTGGGGTTGCTTCTGTTCAGCCCCAAGATCATAAGTCTTGGTCATTGATGTTGGCCTATGTTCAGAATTCGAGTTTCTGGCTCTGTTCTGGTAAGTCAAGTTCTTCTGATCTAATTTCCTTGCTTTGTGCAAGGGGGCCTTTTGCTGTTATAAGAAAGGGCCTCCTGGAACTTGCCACAGTCGGAAGCATGGAATTGTAATGACTATCTTTGTATGTTGTAGCCTTAAGGTGCCCATAGATGTAACAATTACAATATTTCCTGCAACCAATGGTAGAAACAGTAGAATTATACGTGTATCTGGGGAATCAGCACTAACAGTGGCTGATGTTCGGGTGCCTTCACAGGCAGCGACTGGTATCCAAGTCTTTGCCAATATTGGTTAGCTCGTCTTCCACCATACACACACCTAATATCATATGAAAATTCATTTCGTACAAGATTATCTGTGCGTCTATGACTACCTTTAAAGGAACAGTTCAATGTAAAAACAAAAATAGGCTGTGCAAACTAAATCTTTCTGAAATAGTTAGTTAGCAAAAAAATGTAATCTATAAAGGTTGGAGCGACTGGATGTTGAACAGAACACAACTTCCTGCTTTTCAGCTCTGAGTTAGTCCATGACTTTAAGGGGGGCCATGTGGTACATGATTGTTCATTGAGTTTGCAGTTGATCCTCAGCATGCAGCTCAGATTTAAAAGCAATAGTTATGACCCTCTCAAGTCACTGGTTACTGCTTGCTAACCAATCGGTGGAAACCAAGAGAGCTACAAAGCAGGCAGTCCTGTGCTAGCTGTTATGTTGGACATCCAATCATTCCAACCATTATACATTATATTTTTGACTAACTGTATTAGAAACATTTTTTATTTTGCATGGGTTATATATTTAGCCGGTTTTATTTTCATACTTACATAGTTACATAGTTAAATTGGGTTGGACAGTCTACCCTCATAATTTAAGTCTTCCATCCCTCTAACCAGTTAAATTGCACGTCTCTGCGCTCTCTCCAGCTCATTTATATACCTCTTAAGGACTGGAGTCCAAAACTGCACTGCATACTCCAGATGAGGTCTTACTAGGGATCTATAAAGAGGTATAATTATGTTTTCATCCCTTGAGTTTATGCCCTTTTTTATGCAGGACAGAAGCTACTGAATGACACAGAATTAGACAACTTGTTATCTATAAAAAAAAAAACCAAGATCCTTCTCACTTACGGAAACTCCCAACACACTGGCAAAAATAATATAAATGCAAGTTATACACTAAATGGCAAAGTGCACAACCTTGCATTTATCAACATTGAAACTCATATTCCAGTTTTCTGCCCTGTTTCCAAACTTAGACAAATAACTCTGCAAACTGGCAGCATCCTGCATGGAACCTATAGTTCTGCACAATTTAGCATCATCTGCAAAAATAGAAACCATACTTTCATTGCTCACATCCAGTAAGTAAATCACATCCACAGCCATCCCAGAATCGAGGTCCCAGCTTACATTCTCATAAAAAGAAATTAAGTTAGTCTGGCAAGATCTATTATGCTTAAAACCATGCTGGCAGAAACTCATAGTATTGTTATTTCCTATGAAGTCCAGTATCCTATCCTTTATTAATCCTTCGAAAAACTTTCTTACCACTGAGGTCAGACTAACTGGCCTATAGTTTTGAAGCAGAGAATGGGATCCCTTTTTGAATAGCGGCACCACATTAGCAATTCGCCAGTCTCTCGGCACTATGCCAGACCTAAATGAAACCTGAAAAATTAAGTAGAGAGGTTTGGCAATCGGAGATAAGCTCGCTAAGTACCCTGGGATGAATCCCATTTGGCCCTTTAACATGTTCTAGTCTCTTTTGAATTTCATAATGTGTGAACCAGGCATCATTAGATGTATTATTAGAATTGGGACTATGAATAAGGAAACCTTCATTAGCTGGTTCCTCGTTTGTGTAGACAGATGAAAAGTATGCATTCAGAATCTGAGCTCAACCAGCTGACCCCCCCCCTCTAATGATAAAGATCCTACTCTTTCCTGTTTCTTTTTTTACTATTAATATATTTTAAAAATAATTTTGGATTCTTTTTACTGCTATATCCTTTTCTGTATCGATTTTAGCTTTCCTGATTTATTGGCCTCCCTGTACCTTATAAATGATTCTGCTGTCCCAGCTAACTTGAAAGCCTTAAAAGCACATCTTGTGTTACCCACCTCAACACTAACACTTCTATTGAACCAAAAAGGTTTTGCTTACAAGCAGAATATACTAATGTATATTTATTACGCAGCATTTTAAGGACTTCCCATTTCTGTTCAGTGTTTAACCCTGTGAAACACTTAATATGTTGCAAAGATGCCCTTATACTGTCAAGGTTTGCAGGCCTGAAATTCAGTGTTTTAGTTATAGATTTGCCTCTGCAACAGAATCTCTTTATTTAAATTTTAAAGTTGTTTTTCAGTGTCAGTATCACTTTAAGGTCTGCTTTCAGTGGATCCAAGGACCCTAAGCCAAACCATAGAAGACAGTAACAAGCATAGAGAAAAGCAACCGCTCGAACTCACCGCGCCATTGGAGGTTGAATGAGAATCCACAGTAAATGGTCACAATCGGGTGCTGGAAAAAAGCCTTGGCGTCTCGTGCCGTGTATGTAATGGAGAAAAAGATGGAGCTTCCGCACACCGGATGGTTAAAATCCAAAAAGCTTTATTCAGTCATCTTAAAAGCATGAACACACCACGTGCTTGACGCGTTTCGGGCGCGTGCGCCCTTAATCATAAGCAAAAGGAACAGCATATAGACACTCCCCATATATATAGTCCACCAATATAGCGACCCCTACAGGTTCAAAAAATATTATAAGTAATTAACCCTTACAAGTCCGTACCAGTTATAAGTAGTTAACCCATACAATATAAAGTACTCAAATTGAAAAACAGTGAATGTATACCAATATAAGTTATTGTGCCAGTATATAGTTATCAGAAAAAATAAGTAAAAAACAAAATAATTAAAAATAATACATAATATCAAAGCGAGTATTGAGACCGCAAGGTTTTCTTGTATTTAAAGAAAAAATCCAAAAGGCCACACGTTTTTTCAATGATACTAGAGGATCCCCACCTCTTTTGGGAAATTTTACTTTCTCGATTACTTTTACTCCTAAGTCAGAAATACCTCGTGTACTACATTGGCTGAAATGTCTACCAATAGGAGATTTTAAGTCACATTTTTCAATTGCATTCAAATGTTCTCTAACTCTGTCCTTGGAACCATGGAAGACAGCCCATTCCTCTTCCATCCTGCCAGAAGGTGAAATATAACATACTACTCCAGAAAATGTGTTTCCACTGCTGTAGAGTCCAATTAAAATTACCATAGGCAGAAATTCTTGTAATGCCCCGCGTGGGGTTGCTGCACGGGGAAAGCAGTGCCTACTCCCTCATCGTCCCCTGTGCTTAAGGTACCCATGTTTCAGCTGTGCCCTATGCATGGCAGCTACATCCAGGGCTGCAGCTGGAAGAAATAATCACCTGTGGATATATACCCAATAATATGTGTATGATGCGTTGTTTAATATAAATTCATAAATCTGTCCATCAGGAATAGGCTTATTTTAGAATAAAAGCATTGGTTAAATGTGGTGTGCATCAGCCAATGGAGGAAATGTTTCTTATATTGGGTTTACATTTAACTTTGTATTGCAGTCTAATGCTTTCAGTTTATTTCCACTCTGAACTTTAATGGGACCATTTCATCTCATCCGGTGATTGAACACCTTCCAAGAGGCATCAAGTAATAAGCTGTAAATACATGGTGCAACTCTGCATATGGAATCCTGCTCTGTTTGTTCAGTTTTGTGCAGGACATCATCATTCTTCAAACCATAGTTTGGTGATCTGTGCTGTTTTTTCTTTATTCTGTTTCCTATTCTTAAGGATGTGATAACAGCACGGACCTGGAATGTTCTGAAATATTACTCCTCACTTCCAGCTAGTAAGCTCAGGGATTTGCTGAGTGTTTTATAACCAGATCTGTTATTATAATCATGAGATGTTTCTGTGGAGTTTATTCCAGTCCAAAGCTATAAAAAGCACATCTTTTTTAAATAAAAGCCCTGCTATTTATTACAGCTGGGCCATAGATCTATATGCAGATACTTTGTCTTTTGTGAAAACCCAGAAACATCTGCAAATTGAACCAATGTGTTTCCCACTGTTGGAAAAGAGAATGGCTCTTATAATTTGTATGCATTTTGTAGGGCGTGCCGATAAACATTTTATGTTGGGATGGAATCTCATTAATGTTTGCAGGACTTTAGGAGACAGTAAATTGGATGCCCAAAATTGTGGTTTTGGCCTCTAGTAACCAGGTCTCTTGTGATGCCTGTTAGTTATGTCTGTAGATTTATTATTCTTACTGGGTACAGGGAAGTTCTCAGTATCATGTTTTTTTGTTATTCTACTACATTCTGTATGTACCCTTTCAATAAGGACAAGAAATGTTTAGGATTCTGTGTTCAGTTGCAGCTTTAGAGATGTTGACCCTGATTTCGATGGTGTGTGACATTGTTTAAAGGGATCCTCCGCTCATAAACATTTTTGCATAATGAAACTGTTATTCTGAGAAACTTTCCAATATGCTTTAACCATTTTAAGTGTTAAAATGTTAAGTCTTTAAATGTGATTTATGTGGAAAGCCACATCACTTTGACTTTATATCTCTTGACAATGTATCGGAGGAGTTGTTTTGGATTGTTTCAAGAAGCAGAGAACAGAAAGGGATAAACAAATACAGATATGGGACTTGTTATCCAAAATGCTTAGGATCTGGGAGTTTTCCTGGATAATGGATCTTTCTGTAATTTGGTTCTTCATACCTTAAAGGACCTGTATGTAACACCAGCCCCTACTAAAGTGTAATCAGTGAACAGCCTCTTTGAAATGTTTCTAATATAGTTAGCTGGAAATGTACTCTCTAAAGGCTGGAGTGACTGGATGTTTAACATAATAGCCACACCACTACTTTCTGCTCTGCAGCCCTCTTGGTCCACTGATTGGGTTTACTACTGCTATGCGTAACATAGCTGTTGAATATTGCCATGTTTGCAGTTGGTCACATTTATATAATTTGCAGACAATTCCTGGAAGTGTGTACTTGTTTTCTATCCATAGATAGACCCCCTTGCTGCTGTCTTTGTGAACTTTGAGTTTACACCAGCAAATAGAATTTAGCCTAACTATGACATAGAGGTTGTTCACCTTCAATGTACAAATCTTATGAAACCACTAACTGCTCTCAATGTGTTGGAAAAACCATTTTCCATAACAAAAAGTAAAAATGCCAATGTAATGCCTTGTAAAAGCTAATTTGTATACCTGTTAACCTGACACACCAAGAACTTCCTATAGGATGACATCATTATGCCCCTTACTTGTTTCCTATTGGACATTGATACTGCCCTCCTCCTAGTAATTCATTGGTTGCTTGTTCACTGTAACCAGTCACATAATTTGAATGGTCATTGGTTAATTACAGTTGTAATGGCATAGGTAGATGCAATATATATAAAAAAAAAAAAACAGAAAATCACACAGCCATGAAGACAATTACTGCAGAATTACTGAATTCTTGCACTCTCCTTCTGCCTGTGCTATAACTGAATGGAGTGTCAAATGGATGCAACATTATTATATTATATTCTATTGACTTTTCCTTTATTTTTATCTCTCTTAATAACTTTGGCATAAAGCATATTATATCTAATATGCACAAAATTGCAACAAAACCAGCACTTGCTTAGAAACTTATGTAACTTAAGCTGGCCATAGACGTAACAATTACATTCTTTCTCGGATAAGATCTTCCCAAGAAAGATCGTTCGTTTCAACACACACGTGTAGAGCTGAATCGTCAAATATACAGGTAGAAACAATAGAATTCTACTTGTATCTGACGATTCAGCACTAACAATGGGCGATGTTCAGGGAGCTTTCAAAGGCATCCGATCAAAATTTTCCGTCCAGTCCGATCAACCAGCCGACCGATATCTTAATCTTCTGACGATGTCGGTCGGCTCATTTCCCACCATACACGCACCGAATATCGTACGAAAATTCGTTTCGTACAATATTATCTGTGCGTCTATGGCCACCTTTACACATCAAACAGTGACAGTAGGGCTGCCACCTCACCCCTTTAAAACCAAACACATATGGAATCCACAGCCTACATGGCTAATTAGCAATTCATTTAGATGCATGCTGCAGACTGAACTGATTTATGTGCAGCCATGCTTCATGCAACTATATAAATTTCTAATTAGCCATAGAGGCTGGGGATTCCATAGGTGTTTGGTTTTAAAGGGATGAGGAGGCAACCTGCAGTGAGCAGCATGACAAGGGCAGGTAGGTATAACCCTTTAAGTGCATTCAGAGATTTAGATCTCTAAATACAAAAAAAAGTAATATTTTTCATGATATAGGGATTTATACCAGAAAAAATTATGTACAAACATTCAACTAATTTGGAAAGCTTAAAGTACATACAAATAGTCCTGGAAGTCACGTTAGTTGCTGAATAATGATTTTTATTTATGGGGTAAAAACACAAAATAATACATTAAGCCCCAAAAGTATATATTTTTGGAAAGTACAAGTGCCTTCTCCCATAGTGTCCATTATAATTAGTGATGGGCGAATCTCCCCCGTTTCACTTCGCCGAAAAATTCATGAATTTCCATCGAAATTCGCGAATTGGCGAAAAAATTAACGAAACCAAATGAGTCGCGTTTTTGACGTGCGTCGCGTCGTTTTCATCACGGGAATTTGCCGTGAATTCGCCTCTGGTGAATAAATTCGCCCATCACTAATTATAATCCAATAATGCAATTTTTTTTTTTTTTTATTAATTTCCTTTATTTCTCTGTAAGAATAAAACAGTAGCTTGTTCTCGATCCCAACTATTTTTAAAAATAATTTACTTAATTTCCTCTAACAATAAAACAGTAGCTTGTACTTGATCCCAACTAACATATACTGTAAGTAATCCTTACTGGAGGCAAACCCATCCCATTGGCATACATCCCAACATTTTGGAAATAAAAAGTGGGACAAAAAAGTTGCTGCACTTGGCGTGGCAAATGTTTGACAGCGCCCAATCTTTTGTTACCACTCCCCCTAATTACCATGTTTATTTTACAAAATTTATCAGGGTTATAAAAGTTTGAACATATTTCTGTGTTTTTTTTTCCAATTATTACAGTCTTGCTAATGAAGTTGAATTGCCCTTTAAGCTGAGTCTAACTTTTCCAAGGGACCTGTTATTATATTGTTAAAATTACTTATTTGCTTGTCTAGATATTGTTACAAAAGTATCTTATCTACTTCTGTGTCTGTGCTGGGCTTTCTTCTAAAAGAATACCACGTTGCGGTCAACCTCCAATTATACTGAATTACTGATCCCACTTCAAAAGTTCATTCAAACTTTAAGTTCCAATAAAGTGCTAGTGTGCTTCATAAAAAACGTTATTCGTTCAGTTTAATATTTCGAGATTAGTTCACTTAATTAAATCCTTAAGAAAATTCATTAATAATTGTGCTAAAAATAGTGAAACATAGTGCTTATAATTTAGGTAGAAAAATAGTTCATTGGGAAAAAATTCATGTGAGCGCAATTTCAGTAATTCATGGGTAATACCCTTGATTAGAAATAAAAAGATACTTACCGTTCAGCACAGAAATAAAGAAGGAGAAAACGGAAAACAAGAGAGGTGGAGTCGTCCCCAAACTAGCTGCCTATTGTTTTTCTAAGGCTGGGACGCCACAAAGGTGGAGTAGGCAGGTGCACTGGGACTGTGGTCTCGTTTGTTACCTAGGCCCTGTTGCTTGAAAGAACTGTACTAAAAAACCACAAATCACACAGGCCCTTGTAAGTTGAGCAGATGCAAGTTTAGCAAGAAAAGATATGGTGCTGAACGGTCTCTGAAAGTGGCCGCCAGTTGAGGCAAAAATAGAATAAAAATAAAATAGGTTTCAATTTCTAAAAGTATAAAACCAAGTTTCGCGAAACTTTCTCCTTCTTTATTTCTGTGCTGAACGGTAAGTTGAGTTATCTTTTTATTTCTAATCAAGGGTATTACCCATGAATTACTGAAATTGCGCTCACATGAATTTTTTCCCAATGAACTATTTTTCTACCTAAATTATAAGCACTATGTTTCACTATTTTTAGCACAATTATTAATGAATTTTCTTAAGGATTTAATTAAGTGAACTAATCTCGAAATATTAAGCTGAACGAATAACGTTTTTTATGAAGCACACTAGCACTTTATTGAAACTTAAAGTTTGAATGAATTGTTGAAGTTGGATCAGTAATTCAGTATAATTGGAGGTTGACAGCAACGTGGTATTCTTTTGCTCTTGAATTGTAGTTGTTTTCCCTGACTTGAGTCAGATTCACGTTGTGGGCACCATTAGATAACACACATTATAATATATAGGAGCACTTTCTTTTTTATAACTTTCTTCTAAAAGCCAATAAAGTTAGAAACTTTTTATTTTTCTGGCTGTTCAGTGCAGCAAAAAAAACGGGACTTTCCGGTACAAATGAGGGACAGGACAGTTGGGAGGTATGCTATTGGGTTTATTTAATGTTTACATGATTCTCTAGTAGACTTAAGGTATGAAGATCCAAATTATGTAAATATCCATTATATGGAAAACCCCAGGTCCCAAGCATCTTGACCCTCCCCCATGTGCACACATCTCAAGCCCCCATCTGCACTGTTGAAGTCTCTGCAGTACACAGCCCACACTCCCCCTCCCTCTCTCAATCTTGTAACCGTTTCTCTTCAGTACCTGAATGCTGCTCCCCAGCACAGCAAGTGGTGGCAGATTGACAGCAGACACAGCCAATAGGAATTAAGTTAACTGCCATTACTGTGTGTCATGTAATATAAGGAAGTGGAGTAGCTACTGTAGTGTTTTTGGGGGTCTGTGACCCCCTCCCAGCACAGGGTCCATGTGGAACTGAAGGATTAGTACAGGGAAAATTCTGAGGTGCATATAGGGTTGCCACCTTTTGCGGTGGCTGAACCCGGACAGGGGGGCGGGGCCCATGACGTCGGTGGGCGGGCCCGTGACATAACGGGGCGGAGCTATGACGACGCGATCGCCGATTGGCCGATCACTGCGTCAATCAAGCTAATCCCGCCCGGTTTTCCTTATTTGGAAAACCGGGCAGGAAGTATTGACCAGGGCAGGAAGTATTGACCCGGGCAGCCCTTCAAAATACCGGGCTGTCCGGGTAAAAACCGGATAGGTGGCAACCCTAGGTGCATATCTCTTCAACTGTAATTTTTCTGTTAACTATTTCTATGGTAAAGTTTGGTCTGTTAATGTGAACTGTTAGATTTGTCAATTTGTTACAAAGGTGAACAACCCCTTTAAATGGCAAATTTATTAACACTGGAGGAAAATGTCACTGGTGATGTCCATGGCAATCTCTCAGATATTGGCTTCTGTTTTCTAACTTGTAGGTGACTGTTCAAATCTAGTTGCTTTTTGGTTGCTATGGGCAACATCTCCAGTCATGTTTGTCTCCAATGTTAATAAATAATCCCCCAAGTGTGTCTACATTTTTAAATCTGTAGCGTTGTGTGCTCCTTTTCCTGTGACCTGGGCTAACTTGCTGTGTTTTCATAATAGTCTGTGCCAGGGATGTCAGACTTCTTGCCCTTCAAGGGCTGAGTCACTTGGCAATTTGGGGAGATAGTTGCCCGGGGACAAATCACATTTTCTTCGGGCAACTAATCTTCATGAACTGCCTTCCCGCGCGCTAGAATGTAAATCGCTGACGGGATGGCACTCTGAGCATTTTGTTTTCTGCAGTCTGATTTGTTTTTTTTTTTTTTTCTGAATTATAATTTTCTTATAGGAAGAGAATATGATTCCAAAGTTTGTTATTCCTATAAGGAAACTTTTGTTACTGAAATCTCCATTGTAATGACATTTTCTACAGTTTTCATATGCTTTTCAGTTTTTTTCCTGTGTACTATTTTCTTTTGCGTTACAAAAAGAAAACTACAGCTTCCAGACCTTATTGAAAAGAATGCGTTGCCATTTCACTGAAACAAAACTCAAGCTTCAGGTCAACTTTCCAGGGACAACACTAGTTGGCACAAAATCCTTGCCCAGGAATGGTCCCTGGTTATTTACTCATCTTCTAGTAACGTCATTTGTGGGGGAAAGGGGCTTCTGTGCAATTACCAGCAAGTGTGTGTGTGTGTGT
>CM044441.1:93319292-93331268 GCA_024363595.1 Xenopus borealis
TTCTAGAAAAAAATACCGGCCTTCCTATATATTTAAGATTTTTCCCTGTTAATAACATTGGGATCAACCATCAAAAATACCGGCCAGGCCGGTGAAATACCGGCCAGGCCGGTGAAATACCGGCCAGGTGGCAACCCTAGGTATGCCCCAACCAGCTTCAAGAGAGCAGTGGCACAACTCACTGTACATCATCTTGTATGCAAGATGGTGTGCAGAAACCGGTAGCTCAATTAATTCCACTCACTTCAGTGATGTTTTTTTAATATTGTACAAAATAATTGTTGCTCATTAAAATTTTATCCCTTTCCACTACATTTTCTTTCCAGATACTAGAAAACCATCACCACCACCACGTGACCTAGATTAAAGAGAACCCCAGAGCTATAGAATCAGTTTCATTGGCGTCATATTTTTTTTTCTTCAGTATTCTTTAAAAGCTATATAAATGGCTTCCAAGATAAACCCCTTAAAAATGTTACTAACCCTAAAAGTGAAAATAAAATAGAATAAAAGCTTCAGCCAAAAAGCAGGATTTTTTTACTAATGTAAAGTCGAATAGGTTGTTATTTAGTCCCACAGTATCAGACTGAGCAAAACGTCTGTATAAATGTCTTTAGGTATCTCCTGGATCCAAGGGAATTTACAGTTTGAGCTTTATATCTGTTTTTCCCCCCCCTTGTTTTCTGAAGTCCCCCATGCCAGCATGTGTTTATGAAAACTGTGCTTCTGTACAGAAATGATTCGTAATATGTTTGTTTTTTGTGTTTGCAGCACTCAGAAGATCCATACATGGGGGTGCTCACAATAATTCCGATGGTGAATATATGGCGGGGCAGCTGGCTGCATGTGACTACAGCATAACTGGTATGAATGTGTCATGATCTTTTTAAGAAAAAAGATGACATATGTAAGATTCCCATGAATACTGCAGTTTTATTCTGTAATACTAGTAACTAGAGTACTGCTCAAGTGGCTACCTACTGTTGCAATGGTTGTTGGCATCCTGCAGAGAAATGGGGCTTAGTTACCATATATGCACCCAAGGGCAAAAACACGTACCGGTTCTGTTCCAGTGGCAAAGGAAAGGAGACGGAAGACTACCAATGTCTTACATTCCCAAGAATTGTGCAGCATTATTCTATAGAATTAGTAACCAGAGTACAGAGTAAAAGAAAGTGGGAAAAACAACTACTTGCCTCTAAATCTGGAAGCAGACGGAGCACAATGTTATCATCACTTATTTGGTCTCTTCTTTGGCCCCATGTCTCAAGTGCATATGTAACTTAAGTTGCTTCCTTTTTACTCTACTGTGTACGCACAATTTGACTGAAGTACAGCGCTATGAAATAAGTTGGTGCTATAGAAATACAGGTTAATAATAATAGGAAGATCCTGATGAAGATGGTGTTGGTAAATTTGTAATACCCCTTTAAAAAGGCTATTGCCCTACCTTAAATCCAATGAAAACTTACCTTTCTTGCGTCTTCAGTTGCTCGCTCACTGTGGCTCCGCCCCCTGTGATGTCGGTAACTTGAAGGGGGGGCACATGGGACATAACTGTTCAGTGAGTTTGCAATTGATCTTCAGAATTCAGCTCAGATTCAAAAGCAACAGTTATTTCTCATGTGGTCCCCCCTGAAGTCACTGATTGCTTACTGCCTGGTAACCAATAAGTGAAAAGCAGGAGAGCTGCAAAGAGGAAGTAGTGTTCCAACCTTTATACTTTACATGTTTGGCTAACTATATTGAAAATTTCCCTTTGGGTGCAGTAGTTGACATTGTTGCCTTGCAGTTCTCCTGGGTCCTGGGTACTATCTGCAAAGGATTTCACAGTCTAGGCTTGGTGGTGTGATAATGGTATGCCTAGGGTTGCCACCTTTTCTAGAAAAAAATACCGTGTCAGAATGTATGATTTCTTTACTTATTGTCAAACAACTGTGTTTACTCTCTTTAAATCATAATCACTACTTAAACTACCCAAATGACCCTGATCAGAAGTTTAAATACCCTGGTGATTTGGCCTGATAACATGACACAGCTTGACACAAAAGGGTTCGAATGGCTACTAAAGGTAACCATCTTCACCTGTGATCAGTTTGCTTGTAATTAGTGGGTGTGTATAAAAGGTCAATGACTTTCTGGACTCCTGACAGACACTCTTTCATCCAGTGCTGCACTGATGTTTTTTTGGAAAGCAAAAGAATTGTCAAAGGATCTGGGGGAAAAGGTAGTTGAACTCTAAAAAAACAGGAAAGAAATATAAGCAAATATCAAAGGAAATGAGAATGCCAATCAGCTGTGTTCAAATTCTAATTAAGAACTGTAAAACTAGGGGTTCTGTTAAAACCAAACCACAGTCAGGTAGATGGACTAAAATTTCAGCCACAGCTGCCAGAAAAATAGTTTGGGATGGAAAACCCCACAAATAACTTCAGGTGAAATACAAAAAAATACTTCAGGAAAATTTACACTCATCAGCCCGGAAGATGCGCATGTGACGTACTTGGACATTCCAACATGACAATGATCCAGAACACAAGGCCAAGTCGACTTGTCATTGGCTACAGCAAAATAAAGTGACCTCAATATCATTGAGCCACTCTGAGGAGACCTTAAAGGAAAACTATATCCCGAAAATGAATTTTTGAGCAACAGATAGTTTATATCAAATCAAGTGACATATTAAAGAATCTTACCTACCTGGTATATATATTTAAGTAAATATTGCCCTATTACATCTCTTGCCTTGAACCACCATTTAGTGATGGTCTGTGTGCTGCCTCAGAGATCACCTGACCAGAAATATTTCAACTCTAACTGTAACAGGAAGAAGTGTGGAAGCAAAAGACACAACTCTGTCTGTTAATTGGCTCATGTGACCTAACTTTATAGTTTGTTTGGTATGTTTGTGTGCACCGTTGGATCCTAGGATCCCAGGAGGCTGTTCTTATTTTTTAAAATGGCTATTTTCTATTTATGATTACCCAATGGCACATGCTAATAAAAAAATATATTATTATGAAAATGGTTTATTTACATGAAGCAGGGTTTTACATATGAGTTGTTTTATGCAATATCTGTTATAGACACCTACATTGTTTGGGGGTATAGTTTTCCTTTAAACGTGCAGTTCATACCTTAAACGTGCAGTTCATGCAAGACAGCCCAAAAATTTACGGGAACTGGAGGCTTTTTGCCAGGAAGAATGGGCAGCATTACCATCTGAGAAGATAAAGAGCCTCATCCACAACTACCACAAAAGACTTCAAGCTGTCATTGATGTTAAAGGGGGCAATAAATGGTATTAAGAACTGGGGTATGTAAACTTTTGATCAGGGTCATATGGGTAGTTTGTGTAGTGATTATGATTTAAAAAGACAGTTGTTTGACAATAAGTGGCTTCAGCCAACCACTAACCATGAGTGAAAGAAAAGTTTTTGTGTTATCATTCATATTCTCTGAAAAATGGTTAAGAAATCATAAATTCTGCCAGGGTATGTAAACTTATGAGCACAATTTCTATTCATTACTATTTCTCTTCAATCTGTCTTCTTGCAGCAGTTGGGTGACAGATAGTAATTGACAGTTAGATCCAATATATCTTAGGGGGGGGGCTACCTTTCCTAGCAAATGCATTAGAGCTCACAGAAATAACTGATTCTATTACAAACAAAATTTAACAAAATAACTGACTTTTGCACAAATTCTGCATGTAGAGAGACACGATGTATTGTGATTTTAATAGAGTGAGCTCTAATACATCTGTTAGGCTAAAGTAGTTCCCCTATACAATATACTGGATCTAACTGTCAATTAATATCTGACACCTAACTGCTGCAAGAAGCCAGAATGAAGAGAAACATGCTAAGAGCGGAAAAGTAAAGATAAATTTGATTATTTCAGAAACCGTACAGAATTTTTAATTGTTTGTATTTAGAATGTTTCTTATTTCTGTATGATGAAGCTTATATTGAATTTTAACTTTTAGTATAGAAAAATCAGTTCTAAGGAACATTTAATTTGGTTGTCAATATTTTTTATTCTTTTTAAAATATTTACCGCCTTCTGACTCTTTTTCCAGCTTTAAGTGAGGGTCAGTGAGCCATCTAAAAAACAAATGCTCTGTAAGACAACTATATTGTTATTGCTGCTTTTTTACTACTCACTTTTCTATTCAGGCCCTCTCATCCATATTCTAGCCTCCTATTCAAATCAATGCATGGTTTCTAGGATATTTTGGACCCTAGCAACCAGGTGGCAGAAATTGCAAACCAGAGAGTTGCTGAATAAAAAGTGAAATAACTCAAAAACCAAAAACAAAATTGAAACCAAATGCAAATTTTCTCTGAATATCACTCTACATCATACTAAAAGTTAGGTCTAAGATGAACAACCCCTTTAAAGGGGAATTCAACCCCTCCCACGCTAGCCACCCCCCCCCCCATACACCCTCCTCCCCCCTGGCCTACCTCTCCTCCAGAACAAATGACCCAAAGTCGCTACTTACCCGTGCAGGTCCCCTACAGTCAGGTTCTCAGGCGCCATCTTCTACAGCAACGTCTTCTTCCATGCACAGTAGTACAACCCGGCAAATTAGTCCTACTGCACATGCGCCACCAAAACCAGGAAGAAGACATTATTGTAGAAGATGGCGCCTGGGAACCTGGCTGGAGGGGAACTTCACAGAGGGGTAATTAGCGACTTGGGGGCATTTGCCCCGGGCGAGAGGTAGGCCGGGGGGAGCAGGGAGGGGGATCTACGGGGGGTGGGGTGGTAACCGCAGGAGGGGTTGAATTCTCCGTTAAATGCCTTCATATATATTTTTGATAATGCCTTTTATTTGGGGGCCTTTATATATTTTTGGATGTGCAAAAATAGTTTTTAAGTAATAACGGTTTGTTGCAGAAAGATTTGTTGCTTGTTAGCAGAACGGTATCAGTGGCACTGTTGAAAAGAGCTTATTTGGCTTCCTGTGGATGAAAGGTTTTGCAGAAGAGTTAAACCTGATGTTATTTTTAATTGTTTTCTGTAATCATAGTAACTATATATTTATCTATAAATATAGATATTTAACTATATATGTATCTGGCTTATAGTGACATCAGTGTAGGCTATATACCATGAAGAGGGCAGTAAAACTGGTCACTTTTCTATCGTCTTTGATCTAATGTATCTTGGATGTTTTGGTCTTGCCATAAGACTGTTGACCTATACTAAACACTTCCAATGGGTTAACTTAATGACTGATGCTACATGGCTATGAAGATTTTCATTCATCCAAGTCATGGTATATCTAATATAAGTAATTCTAAAACAACTGGGCTTGCTGAGTAATCATTGAAGTTGTTTCACTACTCATCCAAGCAGCTTCTTCAGTTCAGCTGACTGGTGTGGGAAGTTATTGTCACATAAACTCTACCACTAATCCAATCACAATTGCAATTTAGAGGTGTGGATTCTTTGTAGTTACTAGAAGTTGCATCACACATTGGTACTCTTATCACAGAATCAACACCTCTGTAAATTTCAGGTGTCACCTCTCTGAATAGTTACAATGTGCTATTGTGATAGGATTAGTGGAAGAGTTTATATGTTGAGAACTTCCCATGCCAGTCAGTTGAACTGAAGAAGCTACTCGGATGAGTAGTGAAACGTCTTCAATGATTACTCGACAAGTCCATTTGTTTTAGAAATTACTTGTGTTAGATAATGAATGATGCTGTTTTTATATGTGAATATTCGTATATTGTCCACATATTTAAATGCACTACCTAAATTTGACCATTTGAGGGCAGAAGAGGATTGAAAAAAGCTTTCACAACCCTATGTGCCAGACCAGGAAGCAGACCTATAGTTTCTTAACATAATACAAGTACAAAGTACATCAATGTGTTTTCTCAACTGCCGTTTATACTCCAGTGTAGAAAATCTGATCCACTGAGACCGTTAAAGGGAAAGGCAACCTCTCTGGCGTAGGCCCCCCCGGTATATTGCCATTAACTTGTTAATTACCCCAAAGACTAGGACCCCTCCAGGCAGGATCAGAGGTGCCATCTTGTCCCGCACTGTCTTCTTCCTTGATCCAGCAGCGTTTGGCAGCACATGCGCAGTAGGACACATTTGCGGGTTGTTACTACTGAGCATGCACCCGAACTTCACAAAGTGTTCCGATTTCCTCTGGCACATACGCAGTAGTACCAACCGGCAAATGCATCCCACTGCGCAGGCAGGTGGCGCGTTACAAGATGGCGCATGTGAACTTGCCTGCAGGGGACCTGGACTTTTGGGGTAAGTTAGGTGCAATAGCCCTGGGGCCGAGGTAGGCTGGAGGGGAGGAGGGAGGCGTTTTGCTCCGGGATGGTTGACTTTTCCTTTAAGAACAGCCCATCAGTAATTTCTGCATGTAAAAAGCTGAATTATGCATTTTTGTGATGAAGCAAGTGCTGGCAGAGAAAACTACCCACCTGCCATTCGCCTAATATGTTCCCACAAAATGTACCTATTGGAGCAGTCAGTTGGGTATGATGAAGAGGAAAATATATGTACACATTTTGTATAACTTAAATAGATAAATGCAAAAAAACAACCAAATTAAAATGAACCTTTAACTTTTTTTTTAATAGCAAAACCTTCAGTCCTCTGTTTTTGTAAAGGAAAGTTGGCATTCAGTATCTCTAACCCATTTGTCTGGAGTGTTAAATGGGTTGTTCACCCTTGTAACAAACTGATAAATCTAACTGTTCACATTAATAGTACAATCTTTGTCATAGAAATAGTTAACAGGAAAAGTACAGTTGAAGAGATCTTCATCTCAGAAGTTTCCCTGTTCTAATCCTTCAGTTCCACATGGACCCTGTGCTGGGAGGGGGTCACTGACCCCCAAAAACACTACAGTCCATATTTCACTTCCTTGTATGACATCACACATTGTACTGGCAGCTAACTTAACTCCTATTGGCTTTGTCTGCTGTCAGTCTGCCACTGCTTCCTGTGCTGGTAAACTTGAACAGCATTCAGGTACTGAAGAGAAACTGTTTCAAGTGTGAGAGGGAGGGGAGTGTGGGCTGTGTGCTGCAGAGATTTAAGGTGGCCATGCACGGAGAGATCCGCTCGTTTGGCGATGTCTCCAAACCAGCAGATCTCCCCCCGATATGCCCACCTTGAGGTGGGCGATATCGGGCTGATCTGATCGTGGGCCCTAGGGCCCAACGATCGGATCATAGCGGAGGCCATATGGGCGGTCGGATCGCAGGACCGCATCAACGAACAGATGCGGGCGTGATCCGACGGGATTTTTAGTCCTGCCCGATCGACATCTGGCCGACTTTCGATCGGGAATGCCCATCCGCGGGCCACATACATGCAATTTTGTACAAAACTGACATTATTCCAAAGTTATTAAAAGAGATAAAATCTAAAAAAAGCCTGTATTTATTCCCAGAAACGGTTGCACCCCTTTAGCACTCTGTCCAGTTATAGCCTAGGCAGAAGGAGAATGCAAGAATTTGGAGAACAAGGTTGCTTCTTAATTTTCTACAGTAATTGTCTGCATGGCTGTGTGATTGTTTGTTGTAAGGCAGGTTTTTAAATGCTGCGTCTCTTTACATATGTCATTACAAGTGAGTAATCAACCAATGACCGTTTAAATGATGTGACTGGTTACAGTGCACAAACAACCAATGAATTAGTAGGAAGAAGGTCATATCCATATCCAATAGGAAACAATTAAGGGCAAAGCCTGGGCATGATGATGTCATCATATAGGAAGTTATATCTCAGGAGTGGAGAGAATGTATATAAAGTGTAATCCTGTGTGTCTGTGGGCAAATTTTTACAAAAAGTTCGATTTTCTACTGTTTGGTCAGTAACTCTTCTGGAGTCTTGTTAATAAACATTCTAAAATGGTTTTCAGTTTCTTATGCCATGCAGAGTATACACAAATGAAAATAAATATCCCTGTTCATGTTGATGTAGTAGTTTCTGTGTTGCAATAGTGTGGCAGGCACACAAAGATCTAGTATTTTCACGTGCTGAGAACAAGATAAAATGACCTCATCTCCTCCATGCTGTGGCAGTACTGAATTTTTCCTGCAGGGGGAGATGTTTCCCTTTTGTAAAGCCACATTGGCAGTATGGCTTTTTTTTTTCTGTATTAAATTTCAGCTTGATAAGAATGTAATTATGTTTCATTAGTTCTTTAGAACTGCGGTATTTCACTTACATTATTTAAAGAAGAGTACATTTTGTCAAATTAAAGCTGCTGTGTTTTTGTAAATTACCCAGTAACGATGTTCCTGTGCTGATATAAACGTATTTCTTATTTGTGCAGGGAATGTCTCCTATAAGGGTATATAGAATATGTTATAATTTTATAGATATTTTTCTTGCTGTTTTTTTTTTTTGTAAACTCTTCTTAAAATACTAAACAGGTGACATTTATTTCAAGAGACTTGGAGATTATATTGTATTTTAATATGATTATTTTTAGCTATGTGCTGTTTTTGTTGCATTGGCTTTCCCTGTGCTAAATAATTTCTGGTTTTGAATGCTAAGACTAGACTCAAGGAGCTTGTTCATAAAGTGGAGGGGGGGGTAAGTATATCGCCAGCGAAACTCGGTTTCCTTCAGACAAATATTAAATATGCCAGCCCTACACACCACAGCATTAAAACTCTGTAATTGTTCATTCATAAAAGCGATCATATCCAAATCCAGCTCACTGGTGCTGCGTAGTGATCTACGCAATGCACCCTGGGCTCCCTGTCCTATCGGAGCATCACCCAGCTTTCTATATTAGCCAGTGCTCTCAAGTCATAACCGGAGCACAACATCCAGTGCTCTCTATTACACGTACCTATCTTATGTATCCCTTTGTTTTCAGAATTTCTTTTGTTTTTATAAATATTTTGTGATTTTCACATGGATCCTTTGGAATGAAGATTTTCTCAAGCTTCGGAGCCATTAAGAGCGGAAACACTGTTTAACTTATTAGAAACCCTATTTTGTTTTTTCCCCCTTTCAATTTTTTATCTTTTTTTTTCTGCCTATAAAACTCTTCATTGGAACATGTGTATTTTATTTTTCATGCTGCATCTATTGGGAAGCTGTGTGCCTGGATAAAAAGTGTGAGCCAGAATTGGAGGAGAGCGAGCATATGCATCATATAGGACTTTACATACGTTCTGTTGCCCCCCCCCCCACGCCTTATTTGTCTCATTTTGCTTGCCCTGTGAGTTATCGTTTGATAACATGTTAAAATGCCTTGGCAATGTGTGGTCTATAGCTTTGTATACTTGAATCCTTGTTTCTCTTATCAGGTTTGAGTTCAATGGCATATACTCATACAGCTACAGTACTTGTATATCTGCTCCAACAAATGTTTTGGCACCATTCACACAAGGCTTGGGATCTGCTGGTTACAGGGCACCCTTCCTTCAGGACGAGTTATCCATAATTTTGTATTTTTTACTGTCTGGAGCAACCTTTTGAGAATGTGACAGTTGTATGTAGTCAAAATTGCTGCCTTACCCTGCCTGCTAAAGATGACCTGTTTGTTCTGTTATTAAAGAGGAGGTCTAGATGGACAAAACTAGAGAAGAAAAATTACAATTGTTTGCATTATTGTCTATATTTTTCTTAATAGCATAACGCTGGAGAAAAAATAGTCCTGCACATTGAAAGCATTATTAACGAGTCTCACCAAGCTGTTATCAGAGCAGCAACAACCTCATCATATTATTGTAGTCGCCAAGCTTTTGTGTGCTGACCCAGGGACCATAGATGGGCACTAGAAAAATGACAATTGTTTGGATTATCGTCTATATTTTTCTTAATAGTAAATCGCTGGATAAAATAGTAAATTGTTCTGCACATTGATGGTAAGGGCACACGGCAAGATTCTGGGAAATTAGGCGCCCCCTACGACAAATCTCCTCCTCTTCGGGGCGACAATTTCCCCGAACTGCCTTTCTCTGCCTTCACGAGGCAGCTTTGGAAAACGAAGAGCCGCGGGTGCCATCCCACTGTCAATTTTTCATTGTAGCTTGCGGGAAGGCAGAGAGGCAGTTTGGGGAGATTGTCGCCCCAAAAAAGAGGCAATTATTTGCCAGGCAACTAAATCTCCCAGAATCTGCCCGTGTGCTCTTACCCTGAAAAGCATTATTAACTAGAGTCTCACAAAGCAGTTATCAGAGCAGCAACAACCTCCTCCTCATTGTAGTCGCCAAGCTTCTTGTGTGCTGACCCAGGGACCATAATAGAAAATACTTTTGTAAGTAGTGAGCAAATAGAAGTTTGTAATGTGCTTCCTTTTGTGGCAACGGACAGCATCATGAATCTATTTCAGTAAAGGTATGGGATCTGTTATCCAGAATGCTCAGGACCTTAGGCTTTCTGGATAATGGATCATTCCGTGATTTGTCTCTTCATACCTTAAAGGGGTTATTCACCTTCAAGAAACTAGTTGTTTTCAGATAGGTCACCAGAATAGGGTTCCCACCTTTTCCTGAAAAAAATACCATCCTTCCTGTATGTTTATCTTTTTTTCCTATTAATAACATTGGGATCAACTATCAAAAATACCGGCCAGGCCAGTAAAATACCGGCCAGGTGGCAACCCTACACCAGAAATAACAACTTTTTCAAATTACTTTTATTTTCTTTGTGTTTTTTTTTAATATTGAAGTGTAAAATGTCATTTTTCATTTTCTAAAGCAGATTTGGGGAGGGGGTCACCGACCCCCTAAACTGTTCTAAATTGATACATTTAATTTATACATGTCTTATCTTTGTCCCTGCTGAGCAGGATCTCTGAATCTCATTACAGGCAGCTGTTTAGAATTGATACAATAGTTGCTAATACTCCAGAGATACTGCTGAGAGATGTATTGACTAAATGTTGCAAAATTGTAACCATTTAGAATTTATATATATATATATATATATATATATATATATATATATATATATATATATATATATATATATATATATATATATATATCCTTGAGAAAGGTTCCGGTGTGGAACCGAAACATCTGATATAATAAACCTGAATCTTCTATGATTTCACCATATTGACTGACTGACTTTTTACACAAAACCTGTGAGTGCCGGTACCAAGCACAGTGTCTATTTGATTTTTTAACCAGAGCACCCAGGTAGATGACTCCTTTTCTAGGTGTGCAGCCTGCACCCACTACTTGTTGGGGAGGGTTCATACATACAACCAGTATTCTTTCGAGAATGTCTGCACAGAAGGTGGAAGATTAGAAAGTAGGAGCATTATTTTACTCGGTACATTAAAACCATTGCAGGGGCTTAATTAATATATTGCAACTGGTAAGTGCTTTTGAGGTTGGTGTAAACTTATGGCAGTTCTAAGTATAGCCCAAATCTGTCTGCCTTTAGTCAGGTGACCCGCCTTTGGTGCTATTGAAACAAACATACTGGTATCCGGCACTTGAATCTGCGTACTTTATGTGGTCTTGCCTTAAACTAAATAACAAGTTCTCATTTAATTTGCATTGAGCATCAAAGAAGAGATGATGTTTATATAGTTCTGATTTATCTGAGAATGTAAAGGGATACTTCATAGAGAGATAGTACATTTTATGTATCCGATTTGTTTAGAAATTATTAAAAGTTTATAAGTTACATCCCTTAAATAAGTTATTCACCTTCAAACCTTTTTTTCATTTCAGTATGTTACTGGTTCAGTTCACCAGTAATTAGACTATTTCCGATTACTTTCTGTCTTCTGTTTGTGACTGTTTTTCTAATATTGAAGTGGAAATAAATTTTTCACCTTTTTATGTCTTTCAAAAGCAGGTCTGGGAGGGGATGACCAACTCTGCAGCTATTCTAAATTGAAACATTTAGTTGATACAATTTATGATTGGCCCTGCTGAGCAGAATCTGCATCTTTAGGCTGGGGACAGACAGGGAGATTCGGGGAGATTCTGTCGCCTGGCGTTT
>CM044441.1:93341539-93381455 GCA_024363595.1 Xenopus borealis
TAAAAGTTTTATTTCCTTCCTAGTGTTAACTCAATCATGACAGGTTTCCTTTAACTTCTATTTTCTATTCATGTATTCATTTTAGACTGTTGGCATGTAGAAAAATAGGTAGCCGTTCCTGGATGAGATCATGAAAATGTCAAAGTGCAGCTGTAATGTTATTTGGGGAAATTTCAATTTGTTTTAGAGCAGTTCTAGTGAGTAGGTTCAAGGCTACCTCTTCTGAGAATTCTTTTTTATATTGAGATAGTTCAGGCTGAACCTTGTAACACATACATTTTAATGAGTACATTACTTTTACCACCTGCTGAATCTGAGCCCGAGTGGCCGCTGACCTGAAATGAATGCACTTGTTTAGTATTAATGCTGCGTGTCTGGGTCCAGACAGCAATCTTTCATTTTGACATCCACATAGTCAAAGTAAATTAATGTCTAGAACCTAAACACTTTAGCTTCAGTTGGGTAGCATGTTTATTACAATTCATCCAAAAAGGAGTCTAAATACAAAATGTTCTGCACTACAGCTGACAAGCACAATATTAAGAATACATTTGTGAGCAAACCTGCATTGCAGGACCATTCTTGGAATGAACACTGTGGGATGCTATGATAAATGATTAAAATTCTTAGCTTAGCTAATGGTGGTTTAAAAAACTCTTGTGTGTGTTAAATTCCGGTGTAGTTTTTTTCCTATGAAACATTACACACACACATACAACACACCATATAATCAGAAGTGTATTATCACTTAAATGTGAGTCATCATTTGGACCATGTTCTTTAAGCAGGGTTGCCATAAAAATACTCCTACTGCTGCATTGCTGTCCTCTATCCTTCACATCTCCAAAGTCTACTGATTCACCCTAAGGGCATAGACACGCTTAGATTTAGGAAAATTACTCCTACTGCTGCATTGCTGTCCTCTATCCTTCACATCTCCAAAGTCTACTGATTCACCCTAAGGGCATAGACACGCTTAGATTTAGGAAAATTAGTTTCCCCAAAGAAGAGGACATTTATCGCCATGTGACTAATCTAGCCGAATCTGACTGTGTCTATGCCCTTAGTGTGAAACAGTAGACTTTGGAGATGTTGAGGATTAGTCGCCGGGCGACTAATCTCCTCGAATCTGAAATGCCTTCCCGCCAGCTAGAATTTAAATCACCGGTGGGATGGCACTCAGATTGCTTGTTTTTCTGAAGTTGCCTCATGAGGAATCTCCAGGCAACTTAGGAAAACGAAGAGCTCCGCGTGCCATCCCGCCAGCGCTTTAGATTCCAGCTGGCAGGAAGGCAGTTCAGGGAGATTAGTTGCCCGAAGAAGAGACGATTGTCTCCGGGCAACAATGGTGCCCCCAAAGAGGCAATTTGTCACCTGGTGACAATCTTCCCCCAAAGGAGTGATTTACATGTCTCCGCCCAGGATGCATTATGGGAGAATAAAACTCTCATTTTTGCCATCTAGGCAGTGCTATATGTATGGCATGAGACAAGTAAATACCTTCTGATTTCAGAAGGCTTCACTTTGCAATCTTCCCCCAAAGAAGAGGAACTTTGTCCCCGGGCGACTAATCTCCCCGAATCTGAGTGTATAGGGGCAGATTCACTAAAGCGCGAAAGCGTCTAACGCTAGCGCTAATTTGCCAGCGTGACGTCATTTCGCAACTTCGCAAATTCACTTACACCGACTCTGGCGAATTTTCACTAGCGAAGTAGATAGACTTCGCACCCTTACGCCAGGCGAAGTTGCGCACTGACGAAGGATCGTAGGCTAGATGTTACTTCACCTGGTCAGACCAGGCGAAGTTCAATACAATAGATAGGAGGTTGAAAAAAAAAAATTTCAAATTTTTTCCAAGTTCCAAAACAACACTGGCGTATTTTAGCATAGGAGGGTGATAGTCTGAAAAAGATCGATAATATTTTTGGGGGTTACCCTTCTTCCAGGACTGGACTGAGAATCAAAATAGGCCCTGGCATTTCAGGTACACAGAGGCCCAATCAGCCCACATAGAAGCCCAAACAGTCCCCACCAGCCCCACTAAATACTGACTTTCTATGGCACCTTATAGCAGCCCATCTGGCATTTGCCCTAACCCACAGATTGCCAGTCCGGGCCTGCCTTCTTCCCCCCTACATTTCCTAACATATGGCAACTCAACTATACAGGGGGCACTAGGACAACTTTATATCATTTATTAAAGGTTTCCTGGGCTTGTGTAGTGGAATGTAGTGGCTGTAACATATACTTCTATTATAAGTTGAAGTTCCCGCCGTATGCAAATTAGGCTTGGGCACTTGGTTTCAGTGAAAGAAAACACTACAGTTAACAATGACATGTTGGACAATTCCATGCTTCCTATTTTGAGGTCTTTCCTTGTTTAAGCACAATAATGATCCTGTGGAAAAAGGGAAGTCCATAGAGAATGACTGTGCTAAAATGGAAAGGGAAGAACTTAACTGGCTTTCTCAAATCCGTGAACTCAACCCAACTGAACTGCTGTGGGCTTAATTTGGAACTGCTATTATGAGCAACACCTGGAATGTGTATTTATGTATGTTCATGCATGTTTATTACATGTTTATACAGTGTGGGAACACCATCTGCAAAGATAGTGACTGACATTTGCCTATGGCATTTTTCCATGACCATAAACCCATTCTTCATATACAAAAAATTACAGTAAGTGTCATAATGTGTTTTTCCCCCATGTATTTTCAAGCAATTGCTGAAATAAACTGTAGTTTCCAACTTGCTAAAATGTTAGGTTTAATGGTTGTAGTTAGAGTCATGCAGCGGGTCGGGTACCCGCGGTACCCTGCGGCTTGCATGTAGAATTTCTGGATGCAGGTATAGAAGCGGGCCGGTGGTTCTGCAGGTTGGCAGGTTGAGGGTCGGGTTGTGGATCCTCACCATAGCAATTTTTACTCCTTTTTCTGAGCATGTCTACTACTGATTATTTCATTTCCGGTTTACAATGACGGCAATTCCTCATTCTTAATGGTCAGCGGGTCGGGTCGCGGGTCCAAGCGGGTTGCGGGTAGGGGTTGGGTACGAGTCCCAAAAAATTGAACCGTGCAGGACTCTAGTTGGAGTGGGGAGAATTGCTGCACCTAGTGTATGAGCTAGAATAAAAATCTTTGGGCACCCCTGGTAACATTTTTAACTGTGTTATATGTACTAAAATTGACCTTCTGCACTCTCCCCATTCAGTTGCTGGGTCAACAATCTCTTTTGTTACTCTCATGCTTGGGCAAACATTACTAAAACAAAGTATAACCTGTTTTGCCATACCCCATGATATCCCTATGTGTAGAATGCTACACTCTGGGTTAAGTGTTGTATCTGGGAGGTGGTAGACTTTCCTCTAAAACAATGTTCAACAGCTCAGCCAAATGAAAGTGTTCTCTTAGTAAAAGTGGGCACTCACCCCCTGTATAATACAGCTGCAAATGATTGCCCTTTCCATAAGGCAATTTAATATGTTGTCCTTAAGTATCCCTGCTTTGGGATGTTAACGCAAGACTCACTTTGGAAATGCCATAGTTTGACAAATGTGACCTACATAAAAGTGCCCTGTGGATCCATCTGCTGTAATTTTTACTCTGCATGATTTCTGTGTTGCTAGAAGCTTTCTTGTCAGTCAATCACATTTACTCTTATCGTTGCCATCATGCAGAGGATTTCTTTAGGTTTACTCACAGCAGGCAAACAGTTTTTGTAGTAGAATTGGGATGACAATACTTAGCTTTAAAATGTGAATTGAGAGGCTCTAGTTGCAGTGTTACAGCTATGGGGGTAGCAGGAATGTCCTGTTCAACATGGCAACTTAAACAATGGCCCCCAAATAACATTTAACATTTTTAAAAATTAAATTAAGGGATACTATCAAATTTTTTTTTTAACCTCTTGCCTGTTGCAGATTATTAACAATCTGTTTGTAAAGACTCTGCTTACTACTGATTGTACATTTTATGATTGGCAGCATTCCCTTCTTAGGGTAGGGACAGACAGGGAGATTCGGGGAGATTTTGTCGCCTGGCGTTTTTAGCAGGCGACAATCTCCCCGAATTTCCTTCTCCCTGTCTGCCGATCGTTCCTGGGACAAAGCGCCAGCGCCTGTGCAGACGCGGCGCGGCGATTTCCAGAATCGCCCGAAGATACCTCTTGAGGAAACTTCGGGCGATTCCGGAAATCGCCGCGCCGCGTCTGCACAGGCGCTGGCGCTTTGTCCCAGGAACGATCGGCAGACAGGGAGAAGGAAATTCGGGGAGATTGTCGCCTGCTAAAAACGCCAGGCGACAAAATCTCCCCGAATCTCCCTGTCTGTCCCTACCCTTAAAGGAGAAGGAAAGCTATGAATGCATTTTATTGCCAATAGATTAGCTGCGATAGTGCAAACTAGAATGCTATATTTATTCTGTAGGATGTTTACCTGAGTAAAAAGCTCTGGAAGCTCTGTTTGTTTAGGATAGCAGCTGTAGTATTAGACTGATGTGACATCACTTCCTGCCTGAGTCTCTTCCTGCTCACTTATAGTTTTGGGCTCAGATTACTGCAGAGAAGGAAGGGGGAAGAGGAACAAACTCAGTAGCTGAAGACAGGAAGTCTGATACAGAAGCCCATGTGTACACAATAGAAGGAAAGTAATGCAGTGTTCGTTTTGACAAAGGACTCAGAGTAGTACTACTTTGATGGTTTACTGGTATATTTAGGTGGAGCTTTCTGATAAGGATTACTTAGTTTTAACCTTTTCTTCTCCTTTAAGAAACCTTCAATTTGCTTTTAAAGCCATCCATTCATTTCTGTCTAGTTCACCTGACCCTAATCAACAAGCAGAGCAGGAGCCCAGGACATCGGCATGTTGTCATCATTTCTTGAAACTTCCAAGATTCTATGGAGTTATTATAATGGGACCACGGTAGCCCTCCAACCTGTCCTGGGAAAACATGTTTAATAGTGCTGCTCCAGTAGACTTCTGCACTGAAATCCATTTCTCAAAAGATTTTTTTTATATTTCATTTTGAAATCTGACATGGAGCTAGCCATTTTGTCAATTTCCCAGCTGCCCCAGGTCATGTGACTTGTGCCAGCACTTTAGGAGGGAACTGCTTTCTGGCAGGCTGTTGTTTTTCCTTCTCAATGTAACTGAATAGTACACAGTGGTACATGGGTTTTACTATTGAGTGTTGTTCTTAGATCTACCAGGCAGCTGTTGTCTTGTGTTAGGGAGCTGTTATCTGGTTACCTTCCCATTGTTCTCACTCCAACTTGCAGTACAGCAGTAAAGAGTGATTGAAGTTTATCAGAGAACAAATCACATGACTTGGGGCAGCTGGGAAATTGACAAAATGTCTAGCCCCATGTCAGATTTCAAAATGAAATATAACAAAATCTCTTTTGAGAAATGGATTTCGTGCAGAATTTTTCTGGAACTGCACTATTAAATTTTTTTTTCCCATGACAGGATACCTTTAAGTCTTACACATAAACATACACGTAACTAGTTCTTAAACTTACATTTTATTATATATGAAACACAAATTAGCGCTATGAAATAAAACAGTTCATACATACAGAGATTTCATACAATAATATAACCGATAAAAGCTGATCAGGTTGCCCCAATGTTGGGGATAGTTTACCTGTTTTTGGGATAGGTCAACTACTAAATGCCTGTAGTTGAAGAGCATAAATGTTTACTGTGGTCTGGCAGTTAACCTTTATTTATGTGTGTATACATATTTTGCAGCAGTGCCATCACCAGCCCTATAACCATGGAGGAGATTTCCTAGAGAACTAGACCTAGCTACTTGGACAAATGTGTTCCCTTTAAGCAACAAAATTACAGCTTTTTAGTAATATAGGCGAAGGCCAGTTTGGCTATTTTATCTATTCCTTTAACCTTCCTATTGAGTTCTAATCCCATTTCCTTAGCTGAAGTAATGGAATTCGTAGTATAGGGGACGTAATGTTTTGGGTCATGTCAAACTGGGGTGCGTTGGAACGCTGCAGAACAGTGAGAGAGGGATCATAAAACCGTAAAATGATACTTGGAACTAGGGATGCACCAAATCCTGGATTCGGTTCAGGATTTGGCCTTTTTCAGCAGGATTCAAATTCAGCCGAATCCTTGTGTCCTTTGCATATGTAAATTAGGGGTGGGGAGGAAAATTGCTTGACTTTTCACAAAATTGCTTGACTTCACAAAACAAGGAAGTGAAAAAAATGTTTCCTTTGTCGGCCCTAATTTGCATATGCAAATTAGGATTTGGTTCGGTAATCGGCCGAATCTTTCACAAAGCATTCCGAGATTCCGCCTAATACCAAATAGTGGATTCCCAACCTTTTGAACATGTGAGCAACTTTCAGATGTAAATGGAGTTGGGGAGCAACACAAGCATGAAAAATGTTCTTGGGGTGCCAAATAAATGCTGTGATTGGCCATTTGGTAGCCCCTATGTGGATTGTCGACATATATTGAGGCTCCATTTGTCAGTATGCAACCATAACTTGCCTCCAAGCCTGGAATTCTAAAATAAGCACCTCTTTTGAGGCCACTGGGAGCACCATCCAAAGGGTTTGAGAGCATCATTTTGCTCATGAGCCACTGGGGATCACTGAACTAATGCATACTGGGAGTTGAATAGTGTTGCTTTATATGTGAAAAGAAGGGTGAATCTTATCTTACTATAAACGCACAAGAATGCACCTGAAGAGTGTCAGAGGTATGATTTACCTAATCATAAAATTAATGAATTGTACAGAAGTAATAAAACCCCCAAACACTCGTACTTATGATGAAAAGTAATCAATTAATGCTTACCACACTTGGTTGAAACTTTAGGGAAAGTTCATCCGCCAATTCATTAAATAAAAATACATTAATTCATTAAATATACATATGATAACCCTTTGTGAGCAATAACTTATATTTAAAAAAAAAAATTCATATATTAAAGTGCTATGTGCATAAATTACCAACAATCATCTACTTTTATAAAATTTATAACAGAGACCAAAACTGGTCTTTGAAGGATTAAATGGTACCAGAAAGGGGGAAGATAAATATCCAAATAGTTCAAAGATATTGGACCACTTAAAAATAGTTCATATGATTGTAAGTTGAATTCAATTATATCATGATAGTGAGGTAGAGTGCAATACATTAATTATATAAATTGGCTGTGATAAGTTACAAAGTTAATTGATTAAATATTAAAAAGAGAAAATGGCTCAGGTGCACCGCAAAGAATTTTATATCTGCATTAGGAAAACCAGTAGGAAAAGGAAATTGGAGAAAGAGTGGAGAAGTCCCCAGAGAGCTGCTGCCTATGCTTATTCTAGGCCCTGGGACCCCACAGTGGGAGTACGGCAAGCAATGTGGACTGTGGTCTCAGTCTATTAATCTAACTATCTCAAAGGAGAACTATGCTTACCTAACAGAACCACAAATCACACAGAGCCATGTAAATGAGAAGGAGTGCCAGGAGAGAAAATGCAGTTTGGATTAAAAAAGTTAAATTACTAGAAGGTGAAATACAATTAAAAACAAATACAGGGTTTCAAACCAGAGTTTTCCGCCAACGCGCGTTTCGCCAACGGCTTTGTCAAAGCCGTTGGCGGAAAACTCTGGTTTGAAACCCTGTATTTGTTTTTAATTGTACTTTCCCTAAAATGAACTTTCCCTAAAGTTTCAACCAAGTGTGGTAAGCATTAATTGATTACTTTTCATCATATGTACGAGTGTTTGGGGGTTTTATTACTTCTGTACAATTCATTAAATTTAGTGTTGCTTTATAGTAATGATGAACACTTTAAAATTTGTCTTGTTCTGGACATAGATGGCCATCTCATTTGAAAATAGTAAATTATTTAAATCTGCTTGTACCAGAGCAAAAGCAGCTTAGCAACTATGACATAAAATAGTGTTTTTTTTTACTTATATATTTTTTTTTTCTGTGAATGTAAAAACCTTATTCAGTCTGACCTCTGTGTTTGTTTATTCTGTCACAGTGGTTGTGCATGTTGTTCCCCACTTTTATTCTTTCCTCCAGTCACGTAAAGCTGTTTGAATTTCCATGTGCCTTTTCTGTATTGTGAAGCATGCTGGCAATTGACAGCAGATGCCTATTATTTATTCTAACATCAGTAAAAGCAGTGTATGTCTGTGTGTGCTGTGAAGAGCAGATGTCTGAATGGGCCCTATGGCTTTCTAACCGCACTACTGTGGACAGTTGTTCTCCTTTTCTCATATCTGTGTTGGTTAGAACAGTTTTTTAGTTTTGCTGTTTAACCATGATATGCGTTTTGGGAATTTTCAACTTTGACACATCACTAAATCAATGCTGTAGTGTTCTTTATCTTTTGTTTGCAAAAAGGAGGGGAGAATCCTGTTCAGAATGAAGTTGGTGGACCATCTGCTCTTTTCCCAGTGTTGTCTGTATGATAAGGGATAAGCTGGGTAAACACTACTACCACTGAAACACAGATAAACTGGGCCTCATTGTAAGGGGTATGCTGCATTTTGGACTAAGTCAATGCCCTGTTCAAAAGTCTGTCAAGACAGCGATGTCATGTATTTAATGAGAACAGATGGCGTTTTATTAGCTGTTCATTTTAGTATAACTAGACATGACTTTGCATGTTTTTATCCCTTGTTCATGTGTTTAATTTGAGCAGTTCCTTTTGTTTTGTTGGCAGTTCACTAACATTGCTGTATGACCCTGTTGACCACAACTGTAGAAATGTAGTATCAGAGTTCTTTCTTCATAAATATAATCGTATATTCTTCCTAAAATATGATGTGTAGTAATTAATTTCCTAGTTAGCTAATGCAGGCAGTAATGTAGTGGTTTTAGATCACTGGTAGGCTAGCAAGGTACCATGGAAACTCCATTGGCATTTGGAGCTGTGGGCCCAGTGAATGCAAACCTCACTTACCCACGTTTTTCAGAAGTCGCCCAGAGTTACAGTTGAGTCATGATTGGGGGGGGGGGTTCTCTTGTAGAAGTGATTTAAAGTGGACCCGTCACCCCAAAAAAATATTCAAAATCATATTTTATCACATTAGTCAAGCAAACATTAATTACACTATATAAATTATTTTAATCTTGTTTTCTTCAGTCTGGGAATTCATAATTCTAGCAAGCAGGCAGGAGCCATTTTGTGGACACTGTTATTAAGGCAAGCCTTGCATCATCTCAGAATCTTGTTTGTGCAGAATGGGGGACCCAATGTCTATCCCCATGTCCTGGCTACACAATTAAATGGTTAAGAGAACTGGGGGAATGTGTGGGACAGTGGCATCTAGGAAGTGCTGAATGGAAAGTGAAAGTAATTTTCAGCCCTGCCTCTATGCCTAAGGCATAGAGGATTGGCAGACAATATTTGATTGACAGCTGAAATGTTTAAATGAGCTTAAAACAGCTATGAATGCTTTAATAAAAAATTTGAAATTGGATTTCATGTTTAATTTGAAAAGGACTTTTATTATACAGATTTTTGTGTCCACTTTAAAGTTTTGAAGCAGAGCCAGGTATGAGGGTATTATTTTGTGCCTATACGTAAATCAGTAGTATGTTCACAAGGTTAACTCAACAACCAAGATGTTCGGCCTAGTCTCTCCATATACAGGCACCATGTGGCCCTTGTAAAAAGCTTTAGGAGAAGGCCTACTTGTAATTGTGTTGCTTAATTTTTTTTGGTGTGGACCTAAGAGAAGAATTAAAAATGGTATGGCAGACATTGGAAAGAAAGATAAATGTGTTTGATCATAACATAAACATAACATATAGCTGTTAGGTGTATGCATTTAAAAGACCAGTAACATAATTTTTTTTATTCGTTTCTACATAACAACAGAAAAAAAACACCAAGACTCATTTACCTTTAAATTCTCAGAGTCTTTATTAAGAAATAACTTACCAATACCCTGCTTGCGTTCCTCTTCAGAAAAGGTGTCTGGGCGACGATCCATCTTGCAGTGCTCGATTTCTCCTCCCTGCCTTCTATAGGAGATAGTGCTGCACGATGGATCGTCGTCCTGTCGTCTTTTCTGAGGAAGAGCGCAAGTGGAGGATCAGTAAGTTTGCCACCTGGCCAGTATTTTTGATGGCTGAGCTCAATGTTATTAATAGGAAAAAAAGATAAATATATAGGAAGGCCGGAAGAAAAGGTGGCAACCCTAAGGTGATTATTCATGATTTCACCTTGGTAACAATTTACTTCCCATGCACCACTCTGACAATTTCCAGACCACAAGCAAAGTGGAAGTACTGTTACTGCTCCCAGGTATTGCTTTATACAGGAATGAAAATAACGAAGGGTTGCATGACACCAGCATGTTCACTCAGTGTTGTGAACTGCTGATAAAAAATCTTGGATACATCCTACGATGAATTGGTGACTAACTAATGGACATTTTCAAGTTTGTTTGGAAAAGTTTCACAATGAAGCAAAAAAAAATAAAAAAATACAGACCACTGTAGCTTCTGTCATAGTAATAACTGCCAAATTAAACTAGTTACAAATTAAAAATACTCTCAAACACATTGGGGCACATTTACTATGGGTCGAAGTGAATATTCAAATAAAATTTGAATTGAAAAAATTTGAATTTTGAAGTACTGGCCCAATAGGCCAAAATTCATTTGAATAGAAAAAAATTTGAATTTTCGAAGTACTGGCCCTTTTAAATCCTTCAAAGTTGCCACTTCACCACATTAAAGCTGCCGATTTGCCGTTTTAGCCTATGGGGGACCTACTAGAACCTGTCTTGAAATTTTTTCTAAGTCCTAGGAATTTGAAAGATTTTGCACAAAATCCTTCGAATCGAAAATACGATCTAACGATTCAGGCAATTTTTATTCGACTGAAAAACGGACCATTTTCGATCGAAAAAGCCCTTTTAAGAAAAAGTTTTTTCACTTTGAAATTAAACCCTTAGTAAATCTGCCCCTTAATGAATAAATATAGCAAATGTCTGCCCATTCATATCCTCTAGGACCTTAGTGTTAGTCACGCCTTTAGTACAGTATAGCACCTAGCAGAAACTATCTGTAGCAAATATTGTCTGTAACAAATACAGTATTCAAATTAACAGCGTGGCTTTAGACTTGTATAAGCCATGTAGGATGAGAGGACAATATGTGTGCTTACAACATAGAATTTTGTTCTTGTATGTTCATCATTCATATATATCCAGCTAAAATGGGTTGAAAGTGACCTTGCTCTTCAGAGACACTATACTGCTTTATTTTTTCATGGGATATAATAATTAGTCCTAATATCCTTATGGCTTATCCTCAGTGCTGTGCTGTATTTCAGTTGAATAGAAGCACATCATTATTCAGTTTTTAATTTACTCTTGTGCTTTGTTCTTCAAAATAAACTGTGTGAATGATGGAAAGTTAGGTGATGGTTCTTTTTACCTGAAGCTGTGTCTTCATTCACATGAAAAATGAATGTAGGAACAACATCATTGAGCTGGATAGGTAATTGATCGTAGTGTCAAATGAAGTGTACTGGACCAAAAAGATGCATGCTTGACATTGACGCATGAAGGAGGTTGCAAACTCCCTTGAGGAGCAAGTAGCATGGGTAATTTACTTTATACTCCCTCCAGTGGTGGTTATTTGGCAACAGAACATGTACCTGGCAAACAACTAATTTCTGAAATTATTTAGTCCTTACAAAGGTGGCATGAGATGCCAGCATTCTATTCCCCAGGAAGTGACTTCTCTTGCTGCAGGGAGTAAATGACATATCCGTATCTGAAACCTTTTCCAAGCATGGAAGCCATTGAGACAGACCCACACAACACACTGTATCAATTGTTTCAGTCTGAACTTTACAACTAAATTCAGGCAGCCGCTTTGGATGCATGGCCACAGAATGGAGTGACTGCCTTTAGCTCACTTGCTTCAGTATGTGTCTGGGGAAAACAAAAAGGACCCATGTCTTAAGGAACCTGCCAGTCTGATTAATGGTTTCAGAAATATTTGTTCCCCCACTTGTGCTTTCCCTTTTAATGGGAATGTTTAAAAAAATATATATTTTACATGTTTAGCATATTTAGTCTAGCATGAATTCTAGTTTCTAAATTTTCATTGTATGTGGCAATTTTTTTATTTGTAATGAAATGCAAGGCCATTTCTTAAGTGGTTTAAAATAAAAAAAAAAAATGTTTTTTAAATAAAAATTATTACTTAAACCCCTGCATCTTGTTCTGTCTAAAAATAATGGCTTAAACATTTTGCCAGGCATGTCTCTTAAAGACACCTGTTACCCAAAAAATGAATCCTCCACTAGTGGCTCTGGCTAATATAGTGGCACAATTCTCCCCATCTGCCGGTTCCACAAAATAAAAAAAAGATGACTATACTTTACTAGAATGTTTTCCATCTTGTTGCCATTAAGTTAAATTAAAGTTAATTAATACTGTCATGGGAAACTTTTTTTTTTCTTCAAAACACATTAATCAATAGTGCCACTCTCCAATTCTCAAAAGAGCAAACAGATTTCAAAATTAAATATAAAAAAATCTGACATGAGGCTAGACATATTGTCAGTTTCCCAGCTGCCCCCAGTCATGTGACTTGTGCCTGCACTTTAGGATGGAACTACTTTCTGGCAGGCTGTTATTTCTCCTACTTAATGTAACTGAATCAGTCTCAGTGGGATTTGGCTTTTAGATTTACCAGGGAGCTTTTATCTTGTGTTGTGGAGCTATCTGGTTACCTTCCCATTGTACTTTTGTTAGGCTTCTGAGGGGAGGAGGGGTGATATCACTCAAACTTGCAGTGCAGCAGTAAAGAGTGGCTGAAGTTTGTCAGAACACAAGTCACATGACTGGGGGAAGCTGGGAAACTGACACTATGTCTGTGCCAGATGCCAGTTTTCAAAATTAAATATAAAATAAAACGTTTTCTCTTTTGAAAAATAGATTTCAACGCGGAATTCTGCTGGAGTAGCACTATTAACTTATGCGTTTTGAAAAAAACATGTTTTCCCATGACAGAACCCCTTTAAAATTGTGATGCTTAAATAAAAATTGTAATCTGTTGACTTTGTCTACCCCTGTAGATTACTATATTTGTTCCTTGCGACTTAAAAGACATAAAGAACATCTGATATCTAGAGAATCTAGAGAAAATGAGAGAGGCTTTAGAGCAGGAGTCCCTTTTTTTTTTTTTTTTCACTCGTGAGCCGTTTTTATATGTAAAAAGATTTGGGGAGCAATGCAAGCATGAAAATGTTCTCGGTGGTGCAAATTAAGTACAATGATTGCCCATTTGGTAGCCCCTATTTGGACTATTGGCCTACAGGAGGCTCTGTTTGGAATTACATGTTTTTATGCTTCCAAAACTTGCCTAAAAACCAAACCAGTGAAAGCAACATCCAAGGGGTTGTGAGCGACATGTTGGAGATCACTGCTTTAGAGTATTAATAGCTAACCAAGTAAATTTTCGGATTTGAAGAGCATGGGGGCAAATCCTTAATTGTAAGGTTCAGTACCTCTGTCAACCTTTGTTTGCTGCCACACTTTCAAATAGGCATACATATAAGCATAAAGGAAGGTAGGGGCCATCAGAATTATCAGAAGCCACTCTAAATCCAAGATAAAGATCATACAGGGTGGAAAAAAACAGTTTGAACCATCAATATCTGTTAAACATGATTCAATTAGTCAGAAATCTGAACATAACCTGATCATTTTGAAATATAATTCTCCATGTCAGGCTGAAAGAACAGGAATGAGAAATTATTAGCACTTCCAGACATGACTTAGTTGTGGAAATATAGGCCAGAACTCTGCAGGCATTCATTTAACTTTCAGTATCTCCACTAAAGAACACATCTGCTGTTTTGTTAATGTTTCTCATTCGTAGTCTTCATATCCCCAACACAGAACAGTGTACCTTTGTCATATATGCCTCTCTGTGTTAAACTCTTAGCACCTTTGTTGAAAAATAAATATACAGTGAACTTAAACGTGGTTGAACTTGATTGAGTGGCAGGTAGGTGTGTGTGTGTGTGTGTGTGTGTGTGTGTGTGTGTGTGTGTGTGTGTGTGTGTGCGTGCGCGCCTATGGATGCTGGAATACTTGGTTTACTGCAATTGTTTTTAATAGGGTAGTGGACTAAGTTAGCTTAGTATCCCAAAGAAAGGAATATATTATTATTTATTGTTATTATTAACATATATTTCTTTAGCACCAACATATTTTGTAGTGCTGTTAAGTGAATTACATATATAGAACATATGGAGTTACATACATAACAATAAATATTGAGTTACATACATCACAATAAATACCAGTACAGAAGGTGAGGAAGGCTCTGTGCAGAAAGAGCTTACAATCTAAAGGGAAGGGAATGATACACAAGCTGTGGGAGTGGGTAAGATCAGAGTTAAATGGGTGAGAGATGTGGTACTGTAAGTGGTATTGCAAGAGTGAGGCTTCTCTAAATAAGTGTGTTATAAGAGATTTCTTGAAAACAAAAAGTTTGGTAGAAAGTCGAATAGACTGTGGGAGAGAATTCCAGAGGAGGGTGCAAAGTCTTGAATGCGAGCATGTGAGGAGGTAATGAGAGAAGAGTTTGGTAGCAGGTCAGTAGAGGAGCGTAGTAAGCGGTTGCGTGAGTATATAGAGATTAGTTCAGAGATGTAGGGAGGGGCAGAATTAGGAAGTGCTTTGAATGTCAGGGTCATTAATTTGATTTTAATTCTGAAGGGTAGTGGAAGCCAGTGCAGGGATTGGCAAAATGGCATGGCAGAGGAGGAGCGGTTGCTGAGGTGTATAAGCCTCGCGGCAGTGTTCATTATGGACTGGAGAGGTGGCAGTCTCTGGCAGGGAAGGCCAATTAAAAGAGAGTTACAATAGTCTAGACATGATATGACGAGAGAGTGATTTGCAAATAGTTTTTATTTTTATTATTCTCCAGTTCCCAGCAGCAGAGAAAGAGAGTTGTTAGATCATATTTTATAAATGTTGTTTAAAACTATCCATCTTGTCATGGGCTGTTTAAATTTCATGTTGCATACTATTGTCTGTGTGTCATGTTGTCATTAATAGCAACATTCAGAGTAGTCAAGCTGCGAGAACAAAGTTGCTGTATTTCTTCAACTTTCTTAATAATCTATATTCTTTGAAAACCATATATAACGGATAATTACATCCCAAACAAATCTTCGTAGCAGGCTTGAATGTTTCACAATAGTGATTCATAACCTCTTGGTTAAGGACCTCCTTTTGCCATCAATAAAACTTATTCACCTGAAAAAAGGCTGCTCAGTGATATTAACTGCAAACTGTGACATTTGCGCAGAAGACATTGCCATACCTTAGGACTGGGGCAATTGCCCTTTTTATAAACTATAAAGAGAAATCACTGGAGTGTTGTCTAGCAGGAAAGAAACAAAACTCTGAAATGCTGATATTACAAGCCTTGAGCTTTTCAGTTATGCTTTTATATTGTTAACCAGTGTTATTCTACAGGCTTATAAACAAACTTTGCCAACTTTTTTAACATGAGCCCTTGCAGGTGGCCCTATGTAGAATATTTGTAAACCTACCTTGTAAATATGTGTGTGTAATACCTCACTGCACAGATTGAAAGGAATAGCCTATTGCTATTGCTAAGCCCCACCTCCCTTAGTCTCAATGTGTCATGCAACCACTCCCTCACCTTGTTCCATTGTGAAGTGGTAGCTCTTGGGAAGGCTCTCCGCTTTCCATGATGGGTGGTAAGCAGATTCCCTGGAAAGCAGAGGGACTTCAAGTGTCAGAATCCATCATTTCACAAGGGTGCATGACACTGTGAGTCTAAAGTGAATATTGGCCAATGGTTCATGTAGGATTGCCATAAATCCCTCCCTAGCCTGACCATCTCCGCTGCCAATCACCCCTTATAAAAAAAGAGGCTGGTTTCTACCCTGCCCATTGCTCCAGCCAGCATGCCTATTTCCTCACACTGTGACATTGCCCCGCCTGAAGCCCATTATTACTGTTGAGGATAGGTGGCAACCCTATTCCTTTCAGTCTGTGGAATCAGATGTGGTTTTGCATAATTATTATTCTTTATTTTAGACTGACATATTCTGTGTTGTTTTTAAGATATTCTTAATTCATTTAAGTATATTAATTTTGTATACTAAATATAAACACGAACTGACTACACCAGAAGCCCAATTAAAAAATGATTCATGCTTTCAAAGTTGGCCCAAGGGGCTCTCATCTTGTAACTTTGTTAAAGGAAAACTATAACCCCAAAATGAATACTTGAGCAACAGATAAATAATATATTTAAGTAAATATTGCCATTTTACATCTCTTGCCTTGAACCACCATTTCATAATGGTCTGTGTGCTGCCTGACCAGAAAGATCGCCTGACCAGAAATATTACACCAGCCAAGGCCGGGGCCGGTATTACAAATTTACCGGCAATGTAGCTGCCGGTAAATTTGTAATACCCCTTAAAAATGGCCCTAGCCTTGCCTAAATCCGATGAAAAACTTACCTTTCTCGCAGTCTTCAGCCGATCGCTCGCTTGGCCCCGCCCCTTTGGTGGCATGGCACGCCCCCTTTGACATCACGACACGCCCCCTTTTTGGCCCCGCCCCCAGCCGGCCGGTAAGCAAATTGTAAAAAGGTGGCAACCCTAACTGTAACAGGAAGAAGTGTGGAAGCAAAAGACACAACTCTGTCTGTTAATTGGGTCATGTGACTTAACTTTATAGTTTGTTTGGTATGTTTGTGTGCATCGTTGAATCATACGATCCCAGGAGGCCGTCCTTATTTTTTAAAATAATATAGTTTTCCTTTAAACATCATTGCAATATGCAATACCAAGACTACACACATGCCCAATGTGGTCTCGGCTTCATTCTGGAGGTAGGCGTCGTCATAAATGATCAAAACAGCACAAGTCAAATAACATTTGCCATAGAAGCCAATACAGCAAGACTGATTAATAATCAGAATGTGAAGACTGCACTGGTTATGAAGATACAAATCTACACAGTTGCCGGCTGCTCTACAGGGAAACAAACAAATCTGCTTGAGTTCTGGGAAGTAAGGTGGGGACCCCACCCCCTATGTTTGAAAGTATGATCGTTTCCCTGCAGAGCAGTTAGGGATATGAAGTTTCCTATCTTCAGCTGTCAGAGCAAGTAAATCGAAGGGGGAATTTCACTGCATACAGTCAAGTTTATTATAAAAAAAAGTTGACAATTTTTAATTAAAGCATATTGGAGATCATTTTCTTTTTCATTAACAAAAGTAAAAATGGGGTTTTCCTTTTTTGCCTTTATATCCCCTTTAAGTCACTGCTCCAGTGCAGTTTACAATCTAAGGTTACTATCATTTTCATATATATTGTAGTGCATTTCAACAGGAGTCAATTAACCTGCCTGTATATACTTAAAATGTTGGAGGAAACCAGAGTACCTGGAAAAAAACTTGTGCAGAACCTGAAAGCGCCCTGGCTAGTATTGAACCCATGGTCATGCAAGGAGCAATGACTGGCATCTGCCTTTATTGAAATGCTTGCACACAAGCCATGGGGAGATTGCAGTTTTTTTTTCACCAGTAGAGAAAATGCCTTGTTTAAAGGAACAGTTCAGGGTAAAAATAAAAACTGGGTAAATAGATTGGCTGTGCAAAATAAAAAATGTATCTAATATAGTTAGTTAGCCAAAAATGTAATGTATAAAGGCTTGAGTGACAGGATGTCTAACATAATTGAATACAACACAACATCCTGCTTTTCAGCATTCAGCTCAGATTCGCAAGCAACAGTTATGGCCCATGTGGCCCTCCCTCAAGTCACTGATTGGTTACTGCCTGGTAACCAGGGTAACCAGGCAGTGTTACTCAAGAGAGCTGAAGAGCAAGAAGCAGTGTTGTGTTCTGTTAGGTTAGACATCCAGTCACTCCAGCCTTTATACATTACATTTTTGGCTATATTATATATTATTATTATTTTTTATTTTGCACATTTATTTACCTAGTTTTTACTTTTATACTGAACAATTCCTTTAACATTAGCCTTCGGGCTAGTCCACGTGGGAAGATTCATGGAGATTTGTCGCCTGTTGACTGATCTCCGCTTCTTTGGGGCAAATAATCTCCCTGAATTGCTAACCCGTGTCTCGCACCCACTAAAATGAAAAGTCGCCTGCGCCTATTCACACTTTCCAGCAACTTAGGGCTAGTCCACATGGGAAGATTCAGGGAGATTTGTAGCCTGGCCACTAATTGCCGCTTCTTTGGGGCAACTAATATCCCTGAATTTCTTACCCGTGTCTCTCGCGCCCGCTAAAATTAAAGGTCGCCTGTGCCTATTCACACTTGCTTACCAATGTCTTGTGCCCGCTAAAAGGAAAAGTTGACCGCCTATTCACACGCAGCGCTTTCCTAAGTCGCTGGAAATTACCTCAATTAGGAAAACGTTGCGCCGCGTATTAATAGGCGCAGGCAAAACTTCCTTTTAGTGGGCGTGAGACACGGGCAAGCAATTCAGAGAGGTTAGTCACCCCAAAGAAACGGCGATTAGTCGCCAGGCGACAAATTCCCTGAAAAATCTCCCTGAATCTTCCCGTGTGGACTAGCCCTTACAGAGTAGTTGAGGTTGAAAAAAAGATGCAGTTCCATAAATGTAAAGCTGTCACCAGTTTGCCTTGGAAGGGGAAAGCTTTCTCCTAGTCTCCAGTTACCTTGCAATTGTGTTTTTTTAACTTGCTGCCAGCAACTACTGAGTTTCTGTTCCACCTCAAAGAAAACCTTCAAAACACTGCACACAAATATCAGAATCGTTATGCAAATGCAATCTTTAATGTAAAGTGCTCAGACCTGCCTGTTGAATGTGTTTCATTGTGAATGTCTCTAATTTGTATAAAGCAAGTACTGTTGTAAAGAATGCTATTGAGTGTATGGAAAACATGGGGCCATTGAATTGCTCATTGAGTTTGGCTATATTTGCATGCTGACAATCTGCCCATAAGCCTGCATTGTGCTGCCAGTAGGATCAGACAGCTTGTTTGCATATGATTTGCCTTGCGTTTTTAAGATAGCCCTACATGTATTTAATTGGAATTTGTTTTAGACAAGTAACTGCTATCAGTGTGGGAGAGAAGAATTAGTTACTAAAGCTCTTTGAAATAGTATTGAACCGAGTTTCATAGTTATAGGCGTGGTTCACCTTTAAGTTAACTTTTAGTATGTTCTACATTGGCCAATTCTAAGCAACTTTTCAATTGGTCTTTATTATTTATTCTTTATAATTTTCAAATGATTCGGGCTCTTTCTAGATTTTAAATGGGGGGGGGGGTTACTGAACCCATCTAAAAAACAATGTTTTATAATATATATTGGTTCTTTTTCTTATCCCTCTTTCTATTCAGGACCTCTCCTGTGTCTCTTATTCAAATCAGTGCATGGTTGTTAGGATAATTTGGAGCCTAGCAACCAGGTTGCTGAAATGGCAAACTGGAGGGATGCAAAAAAACTAAATAACTCAAAAAACACAAGTGATAAAAAATTGAAACCAGCAGCAAATAGTGTTAGAATTTCATTCTGTACGTCATAGTAAGAGTTTACTCAAAGGTGAACATGATATGCTATACCAAACTGCGGCCCGGGGGCCAAATGCGGCCCAGGATGGATATGAATGCGGCCCAGCTTGAAACACTCAGTTCCCGAGAAAACATCATGTTGCAAAGGATATAGGAGGAGGGGAACTCTGCCCATTGCCCAGTTAGTAATAATAACATAATAAGTCTATTTAATATCCAGGTGTCCCTTATTCCAGTGTATAGCACCATCTGCTTATCCAACTGGTATTGTAGGCTTTTTTTGTGTATTTTCTTTACTTTTACAAATCAAATGTGTTTGTGTATTTCCTGTGTGGCCCCCAGACAATTTTTCTTATTCCAATGTGGCCCTCGAAGCCAAAAGTTTGGACACCCCTGTGCTATACTATACAGGTAAGGGATCCATTATCTTGAAACCAGTTAGGTTAGGGGGAAATAATATTTTATTATTTAAGATTTTTGAATTATTTATCTTTTTATTCAGCAGCTCTTCAATTTGCATTATAAAATGTTGGTAGCTACGGTCCAAATTATCCTAGCTACCATGCACTGATTTGAATAAGAGACTGGAATAAGAGAGGACCTTATTAGAAAGATGAGTAATAAAAATTTGCATTAGTAATAAGTGTGTAGCCTTACAGAGAATTTGCTTTTTAGCGTCGCCCATCTTAAAGCTGGAAAGGGTCAGAAGAAAAAGGTAAAGAATTATAAAACCGTAAAAAAATAAAATAGTGAAAACCAATGGAAAAGTTGCTTAGAACTGATCATTCTATTACATACTAAAAGTTTACTTAAAGGTGAACCACCCCTTTAATGTTATCACTCTTTGCAAGTAATGAGGATATTCTGTGAGTGGCCTCTTTTGGCTGTACAGAACCCAAGTGATATTGCTCACTTCTCACCATCTTGATAACCTCTCAAGGCTTTTTTTTAGGAAATTTTAAATGCATAGGAGGGCTATGAGAGGTAATAAAGAAGCACTATTATATATATTAGAATAATTATTGCATTACAGTGTAATGACCAAAATCTGATCTGAATCTACATTTGTTTTATGTTGACAGGTAGTACAGGTATGGGACCTATTATTGAAAATGGTCGACACCTGGGATTTTCCAGACAAAGGATCTTTCCCTAATTTGGATCTGCATACCTAAAATCTACTAGAAAATAATGTATCCATTAAATAAAGCCAATAGACTGGGTTTGCCTCCAATAAGGATGAATTATATCTTAGTTTGGATCAAGTACAAGGTACTATTTTATTATTACAGAGAAAAAGAAAATTGTTTTAAAAAATTTGGATTATTTGCATTCATTAAAGTGCGAAGAGTCTAACGCTAGCGCTAATTCTCCAACATGACGTAATTTCGCCAATTTACTAACAGTGTCCCTGGCGAAAATTTGCTAGCGAAGTAGATAGACTAGTGCAACTTTGCACCCTTATTATGCCAGACGAAGATGCGCACTGACGAAGGGACATAACTACTCTAATTCAGTAAGATGACCATTTTACTGAACGTTACCTCTTGCGCTAGACTTTACTTTGACAGGTCAGACCTGGCGAAGTTCAATACAATAGATAGGAGATCGAACCTAAACTTGACATTTTCTCTACTGAGGTCTTACATTTTTTAAGGTGATAGTCTGAAAAATAGTGTAATTTTTTGTGGGTTACCCTCCTTCCCCCTCTACATTTCCTAACATATGGCAACTTAACTATACAGTTGGCAATAGGACAACTTTATTTTATTTATTAAAGGTTTCCTGGGCTTGTGTAGTGTAATGTAGTGGCTGTAACATATACTTCTATTGTACTTTTAACTTTGCCCTGTATGCAAACTAGGCATCTCTAGAGTAAATGTGCTTTGCCTGACGAAGTAACAATAGTGCAACTTTGCTACTTTTCGCCTCCCTGAGCGCAAATTCACATTTTAGTGAATTAGCGGATGACTGGTGAAAATAAGCCGGGCTAATTGCGGCGAAGGTGTCACTAGCGCATTTTCGCTTCTTAGTGAATTTGCCCCTATGGGAGATGGCTTTTCCAGAATTCAGAGCTTTCTGGATAACGGGTTTCCAGATAATGGATCCCATACCTGTAGATACTCACATATCTTCGGCGCCACTGGTAGGAAAACCTTCACACTTGCTTCTTTGCAAAATCTGTGGCTTTATTTGAATACACTTATAGTGTTAACAGTGGGTATGCTACATAACTGACGCGTTTCTTGCCGCACTCTCGGCACTTCCTCAAGACTCTGAGTTTTCCTACCAGTGGCGCCGAAGATATGTGAGTATAAACAGTATAATACGGAACCGGCGTGAAGCAGCCGGCAACTCACAGTGGCAGCAAAGGAGGGAACACACTTCTATCGGGTGAGCTCAGCCTTCGGATCGCTTACACATTTCTATTTGAGCCCATACCTGTAGAGCATTTGTTTTTTTGCTGTCTCCAACCTCATCTGTAAAGTATTCCTTCCATGGAAGTAGAAAACCTAGTGTGGAACCCCAATGGGCCGAATAGATTTACTCTGTCTAAAGCCAGTCCTGAATGATGTTAAAAAAGAAATGCAGAAGTGCTGGCTGTCCCAGCTCTCTAACATCTCTATATATTCCTGTGCTCACATCCCCTGGTGGCCATTTAAAAGTACAGCTGTTTTCTAGCCGCTCACACAGGAGCTTGTTAATTTTCTTTCTCCTACTAGCATGGCATGGCAGAGTATAAGAATAACATGTTAACTGGCTGCCCCTTTACAGTTTATTTTTCTTTTTAATGGTTAAATGAACACGTATGTGGTATATCAAGATGGATCAGCCATCATTAATGGTGTAGGAAATTACAAGTGTACATGTTTAGTAGAGGGGATGCAGTAAAGACTAGCGTTTTTTTTCCATACCCTTCTGTTATTTAGTAAGTGCTGGACTCAGGCCTACACTGCTTTATAAATGGCAGAGGCAATGTGTCCTCAGGTAACACTTCTGGTATTGATATACTTAAATAAATTGCTGGAAATAGTCTGTGCACAGTTTCTTTTTTCTTTCTGGCACTGGAAAAGAATATGCTCTTGTTTTTTTTTTTTCCCTACCAAGTTTCTTCAGTAAACTTTAATTCTAAATATGTCTATAGACAAATTACTTTCTGGACTGTATTTGGCATTTTCTTTTTTTCCAAATGGCAATGGGCCTAGATGAGGCTTCCTGCACAGATGCTTTCGTTGCTGTAACAGTGCTTGATTAGGAAATATATGAGCAAAACCATTGAGCTGATATCCTAGGTTCCTGACACGTCCAAGGACTGACCATAACTGCTTCCTAATTGTTTCTTGCAAAGCACGACCAGTGAAACCTTTCAGATCATTTGCTTTTGCACTTAAATGGTATATGCTTATAGTAAAATCTTATCTATAGCTACAACGTGAGAAAGGGAGGGTTTTGTTTTAGGTGGCGTTTGTTAAAGGGGACAGTATTACCCCATTTTCTAACATTAGTGAGCCAAACACACATTTTGCAATTTTCATCAATTAATACGTTGATTTTTTTCTAAACAGGGCAACATCTGAAATTAATGTTGTATTCTTTTTTCTGGTTCATACACATGCAACCGTAATAGATCAGTAGTCCACTGATAAACCCTTTGTATAAACAAACCCCCACCCTTCACCACAGCTGCAGTCTTTGCTTGGCTTTATCCAGAGTCATTATCCAGAGAGTGTCTCAGTTGACTGGTAAGGTGATGTGTTTTGATTGTGCTCATAGGGATAGGAACAAGAATGTGTCTGACTGATAGCTCACAATAGGACAGGGAAGGGTATATTACATCATAGGAAGTGCATTTACATCGTTACTGTAACACACACAGCAGGAATCTTTTAGTTGTTTTCTAGTAGGTTGAGATAGAGGCACAGCAATTTTGAGTCTTTGCAATGACCTTCTATGTAGAGTTATATCATATTATTTACCTGTTACAACTGAATTAAACCCTACCTCTATGGCACACAAGTTAAAGTATGATCAGACTGCTGGGAATCACTATTGCCCATTGACATTTATAATCTCTGGTTATTCATGACTTTTGCTTGTTGTTTTATGTTTGACTTTTAGCACCCACTGTAGATCTTTTTCCGCATACTAGGAGCAATCAGATCACCACTATATTCTGCATAAAACAGAAGTCAAAATGTGCCCCTTTGCTTGTCGACTCTTCTCAACCAGTTGACAATTGTGCATGACTATGAGCTCAGAAATACTAATTAGTGTTTCTAAACTGAAACCCCCAGCCAGGGTTCCTAGCAGCAGAAAACTGCACTGGATTGGGGCTCTTGCTAGCGAGTCATACACCTCCTTCCATCGTTTGCGTGGTTGCGCCACTGGATTTTGAAGAAGGAAGGAAGAGTGTTGCTTGCTCGTAAGTACCCCAGGTCGGTGCAGATTTCTGCTAACAGTAACCCTGGCTGGGGGTATCCGGTCATTACAATACTTGGGGGTGCCCTAACATTTTGGCAGTTTGGATTGGAGCTTTTCTTCACCTTTTAATGGAGTGTATCACATTTAAATAACCTTTAGTACATTTTAGTTCAACACACCAAATAAAATTAAACCAACTGAGTACAATTGCGTCTCATCTTGGAATAGCTCTGTCTACATCATACATAAATTGTAAGGGGAACTACCTCTTTAAAGGTCCATTGCTTTGCTATGTATTAGTTCTTTGCATATAGCTTCTATAGGAAATTCATGCTGGTATGAGATTCGTTAACCAGATACTCCATTATCCAGAAAGCTCCAAATTACGGAAAGGCTTTCTCCCAGAGACTCCATTATAATCAAATTATCCAAATTTTAAAAAATAATTTATTTTCTCTCTGTAATAATAAAACCATACCTTGTACTTGATCCAAACTAATATATCCTTACTGGAGCCAAAATTGGGTTTATTTAATGTTACATGGTTTTCTAGTAGACTTAAGGTATGAAGCTCCAGATTATGAATAGATCCTTTATCTGGAAAACCCCAGGTCCCAAGCATTCTGGATAACAGATCCTATACCTGTACTATGTTTTGAAAACCAAAGTAAGAGTTAAAGCCCAAGAAAAAAAAATAACGATAAAAAATGGCTGCTGCTTCCAAAAAGCCTATTTTAATCTAGTTATCCCATCAGAAGACCATCTGTTTTACCATTTGTAGCTTAAAGAGTTGAGGTGAAATTAACCTAACAGAATGACTGGGATGCATACAGTGAAAGATACACAAAGTTGTGTGTAATACTGCTACTTTAATTGATCCATACATGCTATATAGTCAGTGCAGACAGCCAACCTGTGAGTTCATATTTGGGTAGCTTTATACATATTGAAGCAATTAAGTTAAAAATAAATTGCTATGACTGTGCAGTTTCATTTGATTTGGGTTAAACAAATAATATTTAAGTTGCCAACACTGTTTTACATTTTTACACTTTTAAGCAGATATACATTAACGTTAGCATCTTAATCCTTTATTTTTCCACGGAAAGAAATGTCCAGTCCAGCAGATTAAAGGTGGATAGAAGAGGTTACACTCAACTATTGTGAACATAAAAAATTCAGTATGTTCTTCATATCATAGAAATAAGGATCTAAATATGTTAAATTATAAATTATGTGCTGTTTCCCGCTCAGCAGTCTATTTTTATGCAGAAGTTGGAGTCATGTTTTGTTTAACAGGTTAGAGATTATGGTGTTTGCTCCCTTTGCTAACTGTCCTTAGAATACCTGACTGACTCAAATCTGTGTGATAGTGAAACATAATTTCATTTTCAAACATAGTTACATAGTTAAATTGGTTTGAAAAAAGGCAAAGTACATCAAGTTTAACCCCTCCAAATTAAAACCCAGCATACACACACACCCCACTCTTTCACTCAAACCATATGCCCACAGCTATACTAACTGTAGAGTTTAGTATCAAAATAGCCTTTGATATTATGTCTGTCCAAAAAATCATCCAATCCCCTTTTGAAAGTATCAACAGAATCAGCCATCACATCATCATCGGGCAGTGCATTCCACAACCTCACTGTCCTCACTGTGAAGAACCACCTACGCTGCTTCAAATGAAAGTCCTTTTCTTCTAGTCTGAAGGGGTGGCCTCTGGTGCGGTGATCCTCTTTATGGGTAAAAATGTCCCCTGATATTTGTCTATAATGTCCTCTAATGTATTTGTAAAGTGTAATCATGTCCCCTGCAAGTGCCTTTTTTCCAGATAAAACAACCCCAACCTCGACAGTCTACCCTCATAATTTAAAGGGATACTGTCATGGGAAAAAAAATGTTTTTTTTTCAAAATGCATCAGTTAATAGTGCTGTTCCAGCAGAATTATGCACTGAATCCATTTCTCAAAAGAGCAAACAGATTTTTTTATATTTCATTTTGAAATCTGACATGGGGCAAGACATTTTGTTAATTTCCCAGCTGCCCCAAGTCAAGTGACTTGTGCTCTAATAAACTTCAATCACTCTTTACTGCTGTACTGCAAGTTGGTGTGATATCAACCCCGCCCTTTCCCCCCCCCCAGCAGCCTAACAACAGAACAATGGGAAGGTAAGCAGATAACAGCTCCCTAACACAACATAGCAGCTGCCTGGTAGATCTAAGAACAGCACTCAATAGTAAAACCCATGTCAGTTACACTGAAAAGGAAAAAACAACAGCCTGCCAGAAAGCAGTTCCCTCCTAAAGTGCTGGCACAAGTCACATGACCAGGGGCAGCTGGGAAATGACAAAATGTCTAGCCCCATGTCAGATTTCAAAATTGAATATACAAAAAAAACTGTTGGCACGTTTGAGAAATTGATTTCAGTGCAGAAGTCTGCTGGAGTAATTAAGTAGAGTTGAACCGGAAAATGCTCCTACTGCTCATGCTCCACCAAACACCGATAGATCAAGGAAGAAGACCACACAGAAGAAGATGGTGCCTATGAACTCCATGGACAGGGTTATGTAGCAAGTTAGGGGCATTTGCCCGGGGGGGGGGAGAGATAGGAGGGGCCTACAGGGTGGAGGGGTTTTGCATCGAAAGGGTTTCCTTCTCCTTTAATTACTCCTTGGTGCAGATTCAGGGCATCGGAGTTCACAGGCTTCATCTTCCTGCTTTTCGGTCTTCTTCAGGTCTTCTTCCTTCGGCAATTTCCACGACATTCAGTGCATGCTCACTTGTCCTGGAATGGAAGATTGCTCCAACTGCACATGCGCAGATACGACTCTGTTCCCAAAGATTACCAAAGAGAAGAAGATGGCTGCCGTGAACTCTGATACTCTGAATCTGTACCAAGGGGTAAGTAAAGAGTTCGGGGCATTTACCCGGGGTTTTTTTTTTTTTTTTAAATTAAGTTTCGCATTCTCCTTTAAAAGCATTAACAGAATCAATCATCACAACATTACCCAGCAGTGCATTCCACAACCTCACTGTCATCACTGCGAAGAACCATCTACACTGCTTCAAATTAAAGTTTGTTTCCTCTAGTCCTAGGATGGCCTCTGGTACGGTGATCCTTTTTATGAGTAAAAAGGTCCCTTGCTGTTTGTCTATAATGTCCTCTAATGTAATTGTAAAGTGTAATCATCTTTTTTCCAGAGAGAACAACCCCAACCTTGACAATCTTCCATCCCTCTAACCAGTTTGGTTGCACGTCTCTGCACTCTCTCCAGCTCATTTATATCCCTCTTAAGGACTGGAGTCCAAAACTGCACTGCATACTCCAGATGAGTCCTTACCAGGGACCTATAAAGAAGCATAATTGTGTTTTCATCCCTTGAATTAATGTCCTTTATTATGCAAGACAGAATTAATTTGCTTTATGACACTGCCCGGAGTTTGGTTACCCATATTTTCAAGCCTGCCTAAGGTTGCATGGGATGCAATTTAAGGGCTGAAGTTTTAAAAATGTGTTTATTTATACATTGTATATGAATTTGGCCAGCCATGGCTTAGCAAATCTCTTTAATAAAATAGATATTATTAATCTCCAATGTGCCTTACTAAGTGCATGATCGTGATTAGGAACCATGAGCAATTGTTATATTTTACCACATCTTAAACTGTTGTTTCACTGCTTGTCTCATAGGATTCCCAAAGACTGAGATAGCAACAATTGGATGAAATACACAGCCAGCCTTGTAAAAAGTCAATAAAATGCTAGAAGGTACAATTTAATAAGAGCTTGGACATATCTGGCTCAGGTGGATTCTATGTATTTTAATTCCTCTGAAAGCTGAAAAATAGAGTTTAAATCCAATTTCTCTGGGGAATCCGGTATCTGGACTTAAGCAAGGTCTTTGAAATCAATGATTTGCTTCTGGGTTCTACATAATATAGTCACAAGATGCAGTCAAAATCATCTTTTAAGCGAGAATAAACAGTAAACATTTTCATTTCTGAGTAAACAAGGGCAATGTTCAATAAGCCTTTAAAATATGTGAATTAATTAACATTTGGTTTATGTAAAAAGGAGTCAACCTTAACTTCATTTGGATTGGCAAACTTCATTAGTGCAGCGCCCGTGGAATACATTTTACATATTTATGCATGCAATCTCTGTACCTAGTGACTTCAGAGCTATATATATGGTAGATGAAGGAATTATACAGGGCACTTGAAGTTTTTGGGTGGGGGCCAATGTGGACATATACATTGGCATCCACAGATAGGGGTAAGGGGGAGCAATTCCCCCCCTGTAATTTTACTTTATAATAAAGAATATTTTCTTGCCATATGTATACGTATATTGTTTTGTTCTGAACACATTTCTTAAAGGAGAAGGAAAGTAAGCCTAAGTAAGCCTTAGCAGAAAGTTCCAACTAAATATACCAGTAATATACCAATATCCACCAATATACCAGTAACCCCTCAAAGTAGTTCTGCTCTGAGTCCTCTTCCACCCTCCCCCCCATTTCTCTGCTGTAATCTTAGAACAGAGCTGTAAGTGACCAGGGAGAAACTCAGGCAGGAAGTGATGTCACACCAAGCCAGGACTGGACTGAGAATCAAAATAGGCCCAATCAGCCCACATAGAGGCCCAAACAGCCCCCACCAGCCCACTAAATACTGACTTTCTATGGGACCTTATAGCAGCCCTTCTGGCATTTGCCCTAACCCACAGATTGCCAGTCCGGCCTGCACCAAGCTAATGCTGCAATCGCTATCCTAAACAAACAGAGCTTCTAGAGCTTTTCACTCCGGTATGGTAAAACATTCTACAGAATAAATATAGCATTCTAGCTTTCACTATTGCAGCTAATCTATTTGCAATACAATGCATTTGTAGCTTTAATTCTGCTTTAAAATTGCCATTAAGATCCTGCAATAAGCTTAGAAAAGGCTTACATCTTATGGTCAGCACCCCTTCAAATAATGGACCATCCCAATGCCTATTCTACTGCTCAGAGCAGCAGTTTGGATTTAGCACTGAAATCTTGAAACACACCGGGTGTCTTCCTTACGCCAGGAAGAGAGACAGGGATTCACAGGACCCCTGCACTGTGCTATGCCCCCTGACAGCAGCCACAAACCAGGACACAGTAAACCAACATGATTGCTCCATTCACTCACGGCCAATATGTTCCAACCAGGGGCTTGTGGGGCAAAGTGCTAGTGATACACAGAGACAGGACCCCTTCTATAGGAAAAAAGGAGAAGACTGGTAAGAACTCTAACCATAACTCTTTCCTTGTTGACTGCCATTACCTCAGTGGGAAAATGTGAATCTGCCACTGTGCCATCCTTCTGGGGGTGTATCATACATGGAATTGCCCCGTGCCATCCTACTATGAATTCTGGGGGGGGGGGGTTACACATATAATTGCCATTGTGCCATCCTCCTATGATTTCTGGGGGTATTTATACATGGAATTGCCTCCATGCCATCTTGCTATGAGTTTTGGGGGTATTTATACATGGAATTGCCATTCTGCTATGAATTCTGGGGGTATATATAAATTAAGTTGCCATTCTACTATGAGTTCTAGAGGTATTAATACATGGAATTTCTACTGTGCCATTCTGTTTTCTGAGTGTGGGGTATACAGAGTTTAAGATCTTCGTACAAAGTTAATCCAGAAAATAGTCCAATTGCATCTTGGACTCAGGAAGATTTTACTAAGGCCAAAAGGCTAGACGTGTCTTTTTTCAACCTAAATTACTATATTTATATATAATTATTATGCTGATGCAGTGGGATTGGACAACTGCCGCATTATAATATAACTTTGCTGTCTAACTAGCAGAGAAGGGATCAGATATTTGAATTTTTCACATTACAAATGCAGTCACTGCATGCCTTTCCCTATTAAAGGTTACACAGTGCTCCAGGCCTACATAACTTGCATTATGGCAGAGCATCGGGAGGTGCTAGAACTTATAATAGGCTTGGAGTGCCTGTGCTCACTGATTCTTACTATATAATATATTCTTGTACTTATACCCACTCTTTTTTATTGTATATTGTGCTTGGTCTGCCAGTATTCTCTATATCTTACTGCTCATGTGCCATTGTCCAATGCTTGTTATGCATGTATTTGGTGTGCCAGTGCCCTCTGCTTCTTACTATATAATGTTCTTTATAGTTTGTCAATGTCAGTGCATACGTGTGTCAATGCCAGTGTATATATGTGTGTGTATCTTTGGGGCAACTGTGTGTAAGAAGTTCTGACAAACCCTGTGTGTGAGTTATAGAGACTATAATAAACCTGTGTATAGCTGTGCACAGGTACAGGTTGGTTGTGGGGTTTCCCTACAACCATTCTCCCAGTGCACATTAACCCCTACAGTTCCTTGTCCTTCTGCTCCATTGAATTCCCCACCTATCCATGGCCTCACTTTATTCACTGTCTTAAGCTCCCCTTAGACGCAACGATATTTCCCTGCCGAACGACCGATCTTAGGGAAGTCCGACCAATCTGTCAAATTATCATGTGGTTAGTGGGATACAAACGATCGTACATCTTACGATTTTTCGTCAGAGATTGGTCTGAAGATTGATCGGCCAGGTTAGAAAATCTTTATCGGTCCCCATGCAATCTACCTATGTTTGCAGGGTCAAGCAGGCTGCGATCCTTCAGTTTTGCTGGCAATATCGCCTGAAATGGTCTTATTAGTTGATGGACACATCGGACATTAAACGATCGTTTTGAGACAATTGTGGCCTCACGATAACCATTGGATCTTTCAAAAATCTTTACGTTTATGGCCAGCTTTATTTTACCCTTTTCCTTCTCAGTCTGCCGAGTTGCGCCCACACTCGCCTCGCTATCTCTAAGCGGTTTTCCCCTAGATTTAAATATATTGTGTAAACATAGATTGCATACTAGTTACATTTTGTTATGTACAACCACTTCCTGCTTTTATTACATTAGAACCCCCATTTAACTTTTTTACACAGTCCCTTTACATTTTTCAATATGGAAAAACTTAAAACGAGGGTATGTAAAATGGAGGCTTCACTGTATGTAACCAGCTGTAACTAGAACTGTACAGGGAATAACATTCTACAAACTGCTTGTTAGTAATTGTGCTAAGAAAGTATAGAAAATACCAAGTGCTGTCCTGGCAAACGAGGAGTTTGTGTCACTAATCGAATGGCAATGCTATAGGTACTACAGCACAATCGCTGAGGCTATTAGTCTCACTTCATTTATAAGATCCATCTGACCATACTATATAATAACAATGAGGATGATTTCTTGGGGAAGTCCATAGCGGAGGGAGAGGATAGTGGCGAATAGCAACTAGTCTCTATCCTAGACCTGCTACAATATAGTTCCAGTGCCTCCTCAGAGGCTGCTGTTTCCACTGCTACTATAGGCACCATCTCTCCTTACTATACGTTCTATCCCACAGCCCCTTCCCAGAGACTATTATCCCACTGCTACTATAGGCACAATCTCTCCCTGCTATATCTCTGTCCCTTCCCAAAGACTATTATCCCACTGCTACTATAGACATCATCTCTCCCTAATATACCTGCTATCCCACATTCCCTTTCCCAGAGACTATTATTCCACTGCTACTAAAGGCACCATCTCTCCCTACTATATCTGCTATCCCACAGTCCCTTCCCAGAGACTATTATCCCACTGTTATTACTAGGGTTGCCACCTGGATGGTATTTTACCAGCCTGGCCAGTAAAAATGATCCTTGATCCCAATGTTATTAATAAGGCAAAGAGGTAAATATATAGGAAGGCCGGTATTTTTTCCCAGAAAAGGTGGCAACCCTAGTTACTATAGGTACCATTGTCTCTATACTGTTACTATAGGCAGCAGCTCACCATACTGTAACTGCTATCCTGAAATGTCTTCCTGGCTAAAATAGACACCATGTCGACCTACTATACTAACAGTCCTTTGCATTATTCCCAGTGCTATATGTTCTGTTGTGCCACCCACAGATTTATTAAGCTTTCTCATTCTTTTACTCCCTAAAGTTGCTGCTCTGTGGGGTCTGAATATGTACCTCACTCTGGGATGTAGCCCCTACTTGAACCCTTTCCTAAATTAGTTTGTGCTTAAAGCAGCTTACACTTGATATGCGTTAAATGATGGCTTATCTACAACCGCTAATTACTTATTCTAGGAGTGCTTTGAATTTTCGACTAACACAGAATAGTATTAAGCTCACTGAAATGTATGAAGATAAAACCACATTATTATCCTTTATTGACTCTTCAGGCTAAATATGAAAAAGTCTCCTATTTAAATGATGATAATGTAATAAATATTAAAAATAATGTAATAATAAAAATATCCGAACAACTGTTTTTGGTCTGTATGTGGCCACACATGGTGCTTACAAACTAAATTTGCACACAACTGAATTATTTAATTTATTTAAAACCAGTATATTGATTTTTCAGGATAAATATGAAAACGGCTCACATTTAAACTGTTTTTAAATTAATTCAGTTTTGTGCAAATTTACATTGTGAGCACTATTGGTGGCCACACACAGACCAAACTGGTTTTTCTGTAATTTTATCTAGATTTTTGAGATTATTTACCTGTGTTTAGCCCTGTCATGAGTTTTTAAACAAGTACACTCTGACATATTTGCAGTGGCATAAGTGGATGTGGCGAAGTCCCAGATCTAACCTTTTAAGAGCCCTCTGTAAGGATGAGCTCTGTTGTACAAATAATTTAGTAAAGATTGCCAACAGGCCCCTCTATACTGCTGTGTTACCACTGAGTAACTTGAGGCAGCTCAATGTGCGGGAACCATTATGGTTTGCAGTTTTGCTGCTTCTGGCTCCCTGACCTTTGGCTTGTACAATGATTTGTTGCACCAAAGCAGAGAAGAGCAGAAATACTGATATTTTAACCTCTCCCCTTAGATCAATAGACAGCCTCTAGCGCTGAAAGGATTAGACGCATTTATTTAAGAAGCATTTCAGTAGGGTTCATCTTCAAAGGAGTAGCAGAAGTTTTGCCATGTTCACTATTGGATAAAGTAGTATTTGAAAAGAGCAAGGTCAAAATGACCTTCCAGTACTTAAAAATATTGCAATACTGATAAAACACGGTAAGGCTGTTTCAAGTTGTGTGTTACAGAAAACATGCTATCTCTGGAAGGCTTGGTACTTTGGTATGAGACCAATAATTAACCACAAAGCTACTCAAGCCAATGCCATATCTCAATGAACTATTCTGTGCCTTGTTAGTGATAAATTACTATTGTTTTGTTGACTTTGCGTTCCGAGATAAAATGTTCTCTACCACATGCTCTGATTGCAACACAATGTACACAATAATAATGAGAGGGTTCTAAGCTCTGCCAGCTCCATCTGTGATAAACTATTAAAAAAACTGAAAAAAATTTATCTGTTGAGAAAAAAACCCTGACTTTGATGTTATGGAACTGTCTCCCAAGCCAGCAAAGTAAAGTTAGAGCAGGATTGCTGGCATACATATTTTTATTTCATACTTCTCTACGTCAAATAACAAAGCCTTAGTGACTGTTGTTATTTTCCAGGATAATAGCATTGTTGCATACTGTTATTTACAGTTTAATTTAAGAGCACAAGAAAGGAAGACTGGTGCATGATACCAGTTCCCAAGAGATCTGTTCCCATTTGGTAAAAAACTGAAGCTTGAGCAATAATTGATCTACAACAGGGATGCAAAAGGATCCAAACACAAATGCAAAGTATCATTGGAGTGGCTCAATCACATATAAAAGGTGATAGTCCACAAATGGCCCATTCAGAGCTCTGATCTCATTCTAAGTGAGGACTGGTAGCATTATCTGAATGCTGTTCTAGTGAGTATATGTGATACTGGCAACCTAAACAACCAATCTCAGTGTGGTGGCAAATTGTTAACTGGTACCGGGCTGGTTCTAGTGTTAACTAAAAAATGGCACTGTCCCAGGTTATTTCTGTAGAAGCTCATAGTCACCATCTTCTTTGGCTTCATATGTCTTCTCTTTTTTTCCAGTCAAGGCAGATGCATGTACAGTATCTGAACTTGCAAAAAAACTGTCCTTTTCATTCTACAGCGTATATTTCTGCCTGGACCTGGAGAAAAGAAGACAGAAGCAGTACTAGCCAATGAGTTTCTGCAGACGTACCCTGGGCCGGGGTCCTTTTTAGCAAACAGGCAAACCAGCCCATTCTATTTTTTCTTTTATTAAATTAAACTTTTAATGTTCCACTGTCTGGTGTGTCATGCTAGCAGCTCAATAACAGAGTTTCAGACTGTTGATACATCAAATGTCAGCAGTGGAGACACCAGTAGGACTGAGAGAAAAGCTGCTGCAGTTTGCACTATAAGGGTAGAGACACTCCGTGCTATTTGGGGGAGATTAGTCTCCTGGCATCAAATCGCTCTCTTCCTCAGGCGACTAATCTCCCCAAACTGCCTACCAGCCAGCTAGAATCTAAATCGCCGGCGGGATTGCGTCCGCGTCGCTTCGTTTTCCAAAGTAGTCCCACGCTTTCCTTGTGAGACAATTTTGGGTAACTTTGGAAAACGAAGCACTCCGAGTGCAATCCTGCTGCCGATTTAGATTTTAGCTGGCAGGGAGACAGTTGGGGAGATCAGTCGCCAGAGGAAGAGCCGGTTTGTCGACAGGCGACTAATCTCCCCCAAATAGCACTGTGTGTCTCTACCCTAAGTGTGCTTTCTGAGAGTCTACTATATCCCTTTTGTAAACATGGTCAGCATTAGTTTCTTGTATCTCTAATGCACTGCTGCATTTTACTGAAACATATTCTTTCTGATAGTTTAGAGATAAATGGCAGATGAGAAAGGTCTAATTGACCGATGTCTGTTTCCAGTTCAGCCTTCCAAAAAAGTCTTATCTGCTTCAATTTCAGTGAAGAATGAAGTCAGAACTGTCATGCTTCCAAAAACATTAGCCTTATAATACCTTTCACATTCTGCTGGTATGTACAGTTATACTCTAGCTTAGTGATCCCCAACATAGTGGCTCGTGAGCAACATTTTGCTCTCCAACGCCTTAGATGTTGCTCCCAGTGGACACAAAGCAGGTGCTTATTTTTCAATTCCTGGCTTGGAGACCAGCCAGATTTATGGCAAACCAGAGCCTCCTGTAGGCTACTTATCCACATAGGGAAACTGAATAGCCAACCATTAGGCACCCCAGGATGTTTTTTCCTTTTTGTATTGCTCCCCAACTCCTTTTACAAGTGAATGTGGCTCACGGATAAAAAAAAAAGTTGGGGACCCCTGCTCTAGCTGGTTTTACATTGATATCTCCTCGTATTTTCTTTGAGGCTGAGAAGCAAATCTGTAATAAAAAAATAATAATTAAGGGGCAGATTTATCAAGGGTCAAAGTTAAAATTCGAATTTCGAATGTTGAAATTTGAATTTCCTAGGTAATTTTTTTGTGAAATTCAAATAGGGAATAGATAAAATCAACACTCAATTTCCATATATATATATGTATATATATGTGCTCATAAGTTTACATACACTGGCAGAATTTATTATTTCTTAACCATTTTTTCAGAGAATATGAATGATAACATAAAAACTTTTCTTTCAATCATGGTTAGTGAAGCCATTTATTGTCATACAACTGTGTTTACTCTTTTTAAATCATAATCACTACACAAACTACCCCAATGACCCTGATCAAAATTTACATACCCCAGTTCTTAATACTGACAGCTTGAAGTCTTTTGTAGTAGTTGTGGATGCACATACTAGCACTCGCCCACACTACCCCCTCCCCCCTGCTGTGCGTTTATGCATGTAAGTGCCGGTGAACGGCCCCCATAATGCGACTTGGCTGCATGATGCTAATCCGGGCCTGACCATGAGCTAGACAAGTCTGTTTTCATATAAATGACAAACAGCACAGGGGAAAATATACTAGGGTAGATTATGTGTGTTGCAGGTCCCAAGAGTCATTAGCATAGTGTTTGAGGAATTTTCATGTTCTTTGTCATTCAAGGAGAATTCAACCCCTTACCCTAGATAGACCCCTCCCTCCCCCCCCCCCCCGGCCTAGCTGCTACCCCAGGTAAAATACCCCTAACTTTTTACTTACCCCTTGGTGCAGATTCAGGGCATCAGAATTCACGGGCACCCATCGGAAATCTTCAGGAAGAGAGCGGTGTATCGGTGCATGTGCAGTTGGAGAAATTTTCCACTTCGTATTAAAATTCCGATGCCCTGAATCTGCACAGAGTGGTAAGTAAAAAGTTACGGGCATTTACCCAGGGTAGCAGTTAGGCTGGGGGGGGGGGGAAGAGGGATGGGGGTCAATATAAGGTGGGGGTTGGGTTTTTTTTTAATAATGGGCATTTTGGGGAGGTTAGTCACCCACAATAGGGAAGATTTATCACTAATGTATCACTGATCTCCTCATGTGCCATTACTCGAAGCAACTTTGCATTATGCATTTGTTTAAAAAATGTTCACTTCTTGTAAAGTTATTTGTAAATGTAATTGCAAATGAAATCTGTATGTCACTTTCTATTCACTGCGGTTTCTAACATCTGAAACAATGTAGCAGATGCCAGCTGATTACATGACCTGGAAGAGAAATTACTTCTGCTATATTGTTTCAAGAGCCAGAACCAGAGAGCAGAAAGGGATAAACCATTGCTGCTTTCAATTGCAGTTACTTTAAAACCACTGAAACAAACAAATGAATTGATTCTAGAATGTTGCCAGAATTTTTTCTTTTTTTTTTGTTGTGTCAACAAGCCTCTTTTTTTTTATTCATTCTCTTTTAAAACCCATAATGAAATATTAAACTTGAATTCTACACAGTAAGCCCTTGATTTTCATGAAACTATTTCCCCATAATTTATGAGCTATATAGGCGATTGTGATGATACGGAAAGTTGTGGGAGCTGTATAATACAGATGTTCTTCCATTAGGATGTTTCATCTTGTTTTATATAATCTTTCAGTTGGCAAGCAGTTTTGTAACATCTTTACTTTATTCGTTTACTGAACCTTGCCTATGGTTTTTGGATTACCACACATCCAAAATGCCAACATAATCTCCTTGTCTCTTTGTAAAAATTTGCCACAACATCAGGCTGCTTCTGAACCTCTCTGCTTTGTGTGTTAAGCCCTGTTGGGCAGTGTAAAATGGATTATCAATGTAGAGAGTTTTTCCAAAATATTAGAGTTTAGTTTAGAAGGCTCTGCACAGGAGCTATGAATCTAAGAGATGGACTGGGAAATAAAGGGTAGCTGAAGGTAAGCACAGCAAACCATACTTCAGGGGGATCTAAACTAATATTAATTGGTGGAAACTTACTCCAAACGATCCTTTTAGCACTTTTGCAATTTATATGCATTTTCTATTTAGTTTTAGCATGTTTTAAAACTGTTGCTAATTTTTGCTCAACATTTCTTTTGAAGTCTAGGGCAGGGATCCCCAACCTTCTGAACCTGTGAGCAACATTCAGGAGTAAAAGGAGTTGGGGAGCAACACAAGCATGAAAAATGTTCTTGGGGTCCTATATGGATTGTCCACCTACATTGAGGCTCTGTTTGGCAGGACACCTGATTTTTATATAACCAAAACTTACCTCCAAGCCTGAAATTCAAAAATAAGCTCCTGCTTTGAGGCCACTGGGAGCAACATCCAAAGGGTTGTAGAGCAACATGTTGCTCGCGAGCTACTGGTTGGGGACCACTGGTCTAGGGCATGGATCTTGGTCTGCAGAGAAACACAGGCCAAGAATCTGCTCCTCTGCTGCTGCTGCTGCTGCTGCTGTTCTTCTTCTCGTGCAGGCAGACACAGAGAATTTTGCCGCAAAATCTCACATTTTGCCACTGAAATCCACCGTCCCCATCTGAAGGCAAGCCCAGGCAATGTATTTGGTTGCAAGTAGTGATGGGCGAATTTATTCGCCTGGGGTGAATTCGCAGCGAATTCCCGCGATTCGCCACTGGCGAATAAATTCGCAAAACGCCAGCGAAAATTCGGCAAAAAAAACGAGTTGCGCGTCGAAAACGATGCAACGCGCATCAAAAACGTTGCGTGACTCGTTTCGCGAGTTTTTTCGCCCATCTCTAGTTGCAAGTACATCAAGGAGTAGAGAAGCAGCAGATTCTCGGCATGTGCAACATTGACCCTAGCCTAAAAGCCCAACATGTTAGTGACCCTGTCTGTCTATTTACTTTATGTTTTTAGTTAACCCTCAGGTTGCTGAGCCACTAAAAATAGAAAATTATTGTATATATTGTTAATGGATTGTTTATTAGAATTCGAATTTCTTTCACTATACCAAAAAAAAAAACAGTTTTGGAGTGGAGGTTTTCATTTATCCAGGTTGTGGATAAGTAGAAGTAAATCTAGAGCAACTGGACATGCTTATTAATCATTATTAATCATGCTTATTAATCATTTCACTACACATCCCAGCATCTACTTCAGTTCAACTGACTGGTACGGGAAGTCGGCATATAAACTCTCCCAATAATCCAATCACAATGGTGCAGTGTAACTATCCAAAGAGCTGACAACTAAAACTTGCACAGTTTGTGAATGCTGTGCAGTTATTGTGATGTGATTGACCAATTTGCCATGCAACTCAAAGAGACAGGTGTTACTTGTGAGAATTGCAAAAATTAGATTTTAAACTAAATTTTCTCCCAACATTTAAAAAATCAAGTAAAGCTTAGTGTGACTCTTCACCCTTGTGTCACATCAATCCTAAAATAATCTGCTTTTGTTCACCCAATATTCTTTTTTTTTTTTTTTGTATAATCTCTGTTTATTATTTTCAAAACATGGGGTAGGGATACAGAAAGAAAAAAGGGGTGGGGGGGATAAATGCAAGCACATGGATATACATTTTTTACACTTTGTGTAGCAATCGGTGATATCAAGTCATATCTACAAATACAGTCTAGTATATTAGAGGACATTCAAATCTAACATTTCTTAATTATTTTCTACCTGGGATTGGGAGGTATGGTTAAACCAGTTGAATTTTATTTGTGGGTGCATTCTTGGCTTAGACTTATTTGTTAGTGTTATTCAGATAGTTTATCCAGGGTGTCCAGATTTTCCAGTATTTTGGCCCAATATTCTTTTTACACAGGTTTCTGTGTAAACATAGGAGTAAAAGCCTCATAAACAAGTAAAACACTGATTAAACAATTCAGTTTATTTGTGCAAAAAGCCCAAATGTTCTCCATACTATACTATAAAATGCATATTATTGTGCTTATATTTATCCACAAAAATGTAAATAGTTTAACTTGGCCAACTACTTTTTTTCTAGCACAAACAACTAGGGATACACCAACTCCACTATTTTGGATTTGGCTGAACCCCCGAATACTTAGTGAAAGATTCAACCAAACTGAATTCCCCAAATTGGGGGAATGTGGTAGAGTGAGGGGAGACTGGGGGAAGGGATTTAAAATTGGGTAACTCACGGAAAAATAGGAGGGATAAAGAAAACTTTTTTACTATGCTCCCATGTTTTATGAACATACTGCAGATGTTGGTGAGAAACCAGAATTGTTTATTCTTGTTCTGGCTTTGTTATAACAACCATAAAAAGATTAAAGATGAAAAACAGATACTTCCCCAGCAAGCTCACCCTCTCCATTTACATAATCTCTATTTAGCTTCTGGTTGATCAAACAGAAGGTAAATTGATATAATGTAGTCTTGCTGCTTGATTTGAACCATGTAGACTTTCTAAGCCTAAATAACAGTACACGTATGGGACTTGTTAAACAGAATACTCAGGACCTGGGGACTTCCAGATAAAGGGTCTTTCTGTAATTTGATTCTCTACACTTTTAGCAAAGATCAATTAAATATAAACCCAATAGGATTA
>CM044441.1:93403446-93439795 GCA_024363595.1 Xenopus borealis
TTCTTTTGTTGTTCCTGCTGGGCTTGGTTGCTGCTGTTTTGACAAAGGCCCAGTCTGGGTGGCCACACACTTCCAAAGCTCCTCTGAGATGTTTTCGCTCTTTGTCTTTGGACTCTGTATCAGTTGCCACACATCCCCCCCTGTGGTGCAGAGTTCTAATGACACCCAGTTTGTGTTCCAGCGGATGGTGGGAATCCAACAACAGATATTGATCCCTATGAGTAGGTTTCCTGTATATTTAGTGTACATTTCTGCTTTTCCTCTTGGATGCATATCAAACAGTCCAAAAAGGCAAGTTTGTTCTCGTGGACATCTTCCCTTATGAACTTGATGTTATTGTCCACTGAGTTAATATGTTCTGTAAATGACACCACTTCATTTGATCTGATTTTTACCCAAATGCCACATACCTGAACCAGTGACTTGTTGTAGTTCCCTGGAATGTAAGTAAGGCCCTTCTTTCCACTTCCTCCATGTACAAGTTAGCTACAATGGGAGAGACTGGAGATATATATTAGATATACCATGACCTGGATGAATGAAAATCTTCATAGTCATGTCTTAAAGGAGTTTTTCACCTTTAAGTTGACTTTTACTATGTTATATAATGGTTCATTTTCTTTCTTATGGATTTTGAAAATGTTGCCTTCTTCAGACTCTTTCCAGATTTCTAATGGGGGGGGGGGGGATTTTCTAAAAACAAATGCTCTGTAAGACTACAAATTTGTTGTTACTGCTACTTTTTATTACTCATCTTTCTATTCAGGCCCTCTCCTATTCATATTCCAGTCTCTTATTCAAATCAGTGCATGGTTGCTATGGTAATTTAGACCCTAGCGATCAGATTGTTGAAAATGCAATTTTCTCAGCATATAACTCTAAACATCATGCTAAAAGTTAATTTAAAGTGAAACAGCCCCTTTAAACATTTTAAAATTGGCCTGTACCTGCATTTCTTTTTCAAGTCTAAATTATTGCTTACTTTCAAACAAAAAGAGCATGTTATGATTACTATGTCCTTTAAACTGTTACTTTTGTTTAGTGCATATCATTACTCTGAAGACCTTTTTGATGATTTATATATTTTTAAACACTTGGAATTTACTTACGTCTTTGCAAGCAGTTTCTGTCTATTGGTTTTTTCATAAAATATAATTGCTTCTCCTTTTTTAAATCCATTGTTGTATGGTAACATCTGTGCAGCATACTGGCCCATGAGATCTTTAACAAAGCTCTCCTTTAGCAGCAACACAATTAAATAACTTCTTTCCTCCCTCTTAAAATCTATAACCCTACAACATGCTGTTTGTCTATTAGAAAATGGAAAGTTATTAAAGCCCTCAGACATTTGAGCTATTGTGCAGAGTACAAGTGCTCAAATGAAGTGCCAAGCTCTTCTGCACTTTGATACTGTCACGATTGTGTCCAGCTGCTGAGATTTTGGAAAAGTGGAGCAAACTGTGCATGGTGCATTAGTGCCAATATAATAGATAAGAACACACAGTTCCAGACAGTATCTTTTATCTTCCACACAAAAGATGAGAGAGAGGAGAACTAGCTGAGAAACACACACCTGATCATCTACGAAAGTGCCATTTCAAGTATTAAGAATTACTTTTTTCTTTTAATATTGATTTTTTGTTTCTGTTGCCTATTTTCATTGCAACGGAGAAATTCACAAATAAACTGTTTCAGTGAGCAAAAGTTAATAAACCAAAGATTTTTCAGTATAACTTTGGCAAAACTATGTACTACAGGTATGGGGCCTGTTATCCAGAATGCTCTGGACCTAGGATTTTTGGGATAATGGATCTTTCCATAATTTGTATCTTCATACTAATCTTTACACTAGTCTGCTAGAAAATTTTTAATCATTAAATAAACCCAATAGATAGGTTTTGCCTCCAGTAAGGATTAATTATATCTTAGTTGGTATCCAGTACACACTACAGTTTTTTTACAACAGAGTAAAAGGGAATTGTTTTTAAAATTTTGGATTAATTGAATAAAATGGAGTCTATGGGAAACAGCCATTCCATTATTCTGAACGGATCACATACCTTTACTTTGGCTTATCGTTTGTCCATAGACAGATTTAACTAAAAAAAAAAAAAAAAATACTAATAATTTTGTTCAGATAGGGTGGCAGTTATATGCCATAAACAAAGCTTTATTGATCTGGAGCAAGGTAACTGGTTGAGTATAATACACAACTTTCAAAAAGCGGTATATGTTATTGCTCAGGTAATAGGGGCACTGATCTTAATTCTGGTTCTTACTGCATATTACTCATTAGGCAGCAGATAGCATTTTACATGCTATTAGATCATTAGAGAAATATGTTGACATGAGCTTGTTGAGTTAGGAAAGAGCACGTTCACTATCTGAGTTGACAAAAAATAAATACAGATTCATTTTTTATACTGAATACCTAATTCCAAGGATTGAATGGAAGCCATACTAGTCTGTCTGTACTGCAGGTACTGGATTCCCCAACCTCCGCACACAGATTCTGTGCACAGTCTAGTTTTAGTTTTGGAAGTTCATCTAATGTTTATGCTAATTAAGCCCAAACAAATGAGTTTGGGTCAGAGGGGTGGTGTATATTTTCATTTAAAAATCATGATCATAACCAGAAATTCTGAGGAAATCAACCTCAAAAGCCAATTCTAATAGGATTGGCCTTTAAATGGTCATCAATAAAAATTTTTAACATGATTTGTCTATAGTGGAAATTTTAAGAACTCCAACGTGTAGTTTTATTTCTAAATTTTAAACTGCAAATAATTAATTCTACCATGTACAATTGCATTGCTGAACCAACAAGTATATTTATATTTTTATATTGTATAATTATATATATATATATCCAAAAGAGAAGGTCCGCTGTGTAGGCAGCCATCTCAAGTCATTTAGCCTGGCCATGTGCTTTCAGAAAGAGCCAGTGCTGCACTATGAAACTGCTTTCTGGCAGGCTATTGTTTCTCCTACTCATTGTAACTGAACATGTTGCAGTGGGACATGGATTTTTTACTATTGAGTGCTGTTCTTAAATCTAACAGGGAGCTGTTATCTGGATAGCTTCCCATTGTTCTGCTTCTGGGGGGGGAGGGGTTGTTGATCTCACTTCAACTTTCAGTACAGCAGTAAACAGTAACTGAAGTTTATCAGAGCACAAGTCACATGACTGGGGGCACCTGGGAAACTGACAGTATGTCTAACTCCATGTCAGATTTCAAAATTAAATATTAAAAAATCTGTTTGCTCTTTTGAAAATGGATTTCAGTGCAGAAGTCTGCTGGTATCCCTTTAACCTAAGACTAAGGCCAGATGGGGCAGAAATCAGCCTGCAGAATTCTGCTAGCTGAATCTTGACTGCTCTCGCCCGAAAGACTTTTGTTGCTCTTTCGTGAACAGACTTTTTGGCGAAGAAACATGAGAAAAAAGAAAAGTGGTCTTTGCATAAATTGGAGCTTCCTAGATAAAAGGTCCTATATCCATAAAGGATTCTGTGCAAATGCTGATCTCCTATCTTTGCAATCTTCTCTATTACTTTAACTAGATGAAATAAATAAGTGAGGAGGCTGATGAGGAGATGGTAACAAAATCACTCCATTGTGTTTCCAGTATTGAACAGAAGGCATGAGACAGGTGGTTCCTGCTTCACCCAGTATTTCTAAGTTCCTGCTGATGGACAGTAACAGATCATGCTTAATTAAATGTCCACATACTCCTTGCAGAATGTTCTTTTCTGTTGTGCCAGACTGGCATACTGTTAATCCTGCATTAATGACAACTGGGAAGCAAAATGCAATCATTGTGATCCTGTGCCAGTACAATCAAATCTTCAACTGGAATGTGAATGAATATTTACCAAAGACAGAACATAAATGCATTCTCTATTGTATTGCCTCTGCTTCACCTCTTACCGCCTTCTCATTCAAATCTACTGTAAAGTTTGCAGGCCAATAGAAATGAAATTCACAACCTAAAAAACCTTTTCTTCAGGAAGCCAAACAAATTCAGGACTAGCTCTTGTGGTTTATATTCAGATCTACATGGTTAAAGATTTTAACTTATGAAGATACAGAGATAATAAGCAGCATTACATACCTGACAACTGTCCCGTTTTGAGCGGGACAGTCCCGCTTTTGACAGCTCAACCCACAGTCCTGTGTTTGTACTGGAAAGTCCCTATTTCTCTGCACTGAACGGGAAAGTCCCTATTTCTCTGCACTGAACAGCCAAAAAAGGTACAATGTTTTTAACTTTATTGGCTCTTGGTAGAGAGCCCAGAAAAGATACTTAAAGTGGACCCGTCACCCAGACACAAAAATCTGTATAATAAAAGTACTTTTCAAATTAAACATGAAATCCAATTTAAAATTAAAGCATTCATAGCTGTTTTAAGCTCATTTAAAAATCTCAGCTGTCAATCAAACATTGTCTGCCCCTCCTCTATGCCTTAGGCATAGAGGCGGGGCAGATAATTACTTTCACTTTCCATTCAGCACTTCCTAGATGCCTCTGCTCCCCACACATTCCCCCAGTTCTCTTAACCATTTAATTGTGTAGCCAGGACATGGGGATAGACATCGGGTCCCCCATTCTGGTGCACAAACAAGATTCTGAGATGATGCAAGGCTTGCCTTAATAACAGTGACCACAAAATGGCTCCTGCCTGCTTGTTATAATTATGAATTCCCAGACTGAAGAAAACAAGATAAAAATAATTGATATAGTGTAATTAATGTTAATTTTGCTTGACTAAATGTGATTTTGAATATTTTTTTGGGGTGACGGGTCCACTTTAAGATACTTTTTGTCTCTTAGGAGAAGTTAGACTTACAGCTTAAAGGGAAATTCACCCTCATTAGTAAAACTATTATAAAACATAAAAACTACAGAAATGTGTTCAAATTTTCATAACCTGTCAAATTTTGTAAAATAGGCATTAGGGGGTGTGGCTGCAAAAATGGGCATAGTCCAAAAAGTTCACCACGCTCAGCGCAGCAAATCTTTTTGTCCCTCTTTCTGTTTCCACAGTGTTGGGAGGTATGGCATTAGGCTATGGAGGAAATAAATAAATGCTGCAGCAGATGCACCATATACTGGTAGATATGCATACATCCCAGCATTGGAACAATGCCACGCACAGCGCGGCAACATTTTTTGGCCATGCCCATTTTATGTCTACACCCCCTAATTACCATATCCATTTTACAAAGTTTGGCTGGTTATTAAAGTTTCAACACATTTTGCACATGTTTCAACCATTTTGCTAATTAAATATTAGGCACCCCAAAGTGATTGTAAACCCCAGGTCGGTGCTCCTATAACCAGCTTGGGGTTATTCCAGCGAGCACCATGGAGCAATCCTCTTCCGGCTTCTTCTTTCTTTAAATTTCCTGGATCAAATGCATGTGCAGTAGAACAAAATAGCTGACTTTTTAGTTAAAGTTCGGCTTTTCGCTCTACTGCGCATGCGCAACTGCGCGAAGAAAGAGGAAGACAGAGGAGGATCACTTTGTGGTGCTCACTGGTATAAACCTGGTGTTCTGCTGGTAGGAGCACCGACCTGGGGTTTCAGGTAAGCTATTACAATCACTTGGGGGTGTCTAACATTTGTCACTGTAGGAGATCAAAGACAAATTTGGGACATTTCATTAACAAACCTGGGACTGCGGGCTGAGCTGTCAAAATCAGGACTGTCCCAGAGAAAATGTGATTGTTGGGAGGTATGAAATGGACAAATGCTGCATCTGCAGAATCATTTTCAAACTGTCCTTATCAATGAACTGAACTGAAGTCATAACATTTTTGTGTGTGTTTGGCAGATTTAAACTAGTGTCCTCTTTCTCTCTTTTTTTATTATATATACAGCTGCCTGTGCAGGTGATGCAAGTTGGACTAGTTATCCTCTGTTCACCTCCACACAGGAGCGACTTACCCAGATTCGCACTATTTAGCAAGGGGTACAGAGAAAAACTGGTGCACTCGGCATTGTTTGATCAGTTTGCAGAGACAGAAAAGAGCTGTTTGAGTCAGCCAGGCACACAACTGTGATTAATGGACCTGCTGCATAATAATTGCAAATGGTCAATACTGACAGCAGTCCAGAGTGGTTCAAGGGAGCCTTTTCTAATCATTTCCAGCAGTGAATACATATTTCATTTTTGGACTGCTGAGCTTTAACATAGTTTTGTTTTGGAGATTAATGATTTACTTAACTGTCTTGGCCTGCTGCTGCAAAATTTGCCATATTTCCCCCTTTTTAAAAAAAAAAAGAATTATAAGTGTATTTTGCAACATTTTTCTGCTTGTTAATCTATTTAAAGAAATATCCTGACAACTGCATCCATTCTGCTAGTCTGGTTGTGGGGACTTATTCAGTTTGTTACTCTGACAATCGAACTATGAATTTGATCAGTTACTAGCTGCTAGTAAAATATATCATTTAATATGTACATGGAAGGTTCCGTCTGTTGACGCACCCTGAGTTAGAAAGCTAAAACTGTTGTTGCCATGAAGGGTTAAGTGTCCATAAAAGCAGGGTGGGTCAGATGTTCGACAGCTGCTCTATGCTGTAAATAATTACAGGCCCAGGCAGAAAACATAACAGAAGTTTGTAGCATCTGGCTCACCTGCTGGCCTTCTAACAGCTACATCCGGGTGCTTAGCACTTACTCCAACTGATTGCAAACTGGAGGCTCATGTTTGTGTAAGCAGCAAATACAGGTATTACTTGTTGGAACAGGCAGATTCTCCCTCTGTCTGCCTTAACTCAATATACTTATCTGCTCCACGCAGGTTATGTGAAATCTCTGCAAAACAGATGGTTTAACCTGGGTGACTCACTTGTACTGCGTCCTTAAAGTGTTTCTTTCTGACTTCATTGCCAGGTGCTTAAACTCATGAAGTATATAGCAGAATATGTTATATTAAAGCAAGCTAACTGAGCAGAACTTCTAATAAGTATTTGTGTTAGTTTTTGGTTTTTGCCGTGTCATACCTCTAATTTTAATTGTCGTTTATTTCTAAAGTGTCAGCAAGTCATGCAGCACTTTATAATTATTTAGAAGAAGCAGTAGTAGTTGTCCGTGCATGACTATATTTGAGTTGACTGGATCATAGATAGGTGGTGTTCACAATAGTTAAGACAATAGTTAGGATTTGTGGGCAGGCCACAAAGCACCGGGCCTGTAGTGGTAAATTGCTGAGGACAACGTGCTGGCCACAGCTGACTGAACTGGGCACAAGATTTTAACATTCGCCTACCCATGTGCCTAGGGTTGCCACTCTGCCGGTATTTTACCGGCCTAGCTGTTAAAACACCTGCCAGGGCCGGTATTACAAATTTACCGGCAATGTAGCTGCCGGTGATTTGTAAACCATTTACAAAAGCCCTTGCCCATAGGGCAAAACGTACATTTTCTTCAGCCTTGGCAATGTGGCCTGGCCCTTTTTCTGCACTATCCCGTAGCTCTGCACTTTTTGTGTCACGCCCCACCATCTCCGCCCCTTTTTGCATCATGGCCGATGCCCCCACCACTGGTGGTAAATTTTTTTTTTAAAAGGTGGCAACCCTACCTGTGCCCAGCGATTAGGAAACCTGCAAGTGAGGGTGAGAGTGGGGGCAGGGGGTAGAGTCTTTCACAGAACCAATTTCTAAGACCCGAACCCGAGCCAAACCTGCAACCCTCAGCCCTCGACCCGAACTGCAGCCCACATATATACCCTCTTTGATCCACAACCATCCGTCCATGAAACATGACGTGATGTTGCTGTAAACCGGAAGTGACATCTTCACAAGTGGTTGGGGACAGAAACAGAAGTTTTGTAAAAATTTAAAAGGAGTACAATACAGACAATATAACATAAGATTAGAAGTTTAGATCAGACCCACATCTATACCCGCACCTGAAAATCCTACTGTCATTTTGCAGGGTACCCACTTTTTTGCGTGTAAACCACGTGTACCCGACCCGCTGCAGGACTCTAGTGGATGGTATAGGTGGGGGTGTGCGCAAGGTGGATGTGTGTGCGAGAGTTGTTAGCGGGTGCAAGCAGGCCAGGGACACAGCATTATCGGGCATAAATCGGGCCCTGGTTAGGATGAAATTGCAGTTACAATAGTCAGATTAACAAACACCTTAATGACTTTGCATTATGCATGGAGTTACTAATGAAAAAAAAAACACCTTACATCACTTTTATATTGCTATAAGTTGTTCTAACAGGCAGGGCCAGGCCAAGGGGTATGCAGGGTAGGCAACCTCCTAGGGCGCAATCACTGGGGGGGGTCGGGAGTTTTTTTTTCTTTTTACTTTTGAGTTCACTTGGCTTGTTGGCCTTTATTAAAAGCATTATAATTTATAAAATTTGCATTGCCCCAACCCCCTCTGTTTTAACCTCATGTATCTGTACAGGCTCTCCTACCCTGGAGCGTGACTTGGCACCTTTCAGTTCCAAGCTGACATGCTGGTGCATTGACGCTCTGATGCAGGCATAGTAGGTTGCAGGGCCAGCGTGAGACGTCAGTCAGAGTTGGTCATTACGGTTGGGCACAGAGGACCAGCTGTGCGCGCTAGAGGGGAGCAGTAATCTCCCTGAAGAGACCTTTGTGCTCTTTCCTGCTGGGCTTTTGGCAGCTGCACCTGCATTTTACTTCTTGCTGGCACAGGTACAGATAATGGGGGCTTGGGCTGGCCACAGGTATGGTGGGGGAGTGGGCTTGGGGCCTGCAGCTGCAGACTGCAGTATTAATGTATATGGCTGGGCCCATTTTTGTCTGCTGGCCTGGCAGTGGCACAGGTACAGATCATTAGGGCTTGGGTTGGCCACAGCATGTACAGGTGGGGGTGTGGGCTTGGAGCCTGCAGTGGTGGATATGGCTGGGCTTGGACGGCAGGGGTGCGCTGATTGGAACCCTTGCCTAGGGTGCCAAACTACCTTGGCCCGTCCCTGCTAACAGGTTTCCATGATTCCCATATGGAAGATATACAGTATAAAGGTTGTGTTGGAACTAATATTTGGGACACCTATTAGCCTTTCCTACCCCCCACCCTGCAAACTGGGGCAAAAGCATGTGTATAATTAGCGAGTGCTCTAGGCACTGGGCTGCCTCAGAAACTTGCCAGTAGGTCCTGTCAAGTACACAGAGGCCCAAACAGCCATTCACAGGCACAAGAAAACGTGATGCTTATTGCATGATACAATGTCCCTTCTTGCATTTGCCAGAATTTAGAGAATGCCATTCTGGGCCAGTTTCCACCTCTTTGTTATGTGCATCCATATTAAACATAAAGCTGTAATGGAAAAGCCCTAAACCCTCCCAAAGGAGCAAGCTGCAGCAGTGGTTTATGCTAGTGGGCCGTGATTATTTGTTGGGTTCAGTTTAACATACTGAAGAGGATCTGTTTTGCTGTATGTATCAAGTGTTAATGTAATATATTACATGTTTGGAAACAGTGGTGTAACTACCAGGGGTGCAGGGGGTGCAATTGCACCAGGGCCCCATCCCCTTGGGGCCCATTGGAGCCACGAAAATGGTTATGGCAGGCAGTTATCTAGGGGAAGATTATATATCACACATGCCATCAACACTCCAGCATGCGATTTATAGAGGTAAAGGCCCCATAGGGGGCACAAGTGCCCATCCTGTGCCAGGGCCCACCAGGGAGTAGTTAAGCCACTGTTTGGAAACCTAGAGTAACCAATGAGCAGGGTGCCTTTACTGGTCATCTGTTTGTAGATACAAAACAGATGTGTTACTAGATGTGGCCTAATTTAGGACATTTTAAATACCTTACTCTGTACCTTCCCAACTTCCAGCAGTTATGGGATCTAATATCCAGAAAACTGTGAATTATTAATTGATATTTACATTAATATCCCCTTTCTTTATAACACTGCCAACATCTACACATGGTTTCAGGCACAGCTACAGATGTGATCATATTTTTTCGTGAATCACCCAGTTTCAGTCCCCATGTCTGGGTGTGTGTGATCAGAAAAAACGACTGTGATAGGGTGGGGTTGGGGGATAATTGGACATGGTTAAACACACCCAAGACAAACCCCTGCAAATTGCCGTGTATTTTGTAGATTATTATATTGGGCAATAAAAAGGCAATGACTAATAGCCTTAAAGATTAACAAGTTATCAATACAATAACTGTAGGTGCTTACACACTTGCTTTTGGAGTAAAAGTACTTGAATCTGTTTTTCCAGATATTCGCAAATATTTAGCTGTTCTCAGGAATCTGGCCATGTGCGGAGCATGTTTGTGCCAGTTATCCAGGATGGAATCTCTGGAGGGAATTTCCCAGTCTCAGTTAAACTGCCACCTTCGCTCTTATCAACATTGCCTGCAGCCACATCACAATGCAGCCGTTGCTGGCGACCATTTGAAACCAGAGTAGAACTGCTTGCAGCACTACACCACTCACTATTACACCTAAGCCATTTTAAAGTATTTCCAGCAGTTTCCAGTAGAAACCTGTGCAGCACAGTTTCTTGCTTATATTGTAATCTAATAAACAGTGAAACTGCAATGAGGCTGGCACAGCTGGTCGAACCCTTGTCCCTGTGTCTGTGATCTAGATCTGAATTGTCTCAGAAGGCTTTGTGTGCAGTGCTCATTCCAAATCTGTGTTTATGTTAGCAACACAAGGCCCATTTTGCATTTTAATTAGTGGCGAATTAAACAATTGTAAACATGTGTTGCATCCAAACAGGATTATTGCTTTGCCAATGCTCAAAACCAGTTGTGCTGAAGTAAAGCCTCATTTTCCAGCTTGTTGGCATCACCAGTGCCTCATCAGTTATAAGGTGTGTTGTATAAAATAATGAAGGTTTAGTTGACCATGACCGTGTGCAGTACAACAGGAGTGCCCATCTTTTATCCTTGTAAGGACAAATCAGCTCTTCTTTGCATGACTAATCTCCCCAAAAAACCTTCCTGCCAGCTAGAATCTAAATCGCAGGCGGGATGGCACTTGGAGTGCCGTTTTCTGAAGTTGCCCAAAGTTGCCTGACGAGGAAACTTCGGAAAACTAAGTGCTCCGAGTGCTATCCCACTGGCAATTTAGATTTTTGGCAGCGGGAAGGCTTTTCAGGGATATTAGGTGCCCCAAAAAAGAGGAAAGTTGTGGCCAGGCAACTAAATCTCCCTGAATGTCTCTGCCCTAACCAGTAGTCTTGGCCAGCTTTTGGGGATGTTCAACCAGACTTCTATACCTGGCACCATACGATTCCTTATATGAATGAATGCAGCCTAGTGACCAGCTCTAAAGCTGCATTACCACAAATGCAGTTATTATCTTCTGACAGTTTTCAAATTAAAATTCAATATGATGTAATGAATGCCCATATAAAAAGTAATGGAAAGGCTCTGTATATATTTAAATGTTATGGTTTAAGTTCACCTTTTTGGTTTTGCTGCTGTAGTGCTTACATATGCTTGCATACTGCAGGCTCTAGGGAGCAACTGAACACATATATATATATATATTTGTCAAGCGATATTACCAGATTACCTAGTAAGCAAAAGCTATAGCTATATTGGGAGCACTGCTGTAATAAGGAATTTACTGATAATCCTTAATAAAGTTTTTTTTAACTAGTGATGTTGGTGTGGCTCTGTAAAGCGAACTGTCTCTTTTTACTCTTGTAGTAAAGTAATAAACTACCAATTTGGGCAGATAAACAAAAATACGATACATGACAAAAATATTCACCCAAACCCCACACATGCCTCCACTTCTGCTGTGCGGTCTGACCAATTGGTCCGTTAGATAATCCGGACAATTGTTATAATCTATGTGTAGCTGGATCACGCTAGTCTGATGGGCAATGAGTAATGAGTGATGAGTAATTATTTGAATATCCTGCAAGGTGTCCTGCTTACTGCGTAAAAAGGGAAACCCTGTTAGGGTTTTTTGTAGGATTCTAAAATATGTGGTGAAATCTATTTGGCATAAGTTATACTGGTCAAGGTGCTTATTTTATGTTCTTATTGGGATATGCCTCACTGCTTGAGAACTAGAAGTTAGAGTCCTGCAGCGGGTCGGGTACCCTGCTGGTTGCTTGTAGAATTTCTGGGTGCGGGTATAGAAGCGGGCCGGTGGTTCTGCGGGTTGAGGGTCGGGTCGCGGATCCTCGCTATATCGATTTTTACTCCTTTTTCTGAGCATTTCTACTACTGATGATGTCACATCTGGTTTACAATGACAGCACTTCCTGTTTTACTTCTTTTTTTTCTGACCTCGGCTACTTCCGATGATGTCACTTCCGGTTTACGATGACAGCACTTCCTGATTCTTGATGGCCAGTGGGTCGCGGGTCCGGGTTGCGGATCGCGGGTATGGTTCGGGTTGCGGGTCCAAGCTGGTAACAATGCGGGTCGCGGGTTGTGCTTTTCTGGTTGCGGGTACGTATCGGGTACGGGTCCTGCACAGGGCTCTACTAGAAGTATCTTCTACTAAGCCTGTGTCTTGTGTATGTATGTACAATATATGTGTGTGTGTATATATATATATATATATATATATTTATAATATCATGTAAAGCACAGCACTCACAGGACAAGATATTGTAAAAAGAAATGTTTATTTCAGTGTGACAATGGAAGACCAAAATGTTTGGAATAATAAATAAACTTTATTTCTTTTCACTATATTACAAAGTCCTCTGAGTGCCTTGCTTTATATGATATTCTATTTGACTTTTCTGTGGTGTGCACCCATGCATTTTCTGTCCAATAAATGACTGACGCTATTTTTCCTTTTCTAAAATGTTTGGTGAAATCTATTTGGCATAAGTTATACTGGTCAGGGTGCTTATTTTATGTTCTTATTGGGATATGCCTCACTGGTTGAGATTCTCGTGTATGTATGTATATGTGTGGTTATATATATCATGTAAAGCTAGGCACTCGCATGACTTATAAATGTATACAGATATCAAACATGTTATCCAGAATGCTTGGGACCTGGGGTTTTCTATATTTTGGATCTTCATACCTTCAGTCTACTAGAAAATGTTAATTAAGCCCAATAGACTGGTTTTGATATTAATTATATCTTAGTTTGGATCAAGTACAAGGTACTCTTTTACTATTAGAGAATAATCCCATATCTGACACCTAATATATATATATATATATATATATATATATATATATATAGATGCATGTGTTCTCTGTGCTGCAACATACAGCCTGGGGGGCAGGGGAAAGTAGGAAGTCTTATACATTTACACTATTTTATTTAGTCACCAAATCTTTTCAGTTTTAACACTACTCTTGGCATCTTTTCTGTGTTAAATCTGACCCATGGTTCCTCCCATGCCTTGGCTCGTGTAGGGCTTCTTGCCTCTCCTATCTTACAGCTGTCTCACCTGCTATTCGCCCCTGTGTTCATGCTGGAGGTGCGTGACTGTGTGCACTTTTGTCTAGCAAACTATTACCGTAAATAAAATACCTGCGAGATTTCTCTTTCTTGCTTTAATAGGATATAACAAAACATTCGAGCCATCTGTTGCTGCAGAGATGACACCCCTCCCTTCAGTTTGTCCACCTGGTGCTCTTTAATCCTTTGGAGTTGATTGTATGAGAGATGCTGTTTGGATCAGATTGGGTGGAGAGGGAACAACTGCACATGTAGGACACCTATGAAGAAATAAGAATATGTATTTATTATGCCTGCTAGCATGTATTGGTACTAGTTAAAGAAACTTTTCATTGTTCTCTGTTGGATATAGTTGTCATTTAGATTCAGGGATATGAGCAGGTACATTCAGTACTGAATAGCTGGGTTGTTCTTGCTGAAACCTTGCCATGTGCACTCTGAGTAACACCTGTCCTAGTTTGCCTTCCCTGCTTAGATATCATCTAACTCACATTTATGCTTTTAACCCTAAGGTGATTGAATTGTAGCACCTAACAGTGGCAAGATTCTGCAGTCATTATCTCTTTTGGCATAGTCTACACTAAATATTGCAACAGATTCTCTAAGCTTCCTGGGATGCAATGAAGTCTCATTTATCTTGGGTCAAACTGCACAGACCAACAAATCACCTTATCATAATATGCTACTGTAATACCACATAAAATTGCTGTTACTGCGGCAGTAATATCTTTATAGTAATTGTCTGCCCCCCCCATACTGGTAAAATTACAAGGCAGGCATATTGTATGCATAATGTGCAAAACAGCTCTTCAGTGTGATCAGTAGGCAACCAAAGGGTGGTGGCATAGGGGGAGATTTATTCGCCTGCAATAAATCTTTGCTACTACTGGTGACTTATCTCGCTGAATTGCCACCAGCAAGAATGTGAATCGCCGGCTGGCTAGCATAAGCATCAATTCCATTTGCCCCACATGAAAACTTCAGACACATGCAATCCCGCTGGCGATTCACATTCGCATATCTCCCAACAGTCCCATTTTTCTCGGAACTGTCCCGATTTTGACAGCTCAACAGTCCCAGATTGTTACTGAAATGTCCCAACTTTCTCTTTGATCTCCTGCAATGAACAGCAGTAAAAAGATACAAAGTTTCTAACTTAATAGAATAGAATCTAACCTATTAGCAGGTCTCTTGGGGTAGAGTCCTGCGAGTGTCCATTTTTTAGGACCCGTACTTGCAATTCGAAACCCAGACCCTCGACCCGACCCGCAAAATACCTTATCCGGACCCGCGACCCGCTGACCATCAAGAATCAGGAAGTGCTGTCGTAAACCGGAAGTGACATCATCGGAAGTAGCTGTGATCTGAAAAAATGGAGTAAAACTGGAAGTGCTGTCATAGTAAACCGGAAGTGATATCATCAGTAGCCGACGTGCTCAGAAAAAAAGGAGTAAAAATCGCTATGGAGAATATCCGCGGCCCGATCCTCAACCCGTAGAACCACTGACCCGCTTCTATACCCGCACCCGGAACTTCTACATGCAACCTGCAGGGTACCGCAGGATTTTGCGGGTATACCGCTGATACCCGCGGGTGCCCGACCCGCTGCAGGACCTATCTTGGGGAAACTGGGACTTGCCGCTTAAAGATAGAAAAATAGAAAGCCTGTGCAAAATAAAAAATGTTTCTAATATAGTTAGCTAGCCAAAAATATAATGTATACATGCTGGAGTGACTGGATGTGTAGCATAACAGCCAGAACACTAGCAGAAAGTAGTATTCTGTTATGTTAGACATCCAGTCACTCCAGGATTTATACATTACATTTTTGGCTAGCTAACTATATTGGAAACTATTTTTATTTTGCACAACCTATCTATTTATCCAGTTTTTATTTTTATAATGAACAATTAATTTAAAGGTCAATTTACCTTCATTACAGCAAAACTGTAACAACACAAAAACCACATAAATGTGTTCAAACCTTTATAACTTGACAACTTTAGTAAAATGGACATAGTAATTAGGGGGTGTGGCCACAAAAATGGGCATGGTCAAACATCTTTTTGTCCCTCTTTCTATTTACAAAATGTGGGGAGGTATGCATGCTTGCTGGTGGGAAGGCATTTCGGAGAGATTAGTGTCCTGCAGTAGCGATGATTTATCACAAGTGACTAAATCTCCCCGTGTGTCACCACCCTAAGGGCTCTTACACACAAGCGTTTTTACCTGCGCTCCCCTGCGTTCCGTTTTGCTGTGTTCAGCCGCAGGGAAGTGCAGGTATAGACGCACTCAATGCTTTTCAATGAGGTTGTACTCACACAAGTGCATGTAGGCGCCGAACGCAGGAAAAATGCAGCATGTTGCATCTGAACCTGCGTTCGGCGCCTACATGTGTTCGTGTGAGTACAGCCCCATTGAAAAGCATTGAGCGTGTCTATACCTGTGATTCCCTGCTGCTGAACACAGCAAAACGGAACGCAGGGGAGTGCAGGTAAAAACGGTCGTGGGTAAGAGCCCTAAAGCAGCCCAGAGCTCTGTAATGTCTGTAGCACATACTGAATAAAAAAAGTTTTGTAATATAAATGCATCAAATACAGCATTTGGGCAACATATAATAAAATACACACCTTGATAAATTCAAGATTTTGTTTTACACAGCTTTTTATACCAATTTTTCTATATGAATCGGTTTACACAGTAAATACAATATGATTAATTGGCCTCTATGTATTGACAGTTGAAAATCATTAGGGATGCACAGAATTCACTATTTTGGATTTGGCTGAAGCCCCGAATCCTTTGCAAAAGATTTGCATATGCAAATTAAGGATGGGATTGGGAAAACAGTATTTACTTCCTTGTTTTGTGACAAAAAGTCACATGATTTCTCTCCCCACCCCTAATTTGCATATGCAAATATCGAATTTGGTTCTGCCAGGCAGGCAGAAAGATTCAGCAGAATCCCTAAAGCTCATATTGTGGAAAAGAGTTTTATTATGAATGGTCAAATGCAAATCAGTTATCATACAGCTTTATAAAGGTGACTGGATTTGTGTCCCGTAGAGCTATCAAAATTTGAAATCAATTGTATTTGGTGAAATAAAACCTTCTGGTGGCCAAAGAAGGAAAAACTTAGATTCTTGATTCATTTTAACAACCAAAAGCTTTAGAATGAAGTCTTTACAGCCATGGAGGCGAAATATGTTTCTCCGAGCCATGCCAAACTTATTATGGCTTGCATAGTTGTCCAAAAACAAAGTGCTGAAAATGCTAATCTGGTAATATTAAGCCATGGTTTTTTGATGTATGTTTTTACAATCTTTTGCATTTTTTACACTATTTTAACACCTGTAACAATTTACTGCTTTCAGAGAATGCAGGCATTTCAAAGGCTGTTTATAGGAAGGTTTCTATCAGGCAGAGTAAGGGCTCTTACAAACGAGCGTTTTTACCTGCGCTACCCTGCGTTCTGTTTTGCTGCGTTCAGCCACAGGGGAGCGCAGGTATAGATACACGCAAGTATTTTCAATGGGGCTGTACTCACACGAATGCATGCAGGCGCCGTACGCAGGTTCAGACGCAACATGCCGCATTTTTCCTGCGTTCGGCGCCTACATGCATTCACGTGAGTACAGCCCCATTGAAAATAATTGAGTGCGTCTATACCTGCGTTCCCCTGCGGCTGAACGCAGCAAAACGGAGCGCAGGTAAAAACGCTTGTGTGTAAGAGCCCTAAATGTTTTTACCAAGCTAATAAAATGCAGCACCTGCACCTGTTCTCTGAATGAGAATACTGTGTGACACAAACACTGAATATGAGACCGATGTACTTAGTAGAGTCCAAAAAAAATGCCTTCCCATCGTTTAAACATACCATGCATTTTTGGCACACTTAGGGGCCTATTTATCATGCTGTACAAAATTTGCAGTGGAGCATTACCGGTGATGTTGATCAGAGCAACCAATCAGCAGTTAGATTTCAACAGTTAAAAAATAAAAGATCTGACTGCTTGCTATGAGCAACATCACTGGTAATGCTTAACACACTTTTTACAAAGTATGATAAATAGGCCCCTTAAAGGAGAACTAAACCCTAAAAATTAATGTGGCTAATAATACCATATTTTATACTCTGAACTTATTATACCAGCCTAAAGTTTCAGCCACTTTAGGCTGCAGCAGACTTTAGCAGTTGACCAGACTTCTGTACTGAAATCCATCTATCAAAACAGCAAACAGATTTTTTTATATTCAATTTTTAAATAATCTGACATGGGGCTAGACATTTTGTAAATTTCCCAGCTGCCCCTGGTCATGTAACTTGTGCCTGCACTTTAGGAGGGAACTGCTTTCTGGCAGGCTTCTCAATGTAACTGAAGGGGACATGGGTTTTTACTATTGAGTGCTGTTCTTTTTATCTACCAGGCAGCTGTTATCTTGTTTTAGGGAGCTGGTTACCTTCCCATTGTTCTGTTGTTAAGCTGCTGGGGTCGGGGTGGTGGTGAAGGGAGGGGGTGCTATCACTCCAACTTGCAGTAAAGAGTGACTGACGTTTATCAGAGCACAAGTCACGACTCACATGACTGGGGGCAGCAGGGAAATTGTCTAGCCCATGTCAGATTTCAAAATGAAATATAAAAAAATCTATTTGCTTTTTTTGAGAAATGGATTTCAATGCAGAATTCTGCCAGAGCAACACTATTAACTGATGCATTTTGAAAATTTTTTTTTTTTCCCATGACAGTATCCCTTTAACCTTTAGTTCTCCTTTAAAGGGGTGGTTCACCTTCAAGTTAATTTTTAGTAGAAGGGCCAATTCTAAGAAACTTTTCAATTGGTCTTCATTATTTATTTTTCATAGTTTTTTAATGATTTGCAATTTTCTTCAGTTTCTTTGCAGCTTTCAAACCGGGGTCACTGACACCATCTAAAAACAAATGCTCTGTAAGGCTACAAATGTATTGTTATTGCCACTTTGTATTACTTATGATTCTATTCAGTCCATCTCCTATTCATATTCCAGTCTCTTATTCAAATCAATGCAGGGTTGCTAGGGTAATTTGTACCCTAAATCAAATTGCTGACACTGTGAACTAGAGAGTTGCTGAATAAAAAGCTAAATAACTATAAAACCACAAACAATAAAAAATGAAAACCAATTGCAAATTGTCTCAGAATATCACTCTCTACATTATACTAAAAGTTAACTCAAAGGTGAACAACCCCTTTAAAGTGCAGCGATTACCCAACATAGGGGGACTCACTCTCCCTAACTTTCAACTTTATTTCTATGCCAGTCAATTGCTTTATGCCTGGTGATCCAAGAAACCAGGCCACAGTGTTGGAAACAACAGTAATCTCCTCATTTAAAGCCCTGGCCAACCAATTGCATAGGTGTCTTCTGTCAGTATATCCTCTAACCTCCCCTATGAAAACAGTAACTCAGATGTTCTCCAAAACTGTGATTGCAGCTAATGAGAAAAGAAACAACTGGCACAAATCAACTCCGCTTTGGGTAAATAACGCTCTCTCACATTTCTGTACTATTCCCAGTGTAAGAACTGGGCAGCTGCTGTTGAAACACCTCAACAATATAGTAATGCCTAATTTTACCAATTAAAACAAGAATTTGGGTTAACCAATAGTATGCTGTTTAGATTTTTACAACTTAGACATGCATTCTTACCCAGTTCCCAGTTCTGTACTATTTTACTACAGGAAATTTTTGACCCTATTAAACATATCAGTCTCAAATGGGCCCAGGACTTCCCCCGCCTAGATGAGGGAACCTGGAAAGACATACTTGAACAGATCCCCAAAATCAACATCTCAACCACAGACAGGTACATACATTTAAAGTTTGTTTATTTAACACTGCATAGGCTGGCACATATTTACCAGTAACACCCAGATGTTTGTGTAAAGTGTTATACTGATAACGGTAACTGTATGCATGGGAGTGCCCTAAAATCCGGCGATTCTGGACATCTATACTTACCTTCATGGGTAACTCACTGGGACTACCCAATATTTGGACTGTCTCCTGGGACACACAGTAGACTCGAGCCTCTCACCTGGCTACAGATTCTGTTTCCAACAACTTCTTCACTTTGCAAAGAAAACAATGCTGATTTGGAAAGCTACAGAGCCCTCAACCATTGGCTCTTGGACTAAATTGATAGATAATATGCTCCCAAAGTAAAAAACGTTCTTGCTATGAACCTGCAACACCTTTATATTTGAACAGCCCATCTCTCTCTTTCTCTCTCTTTCTCCCTCTCTCTCTCTCTCTCATAAAAAAGTGCAGCCATTACACATGTATGTTGATCGTGATTATGAGGCTTTAATATCACCTATGGTGCCTAGCTTATATTTTGGGTTGTATGATGCTGGGACTGGCAAAGTTGCCTTCTGTTAGATGTTTGCTCAGCAGCCCTTTGCCTTTTGAGGAGGGGAACAGTAGAACATGCAGGGGCACGTGGCTGGCGTTACTATGTTTTGTTTGCAAATATGATTTCGAGTGTCATCTGTTACACCCTACAGCACAATAATGAACTAGTTCAACTGTGTCCATGAATTCACAATAACCGGAATGTCTGTTTTGTCAACAAAGGAAAATAGGCCAACAGTCACAATTATCTTTACTAAGAATGAATGTTGTATACTGTTTTGGTTGTACTCAGTTAAAAAAAAATAATAAAGTGTACTGTGGTATTTAAAGAGGCAATTGTCAGGTCATGAAAGTGATACATGTACATTTAGAGGAAAGATTTTGTTTAGTGTTTATAGTGAAAATACACCACCTCCCATCTTTTCTTCATACCGGTTATAATCCGGTATTTTAGATTTAAGATGGAAATACTGATTTTAAATAGGCTTGTTTTTAATGGTTTTAAAGGGAGACAGTCATACCAATGTAAATCCTGACAAACTGTACAAAACGTGGTAATCTGTAGGTATGGGATCTGTTATCCAGAATCCTAGGGATCTGGAGTCTCCACTGTTTGTTAATCAGATTTGTTTAATATATTCACATCTATCTTTTGTTGTTACAGTACTAGTAATATATTCTTTACAAATAGATTTCTGCTTAATAATACTTTGCATATCACATGCCACACCTGACTCTATCTCAGATGCTTCCTGAGCCTCACTCTGCACATTGCAAACATACTGAATTAATACAGGTATGGGATCTGTTATCTGGAAATGCATTATCCAGAAAGCTCAGGCCTTCTCCCATAGACAAAATTATATGCAAATAATCCAACTTTTTAAAAAAAGATTTCCTTTTTCTCTTTAGTAATAAAAATATACCTTGTACTTGATCCAAACTAATATTTAATCAATTCTTACTCAAAGCAAAACCAGCCTATTGGGTTTATTTAATGTTTACATGATTTTTTAGTAGACTTGAGGTGTGAGAATCCAAATTATGGAAAGATCTGTTATATGGAAAACCTAAGGTCCTGAATAACAGGTCCCATACTTGTATAAAAATAATTAAGCTGGCCATGTAGTAAAACTTTGCAAACTTGGACCCTTCATACCTAGTTGGCTGCTTAGTAGCACATCTTATGTACTCTTTCCAACGGCCTGCCTGAACAATATCTGATAAATCCTCCATGTATCTTTGTGGCAGATTTGAAAATCAGACAAGGACTGCATGGGCATATTGATGTGGTCCACTCCTGATGGGTAAGTGGAGGCCTTCATTAGAATCAAGGATCCATGATCAGATCAGTCTGATTGGCCCTGCACTCAGGTGACCAAATCCACTCTTTTGGCAACCTCACCAATGACCACAACTATTTATGTATGTCCACCTTAAATCTATGTTTTACTTGACATAGGGATGCAAGTGAGGACTGCATGATACGTAATAATTAATAATGCTCCTTAATTTTAATTTCTAAACAATGGAATCCTAAAATTGTGTGCAGGTGAATTTACTTTTTTCCCTGCAGAGCTTTGGTTTGGTTTGACAATTAGTCCATTACTATGATGGGACTTTACCCCTAGCCTGTTTCGAGGTTTTGATTAAAAAAATTTATTTTTTGGTTTAAAAAAACAAAACAAAAAAAAAACACCAAATTTTTTAACCATTTGAAGATTTTAACAGCCTTTTTAACTGCCTTTATGATTTTTTAGTTTTTTTTCATTGGGTTAAGCTCTATCAGTTTTAGCAATTCAAGTTTTTTTCTGCTGAAAACCCGACTTCACTGTTCGCTGATTCAAGTTTTTTACATTCAAGTTTTTTCTTAAATTAGAAACCATTCGAGTTGTGAGTTCATTCTAGGTCTAAGAAAAGCTCAGATTGCTCTATAATTTGCCTTTGGATAAATAACCGCCCTAATGTAAGTGCTAATTCTTGCTTTAAATTTTCTGGTGAAAAACATTAATTATAGCCATTGGTTGTAATGATGTTGTTGTTGTTACCAGGTATTCGGATGACAACTTAAAGGAACAGTAACACCAAAAAATAAAAGTGGTTTAAAGTAATTATCATATAATATACTATTAGTGTGCACTGGTAAAAGTTGTGTGTTTGCATCAGAAAGACTACTATAATTTGTATAATCAAGCTGCTGAGTAGCTATGGGGGCAGCCATTTAAGTAGGAAAAAAGAAAAAAGGCACAGATTTCATAGCACATAACGGATAAGTAACACCGAAGTCATCGAACAATTTAACAGCTAATGATCTTTAATGAAATTGAAGCTTATGATTTGGGGTAACACTGGGAGAGGGAAAGCAATGTGCTGTAGTGAAAGAAAAAAACACTTTTTGTTTTTTTTGGCCAAAATGGTTGCTGCCAGAATCAGCAGTTTCTCTTCTGCATATGCTGCCTTTCCTAATGGCCAGTTTTGGCTAGTTAAAGTGCCCCTTATATAAGCCAGTAAGCTACAAACTGAAGCTTTGATCAGTAACTTTATTGCCAGCTTAATTGTAGAGTGAAACATGTATACATTTAGCACCTGGAGCTTTTACATGTGGTATTTAGGCCAGAGTAGAATTGTTCTTATTTTAGATGAATATTGTTGCTTTATAAATAAGTAATTAAGTGTGTACATTTTTGCACCAATTTTGGGCATAATATAAATGGCTCTTTTGAAAAATACCCCTTAGAGGAAACTTCATCTGAGTAATGTGCAGAGCATTAAAACCATTTGGTTCATGTTAACGTTATGCTGCAGCCTGTGTTTGGAGGTTATAGAACCTTGACAGTAGTCCAAGAGCTGTAAAACATTCAAGTGATATTTTTGTTGTGGTTTAGATAACGCAAGGTCATAAAAATACAAATTTTGGTTCCCTTCAGTTTTTCACACAAACATTGGGTTTGTTTATTGGGATGCATTGCTCAACAGCAGAGTTTTGTAATTTTTTACCATGCTGATCTGTTCATTGTTTCCTTCATACAGCTAGTTTTCTTTGGGGGAGCCATAGTCATGTATCATGTAAGATAAGATCACCCTACAAGGTCCCATAAAACTGTTGTCTCAGCTCCCACAGATGTCATCCTATTGGTCTGTTTATTTAGCCCTTGGGAGGTCCTGCCCAATCCAGTACCCATAGGGCAGGTTTAAAGTACCTCAGAGAGGACTGGATCAAAGTGGATCAAAGTGTTAAATTGTTCTTTCAAGACTGGTCTCCTGCTGGAAGCAGTTTTATCCATTTTCTGAATGTTTGTAATAGAGTCTGGTATACATAAGCTCAATAGAAATCCTTGTGTTTCAGTTCTTGCCTTCTATTGGCATGTGTGTGGGGTCCTCAGATGGTGGAACAGATCCTCAAAGATTACTCTAAAAGAGAGCTCGAGAATAGCTAGACAGCATTCTGAGAGCATTCTGTAGTAACCCCTGGTGGAAGACTAGTGAACCGTAAAGTCCATAATTATTTGGGTACCCCCAGAAATTTTTGTGGACTCTTGTATCCACATTGGCTACATTGGCTGATTTAAAAAAAAAAAAAAAACCTATCCAGTCATATATTTGTCTAGCATTCATTCCATACATGGGAATTTATTTGACGTCGGTCCTCCCTTTGCTGGTATAACCACATCTACTTCCTTTTGGGAGGGCTTACAACTAGATCTTGGAATATTGCTTGCAGAATCTTCTTCTACTCATCCACAGTATGATTAGTGAATGAAAGTATTCATAAACAAGTGGGAACTTGGTATCTAAGCTTTTTTTTTTTTTTTAAATAGAACACAGTTATTAGACCTCTCTTCCCCATAGCATAGCTTCTGTCCTACTCGACTGACAGGCTATACAGTATGTCAGAGCTGAATATTTCTGAGTGACAGCACCCCCTTAATACTTTTTGAATCTGTTGGTATTTGTATGGTGGCCTGCCAATCTCTTTTGACAAACTGTCGATGCACAATGGAGCCACAGGTCCTCTTCATTTTCTATGAACTTTTGTTCACTTTGCCCAACTATTCAAAGGGGTAGAAAGGCACAATCAGTAGTTGCCCCTCTAATGCTTTCTTCTGTACAGTCATGGGCATGTCCGATGTACCTGGATGTTTTGTATGACACACTTGCTTATATTGGCTGATTGTTATATCCAGAACTGTATTTCCCTCGAGACATCTGTTGTTATTGATAAATTATTCATTCATGCTATGTTCATGTTGTTCTTTTAAGTCCCTTGACAGATATGACAGTTGGTTGCACAATCATCTTGTATGGCTGGAAGCAAAAGATTATGTTATATCCCCCCCTTTTTTGCTTGGTAACAAACTTTGTGGTTCTTCGCAGACAAAGCTATATTCAGCCGCATATGGGTGTATCCTGCATATGGCAGATGAAGCAGTTTTCCTTTAGGGATTTCAGTTATTCTTAGGTTTAGTTAATATATCTTTTGCCAATTATTCTTCAAACACTGCTGACTTTTGTTTTCCTTGAAATACATTTTGGTTGCAGTTTTGACAAAACAATCCAGGAGCTGCACAACTTGGGCTATAGATTTGTCCTTTTCACTGTGTAGGAAGTTGTAACTTACCATCCCCTTCTTTCTACCTTGTGTTCCATTAAAATGCTATGGTGTAGCTTACATCTGGTCGCCAGTATCTGTTTTGCCATTGCTTTTGCCACTTTTCATTCCCATCTCTTGGCATATCAGTGTGTTTGTTCCTAATTTTGCTTTGAAGAATGTGGTCACAGGGACAATATCATGAGTGAAAAATTATGTTTACACTGTATATTCAGCTACTTTAGGAGTTACTGTTTGATTTGACTTTCTCAATCCTAGAGTTCCAAAGCAGATAAAGCTTTAGTGAGTACTTTTATGCCATGTTAAAATGCAGTTAAAAGACCAATAACATAAAATGACATGGTGTTGGATGAGAATCACTACTTCTGTTTATTATATGTGTAGCCATGGAGACAACCATTGCAGTTGAAATTGGGCAATAGGGCACACATTTACAGAACAGATGACAGATAAACTGTAAAATTCAGTGGTTGTAGCTCTTACAGAGGAATCTTAACAGGAATCAAAAGTCATTCACGGCTTCTATAGAATTATGGTGATGGTTGTGACTGACAGAAATAAACCTTGTTTGTTTTAATGAGTTTTCAGTACTAAAATTAAGGCTATATCTATATGAGGTATTTGCTAGCCCTGTAAAGAGTGAATAGTAAGCAGTACAGTAATCTGGTAGTAGTAGACACAGTAGTAGACTGTGTCACACATTAAACATTTATATGGTGCCCAAAAACATGAATTTATCCAATATTCTGAAAAATCAACCATACCAAAAGGGCAGAGTTGGTGATCTTTGGTCCCTGAGCATCTCCCTCCTAATGCATTTCGCGTCATTGGATGCTTCATCAAAGGTTGTCAGCGGATGTGCATTTTGTCAACCTGTAACTAATATAAGCATCTCTTGGAAGCTTTCTAAGTATAATGATAAAAATTATGTACGATTTCTAGATAATCAGCCATCTATCTTTCTTCATGCAGGAGTGGGAGTCATATTATGATGGCCAGTTAATAGTTTGTGCTAACTCCAGCTCCAACACAAAGCTGCATGTAGAAAGTAAGATAGGGAAGAGTAAATTATATGTTCATATTTCTGGTAGATCCTCTAACCTAAGAAAACCTTGGGACTACTGTTATAAAATGTGCAAAGTTTGCTACTGATCTAGTCACCAATAGTAGCAATAGTAATAGTAGCAGGTAGCACTTTCCGGTCACCTCTTTGCTTACTGTATGTTACAGCTGAACCTGCATCAGTTTCCACTGATATCTGTCTTCTGGGCCCATTACCCATATAATGCAGTTAACGTAAACAAGACTGTCCTGTGGCTATCATTTATTGGATAGCTTGCTGAGACTTTAGTACTATAAGCCAGTACGCACAATATATTTTTATATTTTCCACCTCCAGCAAACTTGCTTTTGCAATTAAGCCCTTAATGTACACCTGTCATAGTTCAAAACCTCATCTGATGATTAACAATTATAATTGATATTCCAGGTCCAGCTGATTTGCTTGCGCAATAGATATGGTACTTTAGAGTTAATAATCTAAATAAAACAGTCTATTCTGACAGTTCATATCTGCTCTACCTCATTTCTACCTCTATAACACCTATAATATTTAACAGTATTTACGACATGAAAATGGGCCCTGGATGTCAGGGCTGGTAGTGGACCCTAAGATGCTGACTTGCTGTTGTTCTCATGGGCTCAAAATAGAGATGCTAATAATTGCATCCATATGCAGCTGAAAGGAAATGGTAGAAATCAGAATGGTTTTTTTTAATGGCAGATTCTCTTCTCTTGAGAATGTAAGATAGCATCTGTTTTAAAGCTCTTTGCTGCTCTTCCTCAAGCCTTTTCACACAGACTTAAGTTTGATCTTTGTGCATTGCTCTTTGTGCTTTGATCCCTTGCTGTGTCACTTTTGGGATCTCTAGCAAGTGTACTCTACATGCCATAGTAAGTAAGTTAGGTTGAAAAACACACTTCCATCAAGTTCCTCTTTTTATGTCTGTATATAATAGGGATGCACCGAATCCAGGATTTGGTTCGGGAATCGGCCAGGATTTGGCCTTTTTCAGCAGGATTCGGCCAAATCCTTCTGCCTGGCCGAACCGAATCCTAATTTGCATATGCAAATTAGGGCCATGGAGGGAAATCTCAAGTACAATTTTTTTCCCCTTCCCACCCATAATTTGCATATGCAAATTAGGGTTCAGATTTGGTTCAGTAGTCGGGCAAATGTTTCGGGAAGGATTGGGGGGTTCAGCCGAATCCAAAATAGTGGATTTGGTGCATCCCTAGTATATAAGCTGCCTAACTACTAGTTGAGCCAGCGGAAGGCAAAAAAAAAACCCATTTGAAGCCTCTCCAATATGATTTAGAGGGGGAAAAACATCCTTCCTGACTTAAAAATGGCAATTGGACTAGTCCCTGGATCAACTTGTACTATGAGCTATCTTCCATAACCCTGTATTCCCTCACTTGCTAAAAAGCCATTCTACCCCTTCTTAAAGCTATTAATTGTATAAGCCAGTACAATTGATTCAGGGAGAGAATTGCACATCTTCACAGCTCTCACTGTAAAAAAAAAAAGCCCTGAATATTTAGACAGAACCTCCTTTCTTCTAATTGGAATGGGTGCCCTTGTGTCAGCTGGAAAGACCTACTGGGAAATAAAGCATTAGATTATTATATATCACCACTCTGCAATGATTGCAAGTTTGTGCCTGCCTTGTTCATAGAAATATTATTCTAGTCTTTCTCATCTTTTAAAAAGGTGTTTCCTTGGAGCCTAAGGATTGCATAATACACCATTGTCTATCTGATCATAAACTGTACCCTTCCTGTTGTGTTGTTATCTGCTTACTAGAGTGTCTATGACCTAACTGCCAGTGGGAGTGTGGTATAATGTTATTGGGGATTTTACTATTCGAAAATTATAAGGCAAACCGCAGGACTAGACCCCCAAGTTTGCATATAGTCTTTACATAAAGATACCTTAAACCAGTGATCCCCAACCAGTAGCTCTCAGGCAACATCTTGTTCGCCAACCCCTTGGATGTTGTTCCCAGTGGCCTCTAAGCAGGTGCTTAATTTTGAATTCCAGGCAAGTTTTGGTTACATAAAAAACAGGTATACTGTCAAACTGCCTCCTGAAGGCAGCCAGTCTATATAGGGGCTACCGAATGGTCAATCACTGCACTTATATTGCACCACCCAAGAACATTTGCATGCTTATGTCGCTCCCCAACTCTTTTTACATCTGAATGTGGTTCATGGGTAAAAAAGTCTAGGCATAAATAGTGCACTAGATGTAAGTATGAACAGTATTAGAGCATCAGCGCAGACCTATTAAAATGAAGTCTTTGGGCTCCTAGATCAGGTTGGGACCTCTTAAAAGTATTGGCAGCCTCATTTGGCTTATCATAGCAACTATTTGACTGGAATCACATGGACACTGCATTAGTTCTCTCATTATCTCTATGTTGTGCTAAGTATGTACGTGCAGTTGTTAAAATTGTTTATCTGTGACCATACACACAGTAGTGTAGCTGCACAGCAAGACATGCTCATTAGTATATTGATTTTCTACATTGCTTACAGTAAAAACACAAATATCTACAACAAGATAGTAAGTAGCATCTCCGGGGGGCTATAATGTAATGGCTAAATGCTTCTGTACATAGAATTGCTCTTGCAAGTGTTCAACCATTTGTTCTTTAACATGCCTGCTATACCCAAAATAGTCTGGTGCCAAAGAAAAGCAGTGTTTTTTTAGCTACATTTCCCAGCATTCCCTGTGAGTGTCAGAGTTGCTGAAGGGTAGCTTCTGGTGAATAAGGTGCATAGTTCTCCTTGCAGATCACAGTTTCGCCTGTAGGTGTCCTCCTTCCCTGTCAAAATGAGGAACAGTCGTAGTGTGTCCATTGTACCATTTGTGGATTGTTAATTAAGTCCCATTTATCACAAAATTCAAATGTCTTTAGACTTCATTTGACTGTGTACAATAGAAACAAGTTGCTGCTTAGCTTTTATTTGGTAAACAAATACCTTACTGAATTGCTGTTTCTCAATGTGGTCACATGTAACCGTGCTGTTAGACATTATTACTTTTTCTGTTTTGTCCACAAACATGTCTGTTGATAAAACGGCTTGATTTGACAAAGCAGTTAAAATGTGTGGTTTCTCTCTGTTTACCAATCGTTCTTTCTCTTCATAGGGTTTTTTATTTTGTTTCAGAGGAAGCTGAAGATTTGCACCACAAAGCCGTTGTTAAAGGGATAGTGACATCATATCTGGACGGACCTTTTTTATAGTCTTTTATAATCGGTTATTATATCACGCACTCGCAGCAGGCTTGCATGCACTAGAATGCAGGATCTAACTGATTTCATGTTGTTCTGTCTGAATGTACCCGCTAGAGATGTGCGGGACAACCCTAAAGCCGCGGGTCACAAGGGTTTGGCTAGCTCCTGCACAAAGTCTTCGACTCAGTTCCAGGTTGAACTCTTCTCCTGCTCTCCCCACCTACGACCTAGCAGTGCCAGCTTCCGGACCCTAAATTTAAAGACTTGCACTGTCACTACAGGGCAGGTCTATAAATAGAAGGGGAACGGTGGTTTGGTTCCGGTGTGGCTTTAGCACAGTTGCTTTAAAGGAACTGTAACACCAAAAAATGTAAGGGTTTTAAAGTAATGGAAATATAAGTAGTGTTGCCTTGCGCTGGTAAAACTGATCTGTTTGCTTCAGAAACACTACTATAGTTCATATAAACAAGCTGCTGTAGAGCAATGGCTGAAATTGAAAAACTGCTATATGGCACAGGTTAACTAGTGGATAACAGATAACACCATTAGACAGACAGAGCTTATCTGCTATCTGCTGTGTAACCTGAGCTTTTTCTCCTTTGAATGGCTGCCCCCATTGCTACACATCAGCTTATTTATATAAACAATAGTTGTGTTTCTTAAGCAAACACAGCAGTTTTACCAGTGCAGGGCAACACTACATTATATTGTCATTACTTTAAAACACTTTTATTTTTTGATGTTACTGTTCCTTTAAAAAATACACAATAAAACACAACTTTAATAGGCGCATTTACAGTATCAAGGTTCAAATTTCAAATGCACGTTTTTTTTTTTAACTCCCGTAAACTCCCATGAATTCAAAATTCAAGTAATCAAACTGTATTAATAAAATTGAATTTATCAATCCTGGACCAATTTAAACGACCTATAAAAATTCAAATCGAATTCCAGCAAAGTATTTTTCTTTTTTTCTTTAGATTTCATGTATTTGTTGATTTGCTCATAGCTAAGCTTTATCTCTGTTTCTAGCTAAATCAGAAGCAGATCTTTCCATGTTGCAGGGCTGAAAATACAGCAATGTAGCAACACAACTTGCTACTGATAATACAGTAGACCTTTATATATTTTCATATGTCTAAAATTATATTATTTCATAATTTTCTGCATTTTTTAATTCTTAAAGGAAAACTATACCCCCTAAAAGACTACTTGAGCAACATATAGTTTAGTTCAAATTAAGTAGCATATTAAAGAATCTTACCAAACTGGAATATATATTTAAAGGAACAGTTCAGGGTAAAAATAAAAACTGGATAAATAGATAGGCTGTGTAAAATAAAAAAATGTTTCTAATATAGTTAGCCAAAAATGTAATGTATAAAAGCTGGAGTGAGTGGATGTCTCTCATAACAGAATACAGCATAACATCCTGCTTTTCAGCTCTCTAAATCTGAGTAAGTCAGCGACTTGAGGGGGGGGGGGCACTTGGGACATAAGTGAGTTTGCAATTGATCCTCAGCATTCAGCTCAGATTCAAAAGCAACAATTATGACCCATGTGGCCCTCCCTCAAGTCATTGATTGGTTACTGCCTGGTAACCAGTCAGTGTAAACAAAAGAGAGCTGAAAAGCAAGAAGTAGTATTCTGTTCTGTTAGGTTAGACTTGCAGTCACTCCAGCCTTTATACATTACATTTTTTGCCTAACTAACTATATTGAAAACATGTTTTATTTTACACATCTGTTTACCCAGTTTTTACTTTTATACTGAACAATTCCTTTAAGTAAACATTGCCCTTTTACATCTCCTGCCTTAAACCACAATTTTGTGATGGTCTGTGTGCTGCCTCAGAGATCACCTGACAAAAAATACTACAGTTCTAACTGTAACAGGAAGAAGTGTGCAAGCAAAAGACAGAACTCTGCCTGTTATTTGGCTCATGTGACCTAGCAATTACAGTGTTTTTGGTATGTTTGTGTGCATCGCAAATCATACTATTCCAGGGGGCGGCCCTTCATTTTTAAAATGGCAGTTTTATATTTATGATTATCCAATGGCACATACTACTAAAAAAGTATATTATTATGACTTATGGTCATAGCAGGGTTTTACATATGAGCTGTTTTACGCAATATATTTTATAGAGACCTACATTGTTTGAGGGGTATAGTTTTCCTTTAAGGATTTAAAGGAATCATCTGGTTTCTGTGGCAGCAATGTGTGATTGTTAAACTAGATCTTTAACCTGAGCTGTACATTTCTTTCTCTTGCTGAAATAAGCAAATATCTAGTTGCTCCTGCAATTTATAATTAATCTTCTGTTTTGTGTTTATATCAAACCCAGGGAATTCCAATTAAGACTGATCTGCAAACTAACACCGTACTAGAAGAGCTGATGTGAAACTTATAAAACTATTGCTTGTACATATTTCTTCTACTCCACATTTATGTGAAAAACTGCTGACACGCTTAGTCTGTAATTGAAGAAATTAGGAGAATTGTGGAAGAAAATGTCCTTCTGCAATATTTATACACTGAGGTATATGGATGTAGTAGTTTATCCTCAGGACTGGTGCAGCTGATAGAGGTGTGTAACCTAAAAGCTCTGTTGTCTGTTCTGAAAAACTTGGGTTCTATGTCTGTTGTTTTGAACTTATGTAAGTCAATATATTTTTCCTTTGCAAGTTTGTCTTGTGCGAAAAATAAACTGCCCCATAGGAGCAGAACAAACCTCATAGTCCAGCACCCACGCCTGCTGTTCAACTGCCTTCTTTATGCATGCCTAGGCCAAAAAAAAAAAGTTTTAATTATATCTAAAGGATACCCATTTTATTGTGTTGTAAGACTTCTCACCATGTAGCAAACCCCCCTGTTTTTTCTTTTTGTAAGTACTTCCAGTGCTATAGTGTTTCTCAGGGGTCTGTGTAATGTCTGAGCACTTTGTTAATGTAGTGGTGGATACATCATTTTACAGTGTGTTAATTAAAGGGGTTGTTCACCTTTGAGTTAACTTTTAGTATGATGTAGTGAGTGATATTCTGAAAAATATGCAGTTCGTTTTGATTACTTGTGTTTTTTTAATAATTTAGCTTTTTATTCAACAGCTCTCCAGTTTGCAGTTCCAGCAGTCCGGTTGCTAGGATTCAAATTAAAAACAGATACATTTTTGACCTAAGTCCCTTTTTCTTTTCCTTCTAAGGATCCGGCCCAGCACTTCTCGTTTCTCCTCGAGAAAAAATTTTTTTCAACAAAAGTCCAAACTCACAGGGTCAGCGCTAATAAAAGCTCGGAGAAGATATGCAGCCAAAGGAAAAAATGGGATAAAGAAAGGAAATATAGTGTAGTATTTTCGGTTAATTGTTGTAGTTCCACATTCTAGGTTCCCACTCCCAAACTGGTGTGTTTAGCTCTCAATTAAATCACCGCTGAGTGAATGATCAGGTGGGTACTTACAAACGTTTCAATAAAACTTTAGCATATCAAAAGTGTTGTAGTCGTGGATACTTGAAGTAGCGATTAAGGCTGTAAGAAGCGTAATTGCGCAGAATAGCGTAAAACCTCTTTAATATTTAAAATATAAAACCAATCAGTTAAACTCACATTTCAGTAGTTAAAATCAGGCATATAAATGTTATCTCCATCAAAGTCCCGGGTGCCGTGTATGTTCTGTGGTGTTTTTAGCTCCGACCCGCGTTGCTTGTAACCCACGCTGGCTCCCTCCTGGGCTCTTGGAGATGACGTACCTGCCTTTGCTTTGCCTAACGCGTTTCGTCGCTGTGCGACTTCCTCAGAGGCTCTCGGCGGGAGTTCTGCTCCGTACCTCTTAAACAAACGGCTGCCATGGTTACGCGTCCCTTCTACATTACCTACTTCCTGTTTTCTCTAGCGGGACGCGTCTCCATGGCAACTCTGTGCAAAATTAAAAATTCTTTTCCTCCAGCTTCCGATAACAGCAATTGATAGATTCCATATAAAGCATAGTATTTGCATATTGATTTGGCCTTATGGACATCCTGTTACATTATAAAGACATATATTCTGTTGCAACATGTACAAAAATGTTCACCTTTGAGTTAACTTTTAGTATGATGTAGTGAGTGATATTCTGAAAAATATGCAGTTCGTTTTGATTTTTTATTACTTGTGTTTTTTTTAATAATTTAGCTTTTTATTCAACAGCTCTCCAGTTTGCAGTTCCAGCAGTCCGGTTGCTAGGATTCAAATTATCCTAGCAGCCATGCATTGATATGAATAAGAGACTGGAATATGAATAGTAGAGGCAGGGGCGATCCTGGCCCCTCCGCCATCTGAGGCAGCTTGCCCCTTCCCAATGCGCTCACCTTTTTGCGCCAAAGGGGGGGTCCACAAGGGCGACAGAGAGGTCCAGGACGCCAGCACAAGAGCGCATAATTGTGCTCTGCGCTAGAAAAGCCGAATTTCCAGTTTGAAAACCGGAAATTCGGCTGTTAAAGTACCAGGAGCTACATTTTTGCCGCCCCTGGTACCTAGTGGGGCGTGGCCGCCTGAGGCGAGTTTCTCAACTCGCTTCATTGGCGGAGCGCCCCTGAGGACAGGGCCTGAATAGAAAGATGAGTAATTAAAAGCAATAACAATAAATGTGAAGCCTTACAGAGCATTTGTTTTACAGATGTGGTCAGTGACCCCATTTGAAAGCTATAAAGAGTCAAAAGAAAAAAAGCTAATAACACAATAAAATATAAATACAAGTATGGGACCTGTTATCCAGAATGCTAGGGACCTGGGGTTTTCCGGATAACAGTTCTTTCCGTAATTTGGATCTTCATATCTTAAGCCTACTATAAAATCATATAAACATTAAGCTGGTTTTGCTTCCAATAAGGATTAATTATATCTTAGTTGGGATCAAATACAAGCTACTGCTTTGTTATTATAGAGAAACATTTGGATTATTTGGATAAAATAGAGTCTATGGCAGACAGGCATTCCATAATTTGGAGCTTTCTGGATAATGGGTTTCCTGATAACTGGTCCCATACCTGTAGTGAAGATCAATTGCAATCCAATATAGCTTAGCTATGTGAGCTTTATTAAAAGGTTCATATTTTATGATATTTTTAACTGACCACATCTGATTCAAAAATCGGAATAGTAAAATGTACCTGTACTCTCTGCCTTAGAACAACTGTGTTACATAACTAGAACTAACTTGAAAACAAGTTGTTGCAATGGACCGTGTTATTGGAAAGTTCAGGTATGGGATCCATTACCCAGAAAGCTTTTAAATAACTGAAAGACCGCCTCCCATAGACTCAGTTTTAAAAAGTTGGATTATTTGCATAAAATAGTTTTCCTTTTCCTCTGTACAGGTATGGGACCTGCTATCCAGAATGCTTGGGACCTCGGGCTGTCCGGATAACGGATCTTTCCATAATTGGATCTTCAAACCTTAAGTCTACTAGAAAATCATGTAAACATTAAATAAACCCAATAGGCTGGGTTTTATTACTACAGAGAAAAAAAGGAAATCATTTAAAAAAAAAATTGGAGTATTTGAATAAAATGGAGTCTATAGGAGGCAGCCTTTCAGTAGTTCAGAGCATTCTGGATAATGGGTTTCTGGATAACGGATCCCATAATGATAAAACCGTTCTTTGTACTTGATCCAAACTAAGAGATAATAATTCCTTATTGGAAACACAACAAGCCTATTAGGTTTATGTGTTGTTTACATGATTTTCTAGTACTGTAGACAGAAAATTCCGGAAATCCCCTGGACCAAGCATTCTGGATAAGAGGTCCCATACCTGTATTGCCGTGGCTGAAATGATAATGCCATGCTTAAGACCACACTGGACCCCCATAAGGGAAAGAGAATAATAGTTTAGCACTACTCCCTCTGAATATACATTTTTGTTTTTTTAGTGCTGTTCAATTTTAAAATCTGTAATTAAGTTTACTGTTAATTTTTCTTTTATTTGCAGATGCACACACTCTGTTTCTCTGTGTGTCTCTCTCTCTTGCAAACAATAGGCTAGAAAATAAATCTTGCTCAACTGTGTACTATTCTCGTAAATGGCAGTTTGTGGCATAGATCTGCCTAGAGGTATTTTTGTCTTGAAAGCCAGTTTTGATGAACCACAGCTGAGTCACACTTGGGTTATTTTCCTACACGATCATGAGACTGCTGTTGATTACATAAATAAAAACACTGAATCGTCATAGGGCAGAAGGGTTCAGTACCAGCATTTCACTTGTTTTTCTGTTTGGAAGTAATTCCCGGGAGTAACTACAGGGCATTTGCAGTAAGGTGTGTGTACTGTACTATGAAAGACTCACTAAAATATTGTTTTAACTGTAGAAAAACCACAGAACATTCTTAACCCTTTAAGTGCTAGCTATGTTTCATACTTTCATTTCCATTCAGCGCAAGTTGTTGTTTAAACATTCACATAAACCGAATCTATACAAATGATATTGCTTGTTTATATTTATATATGGCTGCGCCAGATTTGGTATGCTTATGCAAAACACCCTCCACTCCCCAAAAAGTCCTATGTATAAAAAGTATAGTGCTTAAAGGGATACTGTCATGGGAAAACATGCTGTTTTCAAAACGCATCAGTTAATAGTGCTACTCCAGCAGACTTCTGCACTGAAATCCAATTCTCAATCAGCAAACTGATTCTTTTTTATATTCAATTTTGAAATCTGACATTGGGCTACATATTGTCCGTTTTCCTGCTGCCCCCTGTCATGGGACTTGTGCCTGCACTTTAGGATGGAACTACTTTCTGGCAGGCTGGTGTTTCTCCTAATTAAAGGGATACTGTCATGGGATTTTTTTTTCAAAATGTATCAGTTACTGCTGTACTGCTGTACTGCAAGTTGGAGTGATATCACCCCCTCCCTTTTCCCACCGAGCAGCCTAACAACAGAACGATGGGAAGGTAACTAGATAACAGCTCCCTAACACAAGATAACAGCTGCCTGGTAGATCTAAGTAAAAACACATGTCCCACTGTGTTCCATTCAGTTACATTGAGAAGGAAAAACAACAGCCTGCCAGAAAGCAGTTCCCTCCTAAAGTGCTGGCACAAGTCACATGACCAGGGGCAGCTGGGAAATTGACAAAATGTCTAGCCCAGATTTCAAAACTGAATATAAAAAAATTTGTTTGTGCTTTTGATAAATGGATTTCAGTGCAGAAGTCTACTGGAGCAGCACTATTAACATGACAGTATCCTTCAGTAAACTTCAGTCACTCTTTACTGCTGTACTGCAAGTTACGTTAGAAACTTTGTTTTCTTTTTGTGGCTGTTTAGTGCAGAGAAAAGAGGTACTTTCTGGTACAAATGAGGGACTGCAGGTTGTGCTGTCAAAAGAGGGACTGTCCCTCCGAAAAAGGGACAGTTGGGAGGTATGCAGATAGCAAGCACAAGATACAACAGCTGCCTGGTAGATCTAAGAACAACACTCAACAGTAAAAGCCAAGGCCCACTGCGACTGATTCAGTTACATTAAAATGTTAAAACCACTGTTTCTGCATCCTGAATCGGCTGGCAGTGCTGGTATTTTCACATGATTTATATTTTAACAGCACAGAGGTGGAGATATGGGGAGATTTTAACCCTTTAAGTGCCAGAA
>CM044441.1:93439805-93457300 GCA_024363595.1 Xenopus borealis
CGTTGGGTGGCACTTAAAGGGTTAAGCTTTTTAGGTTAGTTATTTTTTTTGGGGGGGAGGGGGTGGACAGACAAAATCACTCAGAACCACCCAATGTGCCATAGTCCTTGGTGTTATTTTGTGGAACAGGAAAGGTGACATAGATAAAGGTTTGAACTTAAGTGCTTACCAAGACAAGGTGGACATTGGAATTCCTAGCGTTAAGCTGCCTTTCCTGTTGCACAATATTGCACAAAGAACTGCAAGTGTTTATCTAAGCAGGCACAGACTCTCCATGTTTGGTACATTTTGTTGTGTTTATTTTAGGAGATGTCACCCTTTAAACTTTATTTTATAGCCTAAAAACTAATATTTATAACAGCAAGGACCTACTTAAAGGAGTTGAATCAACTTTTTTAGTATGATGTACAGAACGATCTGTTAAGACAATTTGCAAATGGTTTTCATTTCATTTATTATTTGTGTTTTATTTTTACTTATTTTGCTTTTTTCCAGCAGCTCTCCAGTTTGCAGTTTTAGCAATCTGGTTGCAAGGATGCAAACTACCCTAGCAACCATGCACTGATTTGAATAAGAGCCTGAAATATGAATAGGAGAGGACCTAAATAGAAATGTGAGTAAAAAAAAAAGAATAGTAATAACAATACATTGTAGCTTTACAGAGCATTTATTTTTAGATGCGGTTGGTGACCTCCGATTGAGAGCTGGAAAGAGTCAGAAAAAGAAGGAAACTATAAAAAATATATAAATAAAAACAACTGTTAAGTTTCTAAATGTTAATTTAATGGTGAATCTTCCCTTTAAATCAACAATAGTAACAGAATATGTGTTCATTACATACAAACACACTTACTTATTGTAGCTTGTACATGCGACAAGTAATGTTTAGTCTGGAGACCCAAGGTGGAAAATTGGTTTATGCACCTTATATTTTTGTTGTGGGAGGAAATGTCACTGTGTGTCTATTTCAAGGGCCAGAATCCCTACTTTACAGTCTAAATTGTGGTATATTATACACCAGGGATCTCCAACCTTTTTTTTACTTGTGAGCCAAACGTTTGGGGAGCAACATGAGCTGCTGGTAGGGGATCACTGTTATACACTATATACTCAAAAGTATTCAGGCATCTGCCTGGGAAACTATATCCTAAACAGTACAAGCAATACTAACAACATAAGCAGCCCCTTTGTTCTTGTGACCCCCCCCCCCCTCTGTTGTCTGTACTCACAGGTGCTGGTCCAAAATTCACTCCGTGTGTATACACAGGCAGCAGTAGCACCTGTAAATGCAGTCTTGGACTCTTACAGTTAACAGGGGTAGTCTTTTTTCTACACCTGTACAGAGCCTAGTGAGGTAAGGTTCCGGACTTGTCTTATGGCTAAAATGGTACTGCCTGAACCAGGTGTCCCAGCTCAACTATGATAAACAGTCACTGAACATTATTCATCTTTGTTCAAACAGCAAGCATTACTCAGACAGATAACCTTCTATTTTGGCAGTCATCTGCCAGATATGTGTGTCTGTATAATTTTATTGATATAGTACTAGTAGGATATGCAGCACTATACAATTTTACATTTTAGAAATGAACACAGGTATAAAGGAGGGTCCTTCCTTATACAGCTTACATTGTAATCTAACATACAAGAGAGCAAGGAGCAAATGTGTTAAAAGGGCATTTGCCACCCAAAAACAATAGTATGTTTATAAAAGAATGCCCACTGCTTGCAGTAGTCTGCCCACACCCAGGGAACGTGGATGGTCATATTTAAAGGAAAACTATACCCCCCAACAATGTAGGTCTCTATAAAAAGATATTTCATAAAACAACTCATATGTAAACCCTGCTTCATGTAAATAAACCATTTTCATAATAATATATTTTTTTTAGTAGCATGTGCCATTGGGTAATCTTAAATAGAAAATGGACATTTTAAAAATTAAGGACAGCCTCCTGGGATCGTATGATTCAACGGTGCACACAAACATACCAAACAAACTATAAAGTTAGGTCACATGAGCCAATTAACAAACAGAGTTGTGTCTTTTGCTTCCACACTTCTTCCTGTTTGTAAGGGTTCCTGCTAAATTCCATCAGCGCCGGGCTGGGCGCGGGCATGTTCGTGCTGGCGTGTTCGCTCCGGTTTGCGTCGCGGGCGCAATTGCGTCTGTGTGCGTCTCAACGGACGCGCCTACGTCATCACGCTGGTGTCCGTTTGGCGCCAATTGAGGCCTATTTAAAGCAGCACTGGACTCTGGTTTACTGCCCGATTATAGGTTCACTTTCACTGTTCCTGGGTGCGCTTATCCTGCTTTCTCTACTGACTCCACTAGTGTATGACCTTGCTTTGTTTCTGGACTACGAATCTACGCTGCCTGAACCGACCCACTGCCTTGACCCCGACCACGTCTTGCTCCTATACCTTGCCTGTACCATGTACTTTGGACTGGTGCTTGGACTGTCGTTTACTCTTTGGTCCGCAACCTCACCTCGACCTTTGGTCCTTACACTGTTACAGTTGCAGTTGAAATATTTCTGGTCAGGTGATCTCTGAGGCAGCACACAGACCATCACCCAATGGGGGTTCAAGGCAAGAGATGTAAAAGGGCAATATTTACTTAAATATATATACTAGTTTGATCAAATTATTTTAATATGTCCCTTAATATGATATAAACTGTTGCTCAAGTATTAATTTTGGGGGTATAGTTTTCCTTTAAGGGCAGAACTACATGGAAATGGATTGACGTCCATTTTCAGTGGATGCGATGCAGGCCGTGAAAACGGTTGTGACGAGTCAGATGTGTCAGGAACAAGGAAATAGGAAGTCAGATGGTGTTGCACAGATGATTTGACGCAACACGACTGTGGCATGAAAATGCTGCAAGCTGCATCTTCATCAATCAACCCTGCGACACCATCAGACTTTTCTATTTGTTAACTTGTTTTCTGTCGCATGCGGCTTGTCGCATCCACCTGAAAACAAATGTGAATCGTCCGTGTAGTTCTGCCCTAAGGCCGTCCTCAGAGCACTCGTTATTTGTGTGTATGATGCACAACCATTGAAGGCTTCCTCATAGTGCAAACAGCCAAATGCAGGCAGGGGGTATTCTTTAAAAAGATGCCCCCTGCCTGGGTACTAGTCAGCAGCTCCAGTGGGGGGGGGGGGGGGAATAATAATTAGATAATGTAAGTGCCAATAAGGCTTGCATTAAATCCAGAATTCAGCCTTTTTCAGCAGGATTCGGACGAATCCCTGTACCTTGCTGAACGGATTCAGAATTCTAATTTGAATATGTAAATTAGTGTCGGGAAGGGAAATCACACAACAAGGTAGTAAAAAAGGGTTCCACTTTTTCCTTTCTCATTCCTAATTTATATATGCAAATAGCACATTCCACTAATTTGCGTATGCAAATTAGGATTCCAATTCAGTTTGGTTCCCGAATAGTGGATTCGGTGCATCCCTAGGACCAATTTGGATAGGTGTCCAGATAATTTACACTTAGCTTTATTCATGTAACAGGTTTTCCATTTGTAAACATTTTTGATATGTTCTAACCATACCCTCATGCATTCCGTTTTAGAAATAGATGACAAATTAATCAAACAAATAAGCCTAGATTTCTAATGCAGAATTTTTCAGAAACACGTTCTGGTCCCTGATGTTTCTGGTCCTGTGTGAAGATGTTCATACTGTGGCTTCCCAGCTGTGCTTGAAATTGTAGTCAGGGCACATAGAAGCAAATACTGTGTATTTAATTGGGTAATCTATACAAGTGAAAGCAACACAAGCTAAAAAATGTCCTCTGTATAGATCCACAATCCCACAATGTGTTATTTAATATAAATATATTGTTTAGCTTGTTCAACACAGTGCATTACCAAATTAAGTCAATAACAATATGCTAATTATCATCTTTTTCAAACATCTACTAAATGACTGCAAATATGTAATTACACCATTAAAATAGTTTGGCAAACCCTTAAGAAAAACACATTTCATTAAAATTTGTTTTTGTTTCTTTTCTTTTTTATTCCCCCTTTCAACTGACAGAAAACACAAACCGCAGCAGCAAACATTCCTCTTATTAAAATTATTTAATGAGTCTTTTTTTTTTTCTCTTGATCTACAAAAGGAAGCAAAATAATTTGTTCTTTAGAAATTCAAGGTAGCTCCAAAAGAGTATTAGAAAAGCTTTTTATCCTTCACAAACATGAGTGCCAGTGAGAATAATACCTCATGGAATCTCTAAGTGGCATGAATAAATACATTTTTCCTTACACATCCTTCATATTCTTCAATTTAATGAACTTTACCTTGAACCATCATTTTAATTGCATCAGGACGCATTTTCCATAAAATCACTGCCATCTAAAAATTAATTTACACGACATGCTTCTGAATAGAAATGCAATTAGGCCGCATTTTGTTTTCCAGAGGAACTAAAAAAAAAAAAAAGGCAATAGATCAAAAGTAAACAGATGGAGATTTTAAGTTAAGGGGAAACGTGCTTGTAGCTGTGTTAGTGAGAGATTATCTACGCAGAGCCTGTTGTATTTCTTTACAGTGCTGGGGAAAGAAATGAGATCAAATATTTTATCATTATATGTGTGAATTAAGCCGTGATCTCGCTGAATAATGAGCAATTTGCTGCTATTTCTGCTAAGGTCGCAGTAGCCAATGGGATATTACATAGATGATATCACTTGTGCCTGCTTTAAAGAATTACTCAAGTGAATGGTTATGGCACGGCCTCGCACTATTCCAAGGGAAGTCTGGCGTTTGAACTGGAGGTGGGGGGGTAGAAGAGCCCATCTTGTCTGCTTTGTGAATTAATGCACTGATTTAATTACAGGCTTGTAGCATTAATATGATTCCCAAATGACAGCCTGGCTTTACATATTAGGCATTTGAAAGACACGTGCTTAATTGTTAAAAAGGAAATCAAGAAATAGAGGTCTAGCTTGTATCCTATTCACCTCCCAGCTTTTCAGAACCTGACTTTTAGACTCCCACACCAATTTGGGTAGAGTAAAAATAAAACACAAAGATTGCTTTTAAGCAGTTTTCTATGCTTTTATAAAGGCTTTGTTTAAGGCTCTGCACATTTAGATCAAGGCAAAACACTTAGGGGCAGATTTACTAAGGGTCGAATTGTCGAGGGTTTTTAGCCCTCGAATTCCACTGGCGAATATTTGGCAAATAAATATTCGCCAAAATCAAATAAAATATTCGCCGGTTTTGATCACATTTTCGACTATTCGCCAGAATTGTACGATCAAACGATTCTACAAAAAGTCGGGGAAAAAAAAGACTGAATATTCGCCAAAATCATACGAATCGAACGTTCAAAGCATTCGATCGTACGATTGAAATTCTGCAAAAGACTTAGGATGCCCCCATAGGCTTTTTTTCCTAAGTCTTTTGCCGAATTGGCTCTAATACATCTTCTAGGCAAAAGGAGCCCCCCTCTATAAGATATATGGGATCTAACTGTTGATGAGTATCTGACGCCCAACTGCTGCATGAAGACAGAATGAAGAGAAACAGATGCTGAGAGAAGTATAGTGAACATAAACTTGATTATTTCAGAACCAATGAAGAATATTTAATTGATTGTATTTAGAAAGTTTCTTATTTCAGTATTAAGGTTATATTACATTTTAATTTTTCTGATCATTCCCCTTTAAGTGGTTTTCATCTTGTAAGCATATGTCAAAGTTTGAAGCTGTTTTGTGCCCAGAAATTAAGTAATATGAAATTTTAAGGTTTATATAGGGAATAACATTGTAAAATATAAAGTCCCCAATGAGTATCATGACCATATAGAGGCACAGGGCCAAAGTCCAAGTGCCTTTTGGGCTTTTACACATGGGCATTTTCAATACATTTGCAAATGCATGCCAAGTGTCTAAAAAATAAAATGGAAACACATAGTGGCAAATTCACTAAGATCCGAAAAATCACCAGCGCAGGCTTCGCTATCGTTCACCACACTTCGCCAGGCGAATTTTCGCCAGTGCTACACAAATTCACTAAAGTGCGAATTTACGGGGGGCGTGGTCGCTGCTCTGATGTGAGATGACGCATTTTCACTAGGCTCCGCCGGCCATTTCTGATTTTAACCGTTAAGAGATCAACTCAGGCACAGTTAGAGTCTTCAGGGGCCCACAACGCGCCAGTGACCTCGACGCTACAAAAATGAGCCCAGGTAAACACCTTAAAAAGGCTGCAGAGACCGCGGCTCGGCTGGAAAAGTTTGCCTGCACAGAGAGGCCTAACAAAGATGGCGCTGCTTCCTCGCACGCTTCACCTGATTCCTCGCCTCCACAGAGCCCTGCGGCAGTACCGGACCCTACACTAGCGGACTTGCTAGCTGAAATCAAAGCGTCTAGAGACTCATGCACGACTTTAATAACATCTGAAACGGAAGAGCTAAAAGTTGAGTTCTCTATTCTCAAACAAGATATACAGAGGCTTCGCGAGCGCACAGTTGAAGCGGAACAGCGCATTGTTGCCCTGGAACATAATACGGGTTCGTTACCCCAACAAATCAGTGATCTCCAACAGGCTCTCTCCGTGTTGCAGAACAAAACGGATGACCTGGAAAATAGACTGAGACGAAATAATATAAGGTTGGTTGGTTTTCCGGAAAAGGCCGAGGGCCAGGAGCCAGAAAAATTTGTGGAGAACTGGTTAAAAACAACATTTGATGCGGCCCTACTAACATCCACCTTTGCCGTGGAACGGGCTCATCGCATACCAATGCGCCCGCCAATTCCAGGTGCACCCCCAAGAGCAATTATAGCAAGACTTCTCAATGCTAAAGATAGAGACCTGTTACTCAGGATGGCGAGAAACAAGCAACTATTGTCTTTTGAAAACACAAAAATCTCACTTTATCCGGACTTCTCCTTAGAAATCCAGCACCAGAGATCGCGCTTTCAGGATATTAAAAGAAGACTGCGGGACAAGAAGATTGAATATGCTATGTTGTATCCGGCCAAGTTGAGAATACATTTAAATGGAAATACCCAGTTCTTCTCTTCGCCCCAAGAAGCCACTGTGTGGCTTGAAAGAGCTGCAATCTGAACGCTATCCGGACTGCATATCAGACCAACGTTGCCCTCGTTCCATAGACTGGACTCCTGAGGACTATTAATTTCTCAAAACCCCTTCTGATCTCTACCGGGACTATTCCAAGCACGTGAGCATGGCTTTGCAATGTAATATGAGGGGATTATATAGTTACCTTAATAGTTATTTGCAAATATTTTACTGTTAAAATCCCCAAAATCGGTCATGACTCCCTTATATGATCAAAGTATAAGACCTGGCAACCTATTGTGGAGTGTGATAATATATACTACCCCACAGCTCACTACAATATATGGCTAAACGGCCGGCGGGCCAAAAGTTTGTGTATTTTGATCTTTTTAAATCCCTCTCTCAGCTGTAAACTACAGCTGTAGTGCAGGTAAACACACCCCAATAAGTTTATTCTAGCTCAAGTTGTTTTTGGGGAGATAAATTCTGCCTCAGTTGGGGATGGGCAGAAAGGGAGGGACCCTCCACAAAACTGTGCAGGGTAAGGGTGTTAATATGTTAACAAATTGCAACGGTTTTCAGGTAATATCATATTGTTCACTGGCTAAACTCAAATGTATGCGGAAAAGAGTCATAGGGTATATGTTCCCAAAACCATATACTAAAATATATCCAAAATGTCTCCTAACTTAAAATATTCTCTGCTTTCGTGGAATGTCAGAGGAATGAATGACAAGGTCAAAAGGAAACTGGTATTAGATCATGTTAAAATGCTTGGGGCAGAGGTTATAATGCTGCAGGAGACTCATCTTACAGGCAGTAAAACCCTTGCACTCAGGAAACCCTGGGTGGGATGGGCCTTTCACTCCACTCATTCCCCTTACACGGGTGGGGTCTCTACCTTGATAAAAAAATCTGTCAACTTTAAACTAATCACAATCAAATCTGATCCAAAAGGGATATTTATATTTTTGAATTGTCTACTTAACTCTGTTCAAACTATAATTGCCAATATATATATCCCACCTCCGTATATTGACGACTGCATTATAAAATTCATAATGTATATTGCTGACCATCCTCATGCCCAAATAATTTGTTGCGGGTGACTTTAACTGTACTTGATATACAGCTAGACAGACTAAGAAGTACTAACAGTATAGCCTCTAGTCGCACAAATCTAGCTACTCTAATGTCAGATGTCTCCCTAGTGGAAGCATGGAGATACTGCCATCCTGATTCAACAGGCTACTCCTGCTTCTCAACGACACATATGTCATTATCCAGAATAGACATGATATTCCTCTCTAAAGAACTATTCGCAAATGTTAAAGCAGTGCAATACCAAACCAGAGGCATTTCAGACCACGCTCCCCTAAAACTAGAGTGGCATTTAGATGCTGACCAACAAAGGGGGAAAAGATGGTCTTTTAACCCGGTCTGGCTATCCATAATCAACAATGACCCTGCTATCTCAAATTCCATTGGAGAATACTTCTCACTAAATCATAGTTCAACAGACCCAGCAATAGTGTGGGATGCCTTCAAGGCCAATTTAAGATCTACCCTGCATACTGAAATAAATGCAATCAAAAAGGCTTCACATCACCAAGGAGGACAACTAAGCATGCAGGTGGACACGGCCACCGCACTGCTACATACACAACCATCTCCCTCTAATTTGGAAGCGTTAAAACTAGCCCAACAGGCTTATTCCTCCCATTTACACAATAAAGCTAAAAAAAAGCTACTATTTTCTAGAATTAATCTCTTTGAACACGGAGAAAGGGCAGGTAAATTACTAGCCTACATATCCAGAGCCCAGATCTCTCCTCCAGTAATTACTGAACTATATGATAAACATAATGTACTTCGTAACCACCCAAACGAAATAATGGACATACTAAAACAATACTTTTCCTCCCACTATACTTCAAAACTAGAGGTCTCACCATCAGAATTACAAAACTATTTTGAAGGTATCGGACTCCCTACCCTGCAACCATACCAGGCTGAGGCTCTAGAGGCTGAAATTGCAGAGTCTGAGATACTAGATGCCATAGAAGCCTTTCCGACTGGGAAGGCCTCAGGCCCTGATGGCATTCCTATAGAAATTTATAAGCATTTAAAAAAAGAAATTACCCCTAACTTAATTACAACCATTAAAAACGCCATTGAATGCCAATCTCTCCCACCATCAATGTATGAAGCCACTATTATTTTGCTTGATAAGCCGGGCAAAGATTCAAAGTACTGTGATGCCTACCGCCCTATTTCATTGTTACCGGTGGATATTAAAATAATTGCTAAAGTCCTAGCAACAAGGCTAGCCTCAGTAATCCCCTACTTGATCAATGAAGATCAAACCGGCTTTATAGCAGGCAAATCTACAGCCCTTAACGTGAGGAGACTATATACCAACTTAAGCCTCCACCATGACAACCAAGGGCAAAGAACAGTTATGGCCTTGGATATAGCCAAGGCGTTTGATACACTGGAATGGGAGTATCTGTGGCAGGTATTAAAATCATTTGGTTTTGGCCCAAAATTCATTAATCTGGTCAAACTGCTATACGTGGCCCCAACGGCTTCAGTTAAAATAAATAATATACTTACAGACTCATTCCCTCTATTTAGAGGCACTAGGCAGGGGTGCCCTCTCTCACCCCTTCTATTTGCGTTAGCAATAGAACCCCTAGCCCACTTAATTAGAAATCATAAGGACATAACAGGCTTAAAAATTGGCAACAGAGAGGAAAAAATTCAATTATATGCCGATGATGCCTTAGTATACTTAGGGGACAGAAGGGTATCATTATTAAATACAATGTCTACTCTAAAAGAATTTGGAAATATGTCAGGACTAAAACTCAATCAATCAAAATCCATAGCCTTTTTGATTGACCCCTTGAACATACAGGAGCAGCCCACTACCCTACCCTTCAAAGTGGTAACCGAGTTCACATATTTAGGGGTATCGGTGTCACCCACTCTCCATCAATACCAGCAAATCAATCTAGATCCTCTCCTTGTCTGGATGTCTAACAAGATCAAATCATGGTCTAATCTACCCATAGGTCCGGCTGGTCGGGTACAATTAATCAAAATGCTTTTTCTGCCCAAACTCCTATACATGCTTCAACACTCACCAATATGGGTTCATAAGTCCTACTTTGCTAGAATAAATGCCTTATTTCGCAACATGATTTGGTCTCGTTCCAGACCTAGGCTAAAACTTGGTAAACTTATGCGTTCTAAATCCAAGGCTGGACTCGCACTACCAGACATATACCTGTATTACCTAGCAACTCAACTAGGTCATCTATCTACTTGGGTAGAAAACGCTCATCACAAATCCCTCCATTCCCTCTGGGCACAACTAACAGGTTTCGAAAGAAATCCAATAAGCTGGATAATGGGTAACCTTTCAATCCCTAAAAGTCACAATCTACGACAGCCAATTTTCCAGACTCTTCAAAAAGTCTGGCAAACTGCTAATAAAGTGTTGGCATCCAACCTCACAGACCCACTTATGCCCATTTGGAACAACCAGTTCTATGCCCATGTGGTCAAGATGGGTCCAATGCGCAGCTGGGTAGACTGTGGCATTACCACAATAGGGGATGTATGGCAAGACGGCAAAATGGTCCCTTTTGCGCAACTAAGAGAGAGATATAATGTTCCTCATAATCAATGGCTGAACTACCATAGACTAAGTAAAGCCCTTAAAGCAACACACAAACAAAATAATATTATAGTTGACAACCATCCATTGCTATTGTACATTAACAAGGGCCATACTAAAGGGTTAACCACTATGCTGTACGCCAGACTTCAACAACTTGTGCATGGAGACAACCTGCAAACACTGCAACAAAAATGGGAGGAGGATGTGGGCATTATCCTAGACGAAGAGTGGCTGGAAGCCCAAGAAACAATCCAATTGGTATCCCCAAATAATAGGCTTAGAATTATTCAGCTATATATTCTACACAGAGCATACTACACCCCAGCAAAATTACACATTATCAACCCTAATGTTCCTGACCAATGCACTAGATGTACACTAGTAAAAGGGTCACTTATCCATATGCTATGGAGCTGTAGTAAGATCACCCCATATTGGGGCTCAATTATGGATGCATTGGATAATGTTTTGCAAATAGTAACAGACAGAAACCCAAAATTGTGTATTCTAGGCATATCGCAATCACTTAATTTAAATCAGCACTTGACCTTATTTCTTCAAGAGGCCTTGCTACAGGCAAAGAGGTTGATAACAATGAATTGGAAAAATATAGCCCCTCCCACTTTTAACCAATGGGTACAGGTAATGCAGGACATATGTATGATTGAACAATTGGTGTACATGAAAAGGGGGGTCCCAACCAAGTTCCAAAAAATTTGGGGTCCCTGGCTGGATAAGTACCCTCTTCCTTAACAGCAAACGGCAACAGGGAAATAACATCTTAAGCATTGTTAGAAAGCAGCTATAATATACCCATATTACCATGGTTTTTCATCCTCTCAGCCTATAGATAACTAAATATAACTATAATGCATACTAGCTAATATGATTGTAAAACAATACAAATGTAACAAATCTTTATTTATTGTACACAATTATAAAAGTCAAAGTGAACAATGTTGTACTATGCAATTTTCTGTTAATAAACTACCTGAATTTTAAAAAAAAAGTGCGAATTTACGCTCAGGTCGGCAAACGGTAGCATAGTTTCGCTAGTGTTAGTTCGCTAGACATAGTGCAATTATGCTAGCGAAGCCTAATTTGCATACGGCGCAAATTTCTAAATATAATAGAAGTGTATGTTGCAGCCACTACGTTGCACTACACAAGCCCAGGAAACCTTTAATAAAAAAAAATATTAAAGTTGTCCTATTGCCCTACATGTTCCCCCTATATAGTTGTGTTGCCATATGTTAGGAAATCTAGGGGTGAAGGAGGGTAACCACCCCCCAAAAAAAAACAATCTTTTTCCGACTATCACGGACAATGGTAAAACATGACATAGAGTTATTTTGGGACTTCCAACTCCTATCTTTTCTATTGAACTTCGCCTGGTCTGAGCAGGTGAAGTGAAGTCTAGCGTAAGTGGTAATGTTCAGCAAAAAGTTGATCTTAGTGAATTTGCGTAATTACGATCCTTCGTCAGTGCGCAAATTCGCCTGGCATAAGGGTGCAAAGTTGCGCAAGTCTATCTACTTCGCTAGCGTAAAATTCGCCAGAGCCGGTGTTAGTGAATTTGCGAAGTTACGATTTGACGTCACGCTGGCAAATTTGTGCTAGCATTAGACGCTTCGCGCTTTAGTGAATTTGCCCCATGAAGCGTAAGAAAATGTTGCATTTCAAAAAACCCACAATGAAACCCAAATTCAATAACCTGCAAGTTTGAACACTCATGAGTACATACAAGCATAATTTAATGGAATCAATTAGCTGATGCGTCTACATGCATTTAAAACTGTGTCCCAACCATGTAAATGCCCTTATACAGGCCATGGAACCCTAGGGTGCGTCCTAATATCCTCCTATTCTACAGCAATGTTTACCTTATTTGTTGTTATTCCCAAGTTTGAGTCATGTAAAACAAATTTTAATTGATGATATCAGAGGCTCTACTTGACAATAAACCTAGTTTGTATGCAAAACCTGCCTCCGTGCCTGGAACTATGCTTTGAGGCCGCTGAGAGCAATATGTTTGTTGCGTACTAATGATGGGCGAATTTATTCACCTGCGTCGAATTCCTGCAATTCGCCCAGGTGAATAAATTTGTAAAATACCAGAAAAATTTTGCCTGGGTGAAAATTCGCCGGTGTCTCATTTTAGATGTGGGCGTCCTTTTTTTAAGACGTCGGTAATGGGCGAAATTTCAGCGAATCGCCCATCACTATTGGGGACCACTGGGCTAATTCAATAAGTTTAGTATCTAAAATATTGCATGTCTAGCCATATTAATTTTTAGGATTGTGTCCCCCTTTATAACAGGCCCAGTCCTCAACGTCACACACCCTGCCTCTGATGTCATCCCCTCTTTTCCCTGCCCGTAGTTAATCTGCGGAAAAGGTGGAAACACTACTTTAAAACCATTTATTTTTCAATTAATACAATTTTATATGAACGCATATTAAAAAGTAGCTAATAATTTTCTTTCATTATGCAAGAAGGGCAGTCACAATGTGATATAACCCAGAAGTTAAAGCAGAGGCATTTAATCAAGCTAAAATGGCAGGTTACAAGGGACTTGTACAAACAGGATTACACTGATCTGAACTTTTGAGTGGGGGTAGCACTAAACACATTTATAGGGCAAACTTTTCACTCTCTGGGGCAAAAGAGCTTGAGATGCATTGCCCTCCCCAGATATGAAGTGGATTAAAATCTATGAAAAATAATCAAACATATATTTGCACTCATTTATTTAGATTGCAGTATGATGTACAGTTTGCCAATATGCCCTATTGACTAAATACAAATGCATTAAAAGCAGCTCGCTGGCAGAAAATGTCTATTGGGTCTTACTCGCTTTTAGAAGTGAAGTCAATGTACTGTACAAGGCTTTTTCAGGCTGAGGTATACACTTTAAATTGTGTAAGTAAGGCGAAGCAGCTATACAGGATATAGGTGATTGTTAGGCACTTACTGATGATGAAAAATTTGCCTTTAGAGCAATGCTAAAATTCATAACATTAATTGAATGCAGCTCTTGAAGCAGCACTAGTTTTTCCTTTTTGTACGTGGACGCCTCTCGAATAAGCTGGCTATTTTTCATTTCTTTCTGTCTCAAAATACATTCTTACATTTTCACTTGTGCTCAGGTAATCTATCACATATAAAATAAATAGCAAGGCCTTATTATCACCCCTCAGTGAACCATGTATCATGTGCCAAGGCTCATTACGTGCATTCCACAGACAGCACAGTAAAATGTGTTGCCTTGTTATTATCCTATATTTATAGTAAGCGTACATTCACAGGCATTGTAAACATACAGGGTAAGGACACAAAAAAACCCACCAATACCTTAGAAACGGCAGACCTTCTGCAAAGTACAGGTATGCAATCCATTCTCCAGAGAGCTCCAAATTACAGAAAGACCATCTTCCTGTACCATTCCATTATAAACAAATAATTCACTTTTTTTTTTTAAAAAGATTTAATTTTTCTCTGCAATACTAAAACAGTACAGTTATGGGACCTATTATCCGGAATACTCGTGACCTGGGGTTTTCTGTATAATGGATCTTTCTGTAATTTGAATCTTCATACCATAAATCTACCAGAAAATCATTTAAACATTAAGTACGTCCTATAAGCTGATTTTGCTTCCAATAAGGATGAATTATATCTTAGTTTGGATTAAGTACAAGGTACTGTTTTATTACTACAAAGAAAAAGGAAATCAATTAAAAAAAATTGGATTATTTGGATAAAATGGAGTCTATGGATGATGCCCTTTCCTGAATTCTGAGCTTTCTGGATAACTGGTTTCCGGATAATGCATCCCATATCTATACTTGCACTTGATCCCAGCTAAGATGCAATTCATCCTTACTGGAGGCACAACAATCCTTTTGGATTTTATTAATTTTTAAATTGTCTTTAAAGAAGAAGGAAAGCCACTGAAGCAGTTTATTGCTAATAGATTTGCGACAATAGTGCAAGCTATAAACACTATATTTATTCTTCAGAATGCTTTACCATATCTGAGCAAACACTTCTAGACACTGTCTCTAATTGTTTAGGATAGCAGCTGCCATATTAGCTTGTTGTGGCATGACTTCCTGCCTCTCCCTGCTCACTCATAGCTCTGGACATTACAGCAGGAAGAGGAGCAAAATGAAAATGCTCAAGGAGAATTAAAGGCTAAGTAAGCTTTATCAGAAATGTCTATATAAATACACCAGTAAACCCTCAAAGTAATGCTGCTCTAAGTCCTCTGTCAAAAGAAACACACTGCATTTCTTTCATTCTATTTTGTACACATGGGCTTCTGTATCAGACTTCATTCTTTCAGCATAAATCTCCAGGGCAGGGCATAAGCATGCTCAGTTTGCTTCTCTACCCCTCCCTCCTCTCCTCCCTGCTGTAATCTGAGTCCAGAGCTATGAGGCAGGAAGTTATGTCACACCAAGCGAATATGGCAGCTGCTATCCTAAACAAACAGAGAGAGTTTCTCGAGTTGTGGTAAAGCATTCTGTAGAATACATATAGTGTTATAGCTTGCACTGTTGTGACTAATCTATTGCCAATAAACTGCTTTGGTAGCTTTCCTTCTCCTCTGAATTGACTTAAGGTATGAATAGCTACATTACCCCAGAGCCAAGTATTCTACCTAAATCCTCATGTGCAAAATACACTTTCAATCAACTGATTACATTTGTGTCATTGTATCATTATCTTTGTGTTTAATAAAATTGGATTGTTAAAAAAAAGAAGAGTCCCAGTGGGTGGGACATGAGTTTTTACTATTGAGTGCTGTTCTTAGATCTACCAGGCAGCTGTTATCTTGTGTTAGGGAGCTGTTCTATCTTGTTACCTTCCCACTGTTCTGTTGTTAGGCTGCGGTGGGGGGGTGGATGGGAGGGGTGTGATATCACTCCAACTTGCAGTACAGCAGTAAAGAGTGACTGAAGTTTATCAGAGCACACATCACATGACTTGGGGCAGCTGGAAAATTGACAATATGTCTAGCCCTATGTCTTATTTCAAGATGAAGTATAAAAATATCTGTTTGCTATTTTTAGAAATGGATTTCAGTGCAGAATACTGCTAGAACAGCACTATTAACTAAAAAAATTAATACATTTCCCATGACAGTATCCCTTTAATATTCCACTTAATTTGGATTTTAAAATAAACTATCTAGGGTTGCCACCTTTTCTGGTAAAAAAAATACCGTCCTTCCTATATATATTTATCTTTTTTCCCTATTAATAACATTGGTATCAACCATCATTTTCACCTGCCAGATGGCAACCCTAAAACTATCTGCTGCTTAAGTATTCATTTTGGGGGTAAAGTTTTCCTTTAAAACATTAGCGACTGAGTGGGTCAAAGAGGGGCCACATTGCTAATGCAGAGAGTGCAGAAAGTTTTTCACCTGATCATAATGGTTATATTCTGTGCTCATGTTGAGTAGATGGCTTTCCTGTAATACACTTCAATGTAGGATATTTTTGTAATTTCAGATAACTTGTGCATGCATACATTATAACACCAACCTACACTCGTTATCCACCCTCCCCTTGTGCAATGTACACAATTCAGTTATAACTGTTGGCTTAGTTCTTACATATTCAAGGCATGTCTGGTACCACATGAAAATGATTTCCCTTACTGAAGGCGCAGGCTGCATTAGATGGGACACTTGCTTTTTATGCACATGCCCCACCATTTCTGCTCTTGGCTAGGGGGCTTTTCTGCAAAAATACTTGCCCCCTTATGGTGTGCAGGCTCTGTTTGGCCCATTTCTTTTGGGGGAAACATTTTTCATGCAGTAGGCAGATTTACCTGCCTACTGTGTAGAAACAATGGAGGAGTATAGAAGTTATCTTTCCTATCATTCTAAAATCAGTATTTAGGGGCTTATGTATATCATTTTAATTGAAAACATTGCATTTTAGAAAGAAAGGACTTGGACACTTTGTCATACACATTGTATTTATGTTGTTTTAAGACCCCAAATTGTTGGTTTGCATTATGGATGCACCGAATGCTCTATTTGGGATTCGGAAAAATTCCTCTTGAAAGATTTGGCCGAAAACCAATCTGAATCCTAATTTGCATTTGCAAATTAGAGAGAGGAAGGGGAAAAGGGGGTTTGTGACAAAAAAAAATATTCTCTTCCCTCCCCTAATTTGCATATGAAAATTCAGGTTCAGTTCGGCCAGACAAGAATTCGGCTGAATCCTGCTGAAAAGGCTGAATCCCTAACCGAATCCTGGATCGTTTGTGTTTGTATGTATGTATATATATATATATATATATATATATATACATATATATATATATATATATATATATATATATATATATATATTAAATACAGTAGCACCCAGAGGGCTTAATGAGATGTACTCTCTAGCCAGTTTTCTATAATTTGTGATATACTTACTACTCATCCACTTCAGTGCTATGAAAATATGTGAGCTAAAGCTGGTCTAAATCCATTATATTACTTAGTGAGTTACTATAATGAACTATAAATTAACAGGGTTATTTATGAAACTATGTTACTGTATAGTCTCTATAACAATGTTTTTAATGTTTTAAAAAAAATTTTTTGACATGATACACTGTATGTTGACACTTTTGTAACACTCTGACACATGCATTTGGACACTTTGTTTTAAAAAAATATTTTATGCAAGGGAGGCATATATCACTTTTAATAATATTTATTGTTTTTATTCCCTTCAC
>CM044441.1:93467896-93493029 GCA_024363595.1 Xenopus borealis
GTTCAAACTCTAATTTAGAAGTGGAAAATTAGGGGTTCTGTTGAAACCAAACCAAATAAAGCAAAAATTTCAGCCACAATTGCCAGAAAAATTTGGGATGCAAGGAAAACACCACAAATAACTTCAGGTGAAATACAGGACTCTGAGAAAATGTGGTGTCATTGTTTCAAGATGCACAATAAGGAGGCACTTGAAGAAAGACGAGGCAAATGCCACAAAGTATACCGGTTACAATATGCCAAACAGCACAGAGACAAGCCTCAAACTTTCTGGCACAAAGTCATTCGGAGTGATGAGACTAAAATTTAACTTTTTTATATACACACGTGTGTGTGTGGGGACCTGTAGGACTGTTATACCCCTATAGGGTTAAATTCCAACCCTAGTTACCAGGCAAAAGCCTGTGTTAACATAAGTGTTATTGGCCAAGAGGTGTAATGACCACTTCCTGCCACATGGCAATATAGTGCTGGGAAAGGAGTGGCAGCTTCCTCTTTGCCTTCCACCTGGGGACAGGGTGGATCTGTTCGATTAGCCTGGGCATGGGTCCAGTAAAGTCGGGGACCAGGCAACCCCGTGAATGAGGTTTAGCTATAGTAGGGCAGACTTGTAATGGTCTCTCTAGGAGAGAAAGGTAGATTTGGTAAAGCGAAAGAGCAGCTGAAGCTCCAACAAGGATTTGCAGTAGCTTCCCAGAGGCTTTTTAAATGCATGAGTGCAGGGACCTCAGTGAAGAGGGACTGTAGGGTATAGGCTGCTTCCTGACAACTTCTTGGAGGAAATGGTGGTACTGAGTTAATGCAAATGCCTGATGGAATCTTTTTCTCAGCTGTGTTACATATTACCTGATTTGACTGTGTCTCATGTGCCAAACCTCATCTGTGTACGTGAGTAAACCTGGGGATATTGTCTTCGGAGTAACAAACAGTTTTTTGTTTGCATTATAAGAACCTCCTGGCTCCCAAGTTCTATTTTTTTGTGTACAGTAGCCTGTGTGTTGTTGTTCCACTACATCTTAAAGGGAGTGTTGTTATACAGGTCATGGAACTCTAAGGTAACTTTTAATATCCTTAGAATTTACAAGAGGGGGGAACTTTATTTATTATAATACACAAGTTTCATTGAGTCATGTGACAGCAATGACATCAGAACTCACAGTATATAACTGTTTATAAGGATATCATTTACAAGAAATTCATGGCTTTTGTGTGTGGGCCCTCAAGAACAAATTCTCTAAAAAGTCTCTAAAAAAGTTAAAATTCATTAAAGGCTATTACATATTTCTTAGGACTGTTAGTGCCCTTTGAGACATGGGAATTCTCTGACCTCTACAGTAAACCAATCCTGACTTTCAATTTGATCCTTACCTTTAATTCAATAACCAAGGCCTTCTTTTTTTCTTTATTATGTTTCACTATATAATTGGGAATAAAAACAATAAAATTTTTCCTTTAAAAAAAAAAAAAAAGCTGTGAAATATTTCTCTTTTGCATGGAACAACACACAATATTACAGAACAACCATACTTTGCTAACTAACTTTTAGAAATGGTTGATGCAAATGCCAGAGCCTTATGGAAAAGTGATTGTTGTGTATCAGCAAGTTCCCAGCTTGTAGGTCCTCAGTACTTCCCCTGAATGTAAGAGGCAGCCAAAAGCTTTTCAGTTTTTTTTTTTCAGAATTCCTTGGATTCATAACCATAACTGCTATATGCCACATTTCTATGTCATTGTAACAGTGATGCTAAAACCAATTGAATAGCAGAAACTGGATCCCAATAATAAATGTAGTATAGATAGTGTCTGTTAGGGCGTTAAAATTGCTTTCTCAAGATGAAATCGTTAAAATAAATATCCTTAAAATGCAAATAAATTATGTTGTTTTTGCAATATGACTGAATCATATGTTTTACCATCATATTTCAGGAAAGCACCAGAAGCAAATAAAAAAGTTGTTCTATCTGGATGTGTACCTCAAGTGCAACCATGTCAAGACTTCATGAAGGGACTGAGTATCATACGGGTAAGAACATGTGCATTGAATCATTTTCCGCTAAGCATATTTATGCTGCATGGTTCAGAACCTCCTATGTTATGTTGTATATCATTTATAAATGAGAAAAAGGTTGCCTGATGTTTCTTTGCTGAACTGAACTCTGATGCACTGATAAACTCACAGCTTGAATTGTGCTATCTACACAAACTCATTTGGATATTTTGTTCATACAGTAACCATTTTACTTGTTGTTTTTACTCTTGTTTGCTATCTATATTATCTCTAGACCATGTGTGTTGAATTGAAGTTAATTTGTGTGTTTATTTTTTTAGAGCAAGGGAATACAAACACAAGACCTAGTATTTTACACATTCAAACTGTCACATTAACATCTAACAGAAATATATTAGTTACAGTTGCCTACTGTTAAGGTTTGTGATCAGAACCTTTTTGTCTCTTACTATGTAAAGGGGAAGTAGGGGTGATCTAGATATCGACAGTAAATATATAGTAAAAATCTGGGCAAAAGTAATCTGCTTTTAGGAGAGTAAGGGATGTAAGAAAGGTTAGTTTGAGTTGTTGAGGGTCGAGCATAAAGGTTATTTTCTGGCAGTTTACTTTTTGATAAAGATATGGTGGTGGTATCACATTGTTGTTTGGTGATGGTGTGAAATTGCTGATTTGTTGTAATCTAGTGGGTGGAGATTTGAATAGTAGTGGTGCCCAAAAGCTATGGGTCAGATCACTATTTTAGTGGATCTTATGTGTGTTTGGGCCAAACATTGTTGACTGCCCTCCCCTTCCAGTGACATTGGTGCGTTCCATTTCCTCCTCCTTTGTTCTGCAAGACATGTATGGCATAAGGCAGGGGTCCCCAACCTTATTTGCTCGTGAGCCACATTTAAATTTAATAAAGGTTTAGAGAGCAACACAAGCATGAAAAAGTCCATGTGGATTTCAAATAAAAGCTCTGATTGGCTTTTTGGCAACCCCTATATGGACTTTTTATGCAACCAAAACTTGCCTCTAAGCCAGTAATTCAAAAATAAGCACCTGCTTTGAGGCCACTGGGAGCAACATCCAAGGGGTTGGAGAGCAACATGTTGCTTGCGAGCTACTGGTTGGGGATCACTGGCATAAGGTATGGGTTCTGTTATAATAAAACATAACTGGTTACCCGGAAACCCATTCTCCAGATATCTCCGAATTATGGAAAGGCCGTCTCCCATAGACTCAGTTTTATCAGAATAATTAAAAATTTTTAAAATGTTGTCCAAAATATATCGGTCAGATCACTATTTTAGTGGATCTTGAGTGTGTTTGTGTTAAACACTGTTAACTGTTCTCCCCTACCAATGACATCAGTGGGCTCCATTTCCTTCTCCTTTGCTCTGCCAGATGCTTTTGGGATAAGGTATGGTATCTGGAATAATAAAACAGTAGCTTGTACTTGATCCAAACTAAGATATGATTCATCATTATTTGAAGCAAAACCAGCCTATCGAGTTTGTTTAATGTCTACATTTTCGAGTAGAATTAAGGTATGAAGATCCAAATTATGGAAAGATCCTTTATACAGAAAACCCCAGGTCCCGAGCATTCTGGATATCAGGTCTCGTACCTGTATACTCATGCCTGCCCCTCTACATCCCATCTTTGATGTCAATGATAGACAGTAGTGAGCATGTAAGTAATGACAACCAGGTCAGGTTCATTTTGGTTTAAAGAGGGCTGGTTAGGTTGGTATGTGGGCTGACTCTTTGTCAAACTGCTAATAACCATTAAACGTGGGTAGACCACAGAGCAACATGTTACAATAGTGTATAGTGAATATGATTAGGACATCATCATCATCTTTTATTTATATATGGCACCAACAAGTTACGCTGTGCGTTATATTAGATAACAAATAGGGAACATAGTAAATAAACAAGTATTTACAGAGTAGAATAGGATTAGAGGGCTCTACTCGCAAGACTTTACAAACTAATGGGTTAGGGTACAAGGAAGGGTCTTGTGTAGCAATTGTTCGAATTTTGAAGGTTGTAGGATTTCCTGATCATGTCAGGGAGTAAATCAGTGTTAAAATATTATTCATAAGCAGAAAACATGTACATTTACCTAACTAACAAAAATTTACAAAATCTAATATCAGAATAGAAAAGTGTCATTGTTAAAATAGCTTTTTTTTTTTTTAATAGATGCATTTTAGGGCTTAATGAAAAGGTCTGTATTATCTGGCATCTATTAAGAACCACTAAAAGTATATTTAGTGGTTGCTAGAACACCAGTAACTACAGTGGATCCTAAATTTTACATCCTCTGATTTTACGTTATCCCTCATTTTAAATTGTTTTTGTGGTCCCATCTAGATATTATGCATAGTACATTTGTATTTGTAAATGTAATTGCGGTGCTGGTTCTGGCACTTGGAATGTGCAGAAGGCAGCATTGCATTCTTAACCGGTCTGCCAACTTGCTTTTGCTATATTGTTTCTAAAGTTTGAACCAAAAGGCCAAAAAAATACATATATAAAATAAATCAAAAGGGACATTTTCATTAACATGCTATTTAAATCTCATTTAATTCTATGGGGATTATTTATAAAAGGTCAAGTTGCGTTTGTCCCCTGAAAAATTTGAGTTTTCAAGGGTAGTTTCTGTAAAAACTAAAATTAACTAAAACCTCACAATTTTTAGAGATTTATTTTGCCTTGAACCTGCAAAAAGCTCGAATCTGAACATACTCCAGCTAAAACCTGTGGAGATTATGTAGAAGTCTATGGCAGGCCTGGATTTGTGGTGAGGCCACATAGGCCTGTGCGGCAAAAAAATAGGGGCGGCATGACGCCCAGATGCAATATGGGGACCTGCGTGTCCCCATTCTACAGTATGGTTTATCAGAGCTTACATGCATAGGCGGGGGTAGTGCAGGCACTAAGACCGAGCACCTGTCTATGTGCGTCCCCTTTTCAACTGCGCCGTTCGCCAGCGATTTCACGCATGCGCTCACGGAGGGGTGACCGGACCTTTGCCGCCTCTGGGCACCCCCCGAAGAATCTGGCCCTGGTCCTTTGAACCATTTGAAATAGTCTTTATCCTCTTATGGTTTTTGGTTTTTTTTTAGTGGTTTGCCCTTGAAAACTGATCAGTTTGAGCTATTGGAGTTTAGTTTTTGCCTATGATTGATTCTTTCCTCAAGTATTTTTACAATCAATTTTTTAATGAATAAGCAAACATTTGAGATGTGAATTTATGTAATAGTGCAGGTCTCTACATAGAACCCTACTAAATGCACTGCTAATTCTATCTTTAAGTATCCATAATGCTCGGGACCTGGGGTCTTCCGGATAACGGATCTTTCCGTAATTTAGATCTTCATTCCTTGTTCCTGCTAGAAATTTCTTTAGACATTTGTAACAGAAATGCTGGGAAACTGGTTTAAGGAGTGTAAGTATAATATTTCTGTCATACTGCTGTTAAGCAACCAGGTAAATGGGCATTTTTCATGGGTCTGTGGCTAGCTTTAATAGCCAGAAAAGGGCCTGGTTTACTGAGGTGATGAGTGTTATGCGGGATCCTATTCCAGATGGACAGTCCGGGTCTGTCCAACACCTGACCGAGAAAACAGGTGTTTCCTATCCTTAAAGGGGAATTCAACAGCTCCCACGCTAAGCCCCACCCCCCGTAGGCCCCCCTCCCATCTCTCCCCCAGCCTACCTCTCCCCCTGGGCAAATGCCCCTAAGTCGCTACCAGGGGCGTAACTACAGAGGAAGCAGACCCTGCGGCTGCAGGGGGGCCCAGGAGCTATAGGGGCCCCATGAGGCCCTAGTTCACATACAATTACAATAAATATTGGTAAAACAGGTCAACTACTGGACATTTTGGGGGCCTGAAAAATAATTTGCTGTGGAGTCCAGTAAGATCTAGTTATGCCACTGGTCGCTACTTACCCCTCCGTGTAGGTTCCCGGGCGCCATCGTTCAACAGCAACGTCTTCTTCATTCATCCGTTGGCAATTGGTGGCGCATGCGCAGTAGGACGCATTTGCCAGTTTGGTCTATTGCGCATGTGCCGCCAAGCGCCAACAGAAGAAGATGTTGCTGTTGAAGATGGCGCCTGGGAACCTGGCTGGAGGGGACCTGCACAGATGGGTAAGTAGTGACTTAGGGGCATTTGCCCCGGGAGAGAGGTAGGCCATGGGGGAGGAGGGAGGGGAGCTTACAGGGGAGGGTGGGGAAGTGGGTGTTAGCGTGGGAGCTGTTGAATTCCCCTACTACACGTAAGATTTCAATCCATTTTGGGTGCATCTGACGATGTGTGACAATATGCACCTGACAAAATCATGGTAAAGTAATAGAAAGTAGGATGGTGTCGTAGCATTGATCCAACTCAACACGTCTGTCGGATGCAGACGTAGCATTCTCATCCAATAGTCGTGTTGCGTCGAATCAACACTGCGACACCAGCCAACTTTCTATTACTTGCCTTGTTTTTGTCAAGTCGCATGCGTTTTGTAGCCCAGAGTCTTATGCGCTGAAAATGGACTGAAATCATCCGTGAAGTCCTGCCCTAAGTGGGGAAGGGACTGTGTGTGTCTCTCTCTCAATCTTATGGAAAAAGCAGGCAGTGCAGGCCTGTAGAGAGCCATATTCATGTGAGTATGTGCTCTGCCACGAAAACTGTTTTTCTCTAGGTGCTGGATATAGGATCCTCTCCTAGTTAGTTAGAAGCTAACTGTACAGCTGGTGCCAGACAGGAAAGATTTTGTTTTCATTTTTGTTTGTTTTGATTCCTTCACCTGCCAACCAGTCAAATGAAACTGGTCGAGGCCAGTCGCACATTACCAGAGGCTTTAGTGTTGTATTTCGTAGATTTCAATTTAGCTGTGTCCTTATCCTATTTGGATAAAATGTAGTCTATGGGAGATGACCTTTCCTTAATTCTGAGCTTTCTGGATAAGTGATTTCCAGATAACGGATTCTATAAATGTATAATTATTTGTATAGGCAGCAAATATTTTTGTCTTTTTTTTAAAAAAAAAAATCTGTGATAAATAGTTTACTTAAATAATGTTAGTAAAATTTTATGTGAAGATAAATTTCACTGCAAGAACTGCAAACTAAGATTTAAAAAAAATGTGTTTTATGTGTCACACCAAGCTTACGGAGTTTAACGACATGTTAATGTATGTAAAATCTCCTATCCATAAAAATTGTGTTCAGTTTTTTTCTTTGTCCTATATATAACTTTACATTAAAGCTCTGATTTATCTTTCCAGCATGTTTGCACTGTCATGCCCTCAAGTGTATAGCAAGGATCAAGTCATTTTTATGTAATCATTTATTTATGCTTTTTTGAAAAAAATCAAATATTGCCTTCTTTTCTGAGATGATATGGTGTAAGTTAATTGATGTGCAGACGTAGTTTTGGCTTCCTCCTTTGAATTTTTGGAGAAGCTGTTCCCTTTAAACTTGATTTTTTTTGCAAAAAGAGTTTAGAGGGAACCGTTGTTGATTTAAGCATGAACCCACCAGTGATGTGCGGGTCGGTTTTACTTAACCCAAACCCAACCCCACCCACACCTTCCTCCTCCCCTCTAGTTATAGGCACAGCCCACCAATGACACCGCAAAAGGGACAGGGTGAGGCGACCATGCACCTTAGTGATGTGCAGGTCAACCCAATACCCGAGGGTTTACCCTCAACCCCACACTGCTCTTGGGCAGGTGCAGGTTGAGCTTTTCTCCTGCTCTCCCCACCCACCACCTTCAAATGCCAGCTTACAACTTTATAGATGCGTGCCTGCTCGCCCCGCCCCTTTTGTGATGTAATCTGCGGGTTGATGCTGGTCTATAAAAGGAACCTGGAAGTACGGATGCAGGCGGGCACGGGCTGAAGGAGGGCAGGTTATGGTCGGTGCAGGTAGAGAAAACCCCAACCCACATATCACTAATGCACCTATAAAATCACAAGCAGGAAATCAGCAGTGTAAAGTCACAAATGGAGTACTGAGATCAGCCCGAACCTGTCCCAACCTGCGTATCGGGCCAGCCTGCACATCACTAGCACCCACTAACTTTTGAACAATTATGTTTTATTATATTTTTCTTTGCTGTTTCATGCAGGAATCATCCAGTTAGAGCAGGTGAAATCTATCAGTAACTCACAGCATGAGTCTGTTGGTTTCACACATGAAAACAAATGCTAATAAGTCCTGAACATACCTCCCAACATTTTGTAAATGGAAACAGGGACTAAAAGATTTGCCACACTCTGCCCCTTTTGGCAGCCACACCTCCTAATTACCATGCCCATTTTACAACATTTATCAGGTTATGAAAGTTTGAACACATTTCTGTAGTTTTTATGTTTTATTACAATTTTACTAATGAAGGTGGAATGCCCTTTAAGCTGTGAGTCTAACTTCTAAGAGAAAAAACTGTTTCAAATGTATCTTAAGTATCTATTCTGGGCTCTCTGCCAAGAGCCAATTATGTTAGAAACATTGTATATCTTTTTGGCTATTCAGTGCATAGAAATAGTGAGTTTACAGTTCAGTTCAGAGAGATAGGTACTTCCCAGTCCAGTCGTCCTGCATGTATCCGCTCACAAGCGCTCATCGGAGTTACGGAAGAAACATAGTTATTGTGAGATTATTGCGGCTTTATTAAACACACCAACAGCATGTCAGACAGTGGGACGGTGAGAGTGCTACGCGTTTCATGCCCTTCGCTCTCCTGGCACTTTGTCAGGATCATGTGATAATCACATGTGAGTGTTCAATAAATAGACTAAGGTGAAAATTAATTAATTAAATAGTGAACATTATCTTCAAATATGTGTTAATTGTAATTATTATTACAAAATTTCATACATTCAATTATACAAAGGCATTCATTTCTGAAGGTTTTCTCTTAACTCATTGCTTAATAATGCGTGCTATTCAATAAGTTGTTAATTTCCCAGTCCAGTGCAGAGAAATCGGGACTTTCCAGTACAAATGTGGGACTGCGGGTTGAGCTGTCCCACTCAAAACGGGACAGTTGGGAGGTATGCCTGAAATATATAAACCATATAAAGAAAAAGTAAATAAAAGTTATTTGCAAAACACATCTACTACAGTTTAATGATGGAGGTGCAATTTCCGTTGTAGCCCTGGGATCAGAGGTTCATAGCCAGCCAGGTACTTACTGCAAAGGAATTTATTTGTTCTTCCTGTGTCTGCCTGGGGTTCCTGAGAGTACTCTTGTTTTCTCCCACACATACAGGCAAGTGAATTGACATACGTGTGATAGTGATAATGAATGAGATTGTAATCACCACTGGGGCTGGACCTCATGTAAATGAGGTAGAATCTTGCTGCAGAAATGTTTCGGATTTTTTTGGTGTCACATAAAGAATTGTATTTTACAATTAAGAAAAAAAAAACTTTTGGAATTACCCAGTATGTGTAGTGTTAATAGCATTTTAAAAACTCAAGTCTTCACAATGAAGAGATCCAAAGAAGGTGAATTGATACTTGTTGAGTTGCCAATCAATGGGTGCAGAAGAGAGTTCTTAAAGGGCACCTGTCAGCTGAAATAGCCTCCTCCACCAGAGGTGCGGGCTAATAGATAGATAATAGATTCATTTTCCCTGCCAGCACTAGGCCATCCGCACTTGGAGGGAGCTCCCAGTGCAGGTGGCCATGTTTGGGTGCACAATGAAAGAGTGTCTCAAATCATTCATTATGCACATGCATGTGAATTCTGATTGCAAAGCACTGATGTCCATTACGTACATGCATGCTACACGAGTGCTCGCACTGGGAGCTCCCTCCTGGTATGGCAGGTTCAGCGCTAGTGGGGGCAATTTTATTTTTTTTAAAAAGTGTTTCCTCCAACTGGATTGTGGGCATCTCTGGTGGGTAAGTCTATTTCAGCTAACAGGTGCCTTGTAACAGAGGGGCAAATACACTAAAGCATGAAGCATCTAACGCTAGCATTTATTAGCAGCGTGACGTCATTTTGCAACTTCACCGATTTACTAACGGTGTCCCTGATGAAAATTCGCTAGTGAAGTAGAAAGACTAGTGCAACTTCACACCCTTATACCACTGTGTAAGGGACGTAACTACACTAATTCACTAAGATGCACATTTTACTGAATGTTACCTCTTGCGCTAGACTTTACTTCGCCAGGTCAGACCTGGCAAAGTCCAATACAATAGATAGGAGTTTAAAAAAAAAACTTGAAATTATTTCTAAGTCCCAAAAAAACACTGGCATCTTTTACCTTTTTAGGGTGATAGTCTAAAAAATAGTGTAATTTTTTGGGGGGTTACCCTCTTCCCCCCCCCCCCACATTTCCTAACATATGGCAACTCAACTATACAATAGGCACGTTTAGGGCAATAGGACAACTTTATTTGAGTTATTAAAGGTTTCCTGGGCTTGTGTAGTGTAATGTAGTGGCTGCAGCATATATGTCTATCATACTTTAACTTTGCGGCATATGCAAATTACGCATGAGTAACGGTAGCGCAACTTCACTACTGTTCGCCCTCATGAGCGTAACTTCGCATTTTAGTGAATTTGCGTAGTGCTGGCGAAACTACACCTGGCGAAGTGCGGCGAATGTCTGTGAAGCCAACGCTAGCGCATTTTGGGTGCTTAGTGAGTGCAGACAATGAAGAATCATCATTCAGACAAAGGGACTTGGTCCATTGTGGGTAACCTGCAGGAACATTGAAACTATTATGAAATGAAACATCCTTCGGACGCTATCTCCTGGAGCTGCAGACCCTCTAACAATACCTATTAACCTTTCAGATAAATAAGAGACCTCAAAAGACACATCTGGAAAATATAAATAACTTTATTTTATTGTAGAAGAAATTATGATGTCAAAATGTCAATTTAAATCTTTCTTTTGTTTTCCTTCCTTAGTCGACCTCACTATCCATCCAAAGGTCGACTCTTCTTCTTCTTTTCTTTTCTTTTGATCGAGATTACATATAACATCAACATGTGAAATTGACGATCAACTGTTTCTGGTTATGTTAAAACGCAAATAAAAACCATTGAAAAAGGAACTATTATGAAATAATCAAGGAATCTAATATATATATATAAGTATAAGGGACCTCATGTATTCTTTACATTATCACAGGCATATCTGCATAATCCCAGCCCTATTTACTTCTGATAAGTTCCTGAAACCTTTATATTCATGTTTTTACAAGTACACATTTGTAGATGTTTGTCAGCTCTCTGTTATATTGCTTCCCTTTGTAGAGACACGTGAAAAAGATTTCAGTGAAAGGACACCCCGGGGGAACGTAAGCATCCATTTAGTAACTTTCAGAAGCATGAAGTTATTTGTCATTGTGCTTATTATTGTAATCTGCTGTACATTGTTTCCCATAGTTGATTTATTTCTACCAGTCACTCTTCTGTGCTTTCATTTAGTAGGGACACTTATTTAGTAGGAACATGACAGTTAATTGAGATACATATTCGAAATCTATTGGTATATTTCAATTATCAAGCAGTGATGAAATGGGTTAGCAAATATGATGGGAATTGCATATGAGCAGACTAATGTAAGGTTCCCAATACAGGAACCTTTCTCTGCTAAAATGGTAAAGCTTGTGTAAACAATATTGCTGTGGAACATGACTGGGCAATAAATAAAGAATGCTATATCTTGCTTTAAAGACTACCTTTTATTGGTCTGCCGTAATACAAAAAAAACCACACAGTAATTTGCCGTTAATTTAATTATCACTGATGTAGTTACACTTCACTTTCTTTCTTTCAATCAGTTGTTTCACTTCTTCACTTTATCAGTATTCTTTTATTTTAACACTAAACCTGCCTTATTAGATCATTACTGCATGTGTGTTTATATACAGGTATGGGACCTATTATCCAGAATGCTCGGGACCTGAGGCTTTCTGTAATTTGGATCTTCATGCCTTAAGTCTACTAGAAAATCAAATAAACATTAAATAAACCCAATAGGCTGGTTTTGCCTCCAATACGGATGAATTATATCTTAGTTTGGATCAAGTACAAGTTATCATTTTGTTATTACAGAGAAAAAGGAAATCCGTTTAAAAAATTTGGATAATTTGATTATAATGGAGTCTATGGGAGATAGCCTTTCTGTAATTTGGAACTTTCTGGATAACGGGTTTCCGGATAATGGATCCCATATCTGTATAAGCAATGCTTTGCAAAAGTTTTCAGACCATAAAAGATTCGTCTTTTAGCAATGGGACAAGCAAAACAAAATGATCCTGAGAACAAGATCAGAGTCATAATGGATTGGAAGGAAGGTGTTTGCCCCACAACAGTGAAAGCCCATATCTCAGTCCAACAGGGCATCTTTGGCACAAGCTTGGCCTGTTTAACCTGATCAATTTAGATTGAGTTTCCTGGAGATTTTTTTTTTTTTTTTTTTTTAAACTGGTACTCACCCCAAAGCTGATACTATAGTGTTAAGTCTGCCTATGAAACTTTAAATAATGGACACGGGAAGGCCCATTTTTAAAAGGTCAAATTTGAATTCATGTGAATACTATTTTACACTAAAAAATTCGAATATAATTAAAATTTGCTTGGGAGATTACTTAAGAAAAAAATCGAAAATCTAAAAGTCGGACGAATATTACTGACCCGAAAAATGTCAGGAAGGCAATTAGCCTCTTCAAATGGGTCACTGGACCTCTCCCTTTGACTTATACATGAACTTGGCAGGTTTTTGGTGGCAGATAGCCAAATTCAAATTATTCCCAGGCTAAATGTTTGATAAATCCTGAAATTCAAATTTGAATCAAGTTTGGATTATTTCCAATTCAAATGAGTTTTGGCCAAAACAAAAAAAGTTCTATTTCCTATTCAACCCTTGATAAATCTGACTCTAAATACGTATCTATGGATATTAGATATAAACTTTAAATATCATTAAAAATATTAATTTTGAGTTTGAGTTAATAATATCCTGCAGAATAGAGTTTCACTTTAGGAACAGGGGTGTGAATAACTTTTATTCAGATGTAATCTGTAGTTTAATACAAATTATAACATTACATTGCTATGCACGTCCATGCATGTCTGTCTCCTATTCCTTGATAATCTTGGCTACTCTGCCTGATTTGTGATATGAAGTGAGCGAGTCCATCGCTACATTTAGCCAAGCATGGCTTCCTACATACTGGGAAGCAGAGCTTGAGCTTTAAAGGAGAACTACACTCTAAAAATGACTGTGGTTAAAAATGGCATGTTTTATATGCAGAACTGATTGCACCAGCCTAAAGTTTCAGGGGGGGTCACCATCTTGTAAAGTGTCTGTGACTCTCACATACTCAGTGGGCTCTGAGCAGCTGTTCACAAGCAGAAAATGAGATTGGTCTGTAATATAAGCTGATGCTACAGGACTGATTATTAAATTCTGATGCTAGCTGCACTGGTTTCTGTGCTGTCATGTAGTAATTATCTGTATTAATGACTAATCAGTCTTATATTGTGACATTTCTAGTCTATGTGTACTGTATATTGTGAGTGGGTCCCTAAGCTCAGTAAGTGACAGCAGCACAGAGCATGTGAATCAGTGAATCGGCAGAAAATGGGAGGCTACTGGAGCATCTTTGGCGACACAGATCTTTACTGCTAAAGAGCTTTGGTTGCCTGGGGCTGGTACAGAATGTACAACATTTCTAGCCTACTTCTTTAGTTTAACTTATTTACTGTTGCCCTGCTCAGCTAAAAATGGCGTGTTTACTTCAGAAACACAACTATATAGTTCATATGAACAAGCTGCTTTGTAGCCATGGGGGCAGCCATTCAAGTATAGGATACACAGTAGTAGTAAAAACCCCATTGTATACTACAGAGCTTATCTATTATCTGCTGTGCCTTTTCTCCTTTTTCAGCTTTGAGTGGCTGCCCTTGTGGCTACACAGCAGCTTGTGTATATAAAATATACTACAGTTTCTGAAGCAAATACACAGGGCAACACTACATTGTATTTTTATTACTTTAAAACACTTAATTATTTTTGGTGTTACTGTTCCTTTACTGCTCATTGATTATCAGGAAGAGAGCACTTTTGGTCTATGTGTAATCTTCTTGAAGATTACATTTTCTTCCTTTCTACTTCCTTTAGTGTTGTATGCACAAACTGTTCCTTTAGGTTCTTAGCAATCCTGGCAAACTTTTGTCTTGCGTCTTGATCAATTCAGCCACACAAACATAAGCAGATGGGTGTATATAAATATAGGATAAAATTACGTTCTTAATGTAAATAGTGGAATAATTAATGTTTGTGATGTATTCCACTAAATGGCATGCTCTCTTCAGCTTGGGTCTGTACACTCTGTTTTTGTTCAGTAATTCTGTTTCCTTCGGCAGTTGTATATATTACTGGAACATTAAAGGACATTTTTCACTTTAAATGCTCTGTCCAGAAAATCAGGCTGTGAAACAGCACAGTAAATCTGCTTCCAAGGTCAGTTGGGGAAACTGCAGTTGACATGGGTAGGATAAAAACAAAATTGGATTTCTCAGCTGGGGCTGAGTACATCAGAAATAATGACCCGAATTAAGTTTGGCAAACACATTTAAACTTTAATCTTTCACACATTGTCAGTGGTGCATGATCTTGGATTATGCAGGGGGAAAAGGTAAAGTCCTTTCATTTATTCTTCATTAAAGTAATCAGTAAGTGAGTAAAAAGAAATAAAATGATGTATACTTAGAGGACTAGTGCCAAGACACACTCTCCATTCCATAATAATCCTGGTTGAAACGGCTCTGTAAAATTGCCAGGTATTTGAATAATCATACAAATTCTGTATTCTGAACTAGGCATCTACATTTTTATTTGCTAAACCCTGACGTTCGAATACTAACTGACACTAAATGCCATCCATATAATTACGTGAAGCAAGGTGAAAATTGCAACAAAGGATGCGAGAAGCAGAATTTTAGTTACATTCTAGGTTCCACAAAAATGTCATTGAGACAGTCTTGCCAGCTTGCTGGAGCAGTCAAATATATTCGGCTCCTTTGGAGCTGCTGCTTAAAAAGCCAGCTTATAATATGTAGTTGCTATATGAAGAAAGGATAATGATACAGTTTGATTGAATGAGAATGCTGTGTTTCATCAGAAACTACTGTTTCTGTCTGAAAGCCTTGTTAACCTATTATAAGTCCCCTCCTTGTTCATCAGAAAGTTGCTAGGGGAAGTACTTGACTTCATGTCAATGTCTTTGTGGCATAAAATTTCTGAAAATGTTCTTAGCCAAGTTATTACTGAGTGTCTTTAGTGCTATATAGTAAGTCTGCCCCTGTGTCTATTCATCTGATGTAGCTATATATTCATTTGAGACCCTACATTCCTTTTAACTGCATCCATTTCACTGAAGAGGTGTGACCTTATGCACACGTTGATGTTTTAATTTGCTTTCCTCCGTATGTTATAACAAATAGTAACTTTGCACTGGTGTAATAACCAATAAGATGTTTGCAAATGTAGCGCTATAGTAAACTGCTGTGACAGGAATCAGTTATAGTTACTTTAAAATGGTATTACACCACGAATTAAACGCTCTTTCTCGGGGATGAGCCTTCGCAGTCGGGTGGTAGAAGGTTATAGTTGAACTGTAACCAAGTGCAATCAGCACAATAAGTTGGGTGCCAGTGATTCTTTATGCTTAACCAAAACAGTATTTATTGAACAGCAGAGCAATAGAACAATCATCACAGTGGAGTAAAGAACACACTTATACAGTTGCATGGCATAAGTACAGAGCACACAGCATAAAGGAGCATATACTCACAGCACCACACATGGGCTGGATCCCTTCAGGGAAGGGGTCATGTCAGCAGTAGTTGAGTTTTGAATGCGGAAAGGTACGCACCAGGTTTCAGCCTTTGCCCTAAGTGGAACCTGAGGGGAAACCTTATCCCTAGGTCTGTACACTTAGTCCCTACTTCTGGGTTATTTGTACCCAGGATCTTAATCCCTCTATTTTTCCTGTTGGAGCATGAGCTGCTCAACTAACTACCTTTCTATCACTCCTAGAGTGATCTATGACAGAGTATAGCTGTACTTTTCTAAGGCCTTTGCGCCGAGGGATCATGCCCATTCCCTTCCAGCCTGCAAGGTTGGGCTAAAGCAATGAACACTGACCGCATGGTTCCCAAGACCTTTATACTTTGACCCAGTGCCATCTAGTGTACACTGTGAGAACTACATGGGTTACATAAGCACAAGGTCCCCATGAGGACTCATTAGGCGTTCATATTATTAGGAATGTGCCTGTTAGAAATATGTGAGGGTATCTAATTTTCACATCCCTACACAGATGTTGGTCATTAAATGGCGAGTAAATGCTGTATGTGGTGAGAAATGAAGCAGACTGTATACTGGTTATTAACTAGCCCCATTAGTAAAGAGTTTTTACATGTATTGCTAATGAATGATGCGGTATGCATTAGAGCTCACCAGTACACTGAGTCCATCCAGACGCTGCCCTTTGCGAGAAACCGGTATCTCCCTGCCGGTATGACTCCTTGACATTCAGATATCCCACATGTGTAGGTGCTGTACTGGAAATCCACCACCGGTCACTGACTTTTTCTAATAAAGCGGCTTTAATGTGTACACACAGTGGTACAATAAATATTGCGGTGGGTGTCGTTGACTTACGCATTTCCTGCCGTATACCTCGGCACTTCCTCAGAGTAAAAAAAAAAAAGTCCACTCTGATGAAGTGCCGAGGTGGTGGATTTCCTGTACAGTGCCTACACATGCGGGATATCTGAAAGTCAAGGAGTTTTTACATGTATCCTGCATGTTCCTTCTATTTTAGCTCACGAAAAATGAAGTAGTGTGCATAGATTCTTGAGAGTGCATAAACATAACTAGGGAAATCATGGTGGATGTTATTTCTTACTAAGTTGCATTTCATTGAGTCACAAACCAATACGATAAATTAGGCCCAAGAAAGTGCTCTGTGTTTTGTGTAGCGCATCTTCTGCTCTCCTTTTTGTTCTCGAATCTGTATTAGACTGTGCCCAGGCAAAGATCTCCATTCACTTCAAGTTTCTGGAAAGTTCTTTGTTTGAGTTTAGGAGTATCCATTGAATTTTATTCTCCTATAACAGTCCAAATCAAACCAAGTTTTCTCACCCCACTACGAGAAATTTTTCTGATGGGGCTTCAGTTTAAGTGTACAGCTGTAGTATTTCATCAACTTCTTCTTTTCAGATGTTTGATGAAGCGACTGCAAGATACTTTATGTCTCTGAGTTGGTGAAGTTTTCTTAATTTAATGCCCCACCCCATATTCTCTTTATTTTTGCACCTATGGAAGGTTAAAGTGACGCTCTGATACCTGTAAAGCAAAATGTTCTGATAGAGAAGTAGTGAACAATACTTATTGATTTGTCCCAGATAAAGGAGTTGTTCAACTTCCAAACACTTTTTAAAGGATGCATTTTATTGCCAATAGATTAGCTGCAATAGTGCAAGCTAGGATGCTACATTTTTTCTGCAGAATACTTTTCCATACCTGAGTAAAACATTCCAGAAGCTATCTGTTTAGGATAGCAGCTGCAGTATTAGTTCTGGGCTCAGATTACAGAAGAGAAAGGGGGGGGGGGAAGAGAGAAAACTGAGCATGCTTACGCCCGGGGCAAGGATGTTTAAGCTGAAGGCAGGAAGTCTGATACAGAAGCCCATGTGTACACAATAGAAGGAAATTAATGTAGTGTTTCTTTTGACTCAGAGCAGCACTACTTTGAGGGTTTACTGGTATATTTAGGTTGACCTTTCTGAAAAGGCTTACTTAGTTTTAACATTTCCTTCTCCTTTAAGTTCAGTTGTCTTCAGATTGTTCTCCAAAATCTAAGTGTAATGTTCCTGTTACTGTTGATTCAGTCTGGCATTAAATCCAAGTGCAGATTCTGTATTTACAATTTGCTTCGTTAGTTGATACGTTATTACGTTATTAGCTGCTGTATCAATTTCAACAGCTGCCTTTAATGAAGGGATTTTTCTTAACTACAATAATAAAACAATACTACATGTATTCACATTGGTGGGAAAGTTATCCTATTGGGTTTATTTTATGTTGCAAAGTAGACTTGAGGTATGGAGTTCCAAACTGCAAAAAGACCCCTTATTCCAAAAACCCCAGGTCCCAAACATTCCAGATAATCGATCACATACTTGCATAGGTAGGGGGCCTTTTATCAAGATTGCTGGAAACATTTGATTTCCGGATAATGGATTTTTCTGTAATTTGGATCTTCATATGTACCTATAGTCTGCTAGAAGACCATGTAAGCTTTATATAAACCCAATCGACTGTTTTTGCCCTCAATAAGGATTAATTATATCTTTGTATATCTTAGCAAGTACAAGGTACTGTTTTATTATTTCAGAGATATATACAAAATATTTTTAAAAAAATTCGATTATTATTATTTGGATGAAAATGAATCCTATGGGAGACTGCCTTTCTGTAATTCTGAGCTTTTTGGATAAAGAATACTATACTTGTACTTGTATAATATGATTCTGATATTGTTCTTATCTATCTATAGGAAATTAGGTAAACCCAAATGTAATTATCTTTTAGAAGTCAGTCCATTCCATAAAGCAGATCTAAGGTGCCTAGAAGAAAATCTAAGCATTGAACATTATAGAGTGTGAAGATAAATAAGCCATGTGCCTGGTAAAAATAGCACATCAAACTAAATTGTGTGCAGCTCCAATTATACATCATTTTCCATTAAGGTGCTTACAAATTCTTAAACCAACGGTTTCCATGGTTGTAATAGGTAATAATACATTTGCTCCCAGCTTGTATCTTAAACTTTGAAACTGTAGAGTAAAGTGAAAATTAGAATGGACACAGACACAAATGCACTCTCGAGAAGTAAGCAATTTAATTAAAATTGAGGTTTTCAACTACCAAGCCAGCCGTACACAGCAAATGGAACAAATGCAGTTCTGATTATTTGAACTAAGGGGAAAAAATGCTTTCAACTTGTGAGCTCTTTATAGCTGCAGCTTTCTGGTGCCCATGTCCTGCTTTAAAGCTGTAGGGAATAGTGGGATCACGCAGGGCATCCACTTATCTCAAGAAGTGCAGTTGAACTAATTGTCTCTGGCTTAAAAAGCCTATCGGTCCTCTTACAGCAGAATTCGCCAGAGGGGTGATAACACTTCAAATACTACAGGCTTTCTGATGGAAAAATGTAGTTTGTCATAAAAAGTAACATTTGAAATCATGTTTTTTTATGCTATTTAGACAAAAGATGGAAAAACAAGCAGCAATATAACTGGCAGTATAGATATCTGAAAATGCTTCCTGTATTCCTCATAAATGAACTGCATTTTACTAACAGAGCTGTTTCAAATGAAGGAGGGTGCTACTTGCATTAACTGAACTGGGGAAAATGACTAAAGAATTTATTTTCCAATAACCTTCAGCTTTTTAAATTGTGAATTTGCAGCAGTGATATAATGGATGATGCGCAGTACATATATCAATACAAATACCATAAATATTGATGTTTTTCTACACTGGTTTAATTTGTTTAAAATCAACATGCTGAGTGATGGTTATGTCCAAAAGAATTAAAGTATAATGGACATGTGGTTGATCTGGCCACATATACTACGAACATACAGAAACAGCAGAAGTGCAAGCATTTTCAAATAAACAATGTGGTGGTCCTAACTATTTTCATGTTATATTTAGCTTATGCTGGCACATGCCTCCTTGATGAGTTTTTGGGAAAAGTGTCCCCTGACCAAAGTCTTACTGCACAGTCTGCACCTCCACTGCAGCTTTTATAGGGTAGCAGACATTCCATCAGTAAAATACCACCTTTAAAGTTATTGGTGTAAAGATGTTGCAATCTGCAATTACAATTAGCCTTCCTTGCTACAGGACTCTTCAAAAATCCAAAATTACCAAAGGTGGTGTGGGAGTACAATAACATACAGGATTATCAATATTAAGGAATTGGGGTTTCATTATCTCCCGTTGCTTACTGAACTTATGTCCCATAGGTCTTTACTGTGGTCAGAGTTGAAAAGGATTGTGTTCCTAGACCCAAAATATTTTGAAAGAAGTACAAATGAACAAGTGATAAATAAACAAACGCATTTCTGATAAAAAAAAAAATAAGCAAATTTCAACTGGTCTGTCCATGATGCAATATTTTTACTTTCAGTAACTTAATTTAAATATCATGATCTAAGTAGGCATGTTATTTCCAAAGCATGAATGAATATTTTTGCTGCGAAAATTATGCCCATAGGCTCTAATGGGTGAAAAGATTTGCAGAGCGTCAAAAAAGAAAAAAATTGTCACCCATAGACTTCAATGCATTTTGGCGAAATGGGTCAGATTCGCCCATCACTGGTTATAAACTTCTTGCACAAATATAATACCCAGGTATCTTAAATGGGTTGGTCATCTTCCAAACACTTTTTTTAGTTCAGTTATTTTCAGATTGTTCACCCAAAATTAAGACTTTATTCAATCACTTTCTGTTTTTTACCGTCTTTCCAAAATCTAAGCTTAAAGTTTAATACCCCTGTCTGGTGTTTAAGGGCCCATACACACGGGCGTTTTGGACCTGCGCTCCCCTGCGTTGCGTTTGGCTGCGTTCAGCTGCAGGGGAGCGCAGGTATAGACGCACTCAATTATTTTCAATGGGGCTGTACTCACACAAACGCATGTAGGCGCCGAATGCAGGAAAAATGCAGCATGTTGCGTCTGAACCTGCGTTCGGTGCTTACACGCGTCTCGTGGGTACAACCTCATTGAAAAGAATGAGGTGCGTCCAAAACGCCCGTGTGTACGGGCCCTAAGTCTGGCAGCTCCGTAATTCAGGTGCAGAATCTGTGCTGTTACAATTTTGCAATATTTCTCAGAGACACCTGTGGATTATTAGCAACTATTTTATCAAGTCTAACAGCTGCTTAATGAAACTCAGGTATTCTGCTCACCAGGGAAAATTAAAGGACAACTAAATGTATCAATGTAAAACAGTTAAAGATCCTGTGACCCCCCCCCCCCCGAGCTGCTTTAGAAAGTGAAAAACAAAACTTTACATTTTAATATTAGAAAAATTGTCATAAATAGAAAATAGCAAGTGATTGGAAAAAGTCTTTATTTCTGGTGAAATTAACTATGTAACTACTTACAATGAACCCCTGTTATATCTTTTAAATAACTAATAGGAATGACATTAGGATTTACACTTGTTTATCTGCCTCTTTTCTGTAACAGGTGCAGCAAATAGATAGAGTGGTTGAAGTTGTAGAAGAAACAATTAAAGGTATGTTGGAAGCTGAATGTATTTGAATTACCTGACCTTTGTAGTAGTAGTAGTGGAGGAGTAGTAATGGTAGGTTATGTATTTATTAGGGTCCACAACAAAATCTTTTTGGAACACTTCAAAACTGAGAAGCTGGCTTGAAACATGCACAAAAATGTATTGCCAGTCAGGACACGATTAGGCCTTCTACTACTGGGCCATCCTTCAGCTTTTGGACTTACATCTCTTAACTGTGTTGAAGAATAGTAAAAAGAAAACTAATCAGCCTCAGCTTAAGTGTTTGGTCAGGATCTACTGTCCTTATTTACAGTTACAGAAATACCATGTATATACCAGGAACTAGTGTGCAACTGTGCAACCTCTACCCGACCCGTACCCGCAACCTGCAATCGGCAACCCAGACCTACAACCCGCATTCTTACCTGCTACCCGACCCACAAGTACCTTATCTGTGACCCGCTGACCATCAAGAATCTGGAGGTGCTGTCTGCTGACCATCAAGAATCAGGAAGTGCTTTCATGCTGAACATCAGGGCCGGGCCAAAGGGTAGGCAGAGTAGGCACGTGCCTAGGGCGCAAAGCTGGGGGGGGCAACAGGCACGTACCTTCTCTGTTGCCTACCCTCAGTCCGCTCCGTGGCAGCCGCTGCTATATTTAAGCGCTGTGAATTCGCACATGCACACCGGATTCACGCAGCCAGGGCGCCTGGCTGGCCATGGCCCTGCTGACCATCAAGAATCAGGAAGTGCTGTAGTAACCGGAAGTGACATCATCGGAAAGAACCTCGACCCGACCAGCGGCCTGCAAACCTGCAGAACCACTGACCCACATCTATACCCACACCCAGAACTTCTGCCCGCAACCGGCACGGCAGTGTACTGCAGATTTCCTCTGGTACCCAACCTGCTGCCGGACTCTACCAGGAACATTATAAAAAACGTGAGACAATCCCCTCAACAAAGTATATATCTTTTATAGCTCAGAATTCACTGTGTGAATCTATAAATAACTTAAAGGAGAAGAAAAGATGAAAGGCCTGAGGTTCTCCTTGTCGCAGAAAACTGCATATGTGGAAAGACCACAAAGGCCAGGGCCAGATTTTAGGGGCAGCATGACACCCAGCCACATTTAAACTGGGTCCTAATCACTGGGCACATGCAGGAGATAGCCCCATAGAGAATGAGAGAAATTTTGCCAAAGGTGAGGGGGAGATTGTAATGAGCTGATCTGATGACAGTGGCCTAGAAGCATCTGTAAGTTAAATCCAGCCTGACTACACCTACCTGTGGTACTTGTGTAGGAGCAGCATACAATCTTCTTGCACTGCCAGGCCATATGCTCAGTAGAGTGGAAAGCAGAACTGTCTCCCAGTCAGCTCACTGAAGACCTGGAACATGGCTGCGTGGAGCTCTGCTGCTTGAATCTGTATAGAGTATGGGGCATTTCCCCGTGGGGGCAGTTAGGCTGGGTGGAGGAGGGAAGGGGATCTACGTGGTGTGGTGGTTATGGGTTATTTTTTACAGGTTTGAATTCTCCTTTAAGCAAAATCCCGCTTTTTCAATCTAGTAAGGATGTGTTGGACTGGGACTGTTAATGAATGAAGAGGCAGAAAATGTTTGCTGTGTGGTGATCCTACATACAGTAAATACCCCAGGGTAACGAGTAAACAATTAAAATCACCAGGTTTACCTAATATTTTACTTTTCCACCTCATCTAAATAAAATTAATAGGTACTTAACTTTAACTAGGTTAAAAACTAGAGATTCCTAAGCGCTGTAGTCATATACACGTCTTCTTTATTACTACAAAAGATTGAGAGGGGGCATATATGACAAAAAGATTTTTCAATCTGTTTTGACGATGTATTTATTTTGCCTCTATGGTCAGGGACATGTCAGGAGACATTTCTTACTCCTGTAAGTTTTATGCGTGTCCGGCCTGCATCCAGACAAAAAAAAACAGGGTCTGCAAGCGTAACCTTTTCTTGGTATTGGCAGTTTCTACTGGTAATATGATAATGCTCAGAAGAGCATTCAGCAATTTTAAATTAAAGAGACGGTTCAGCGTAAAAATAACTGGGTACAAAATAAAAATGTTTCTAATATAGTTATTTAGCCAAAAATGTATAAAGGATGGAGTGACTGCATATCTAACATAGTTACATACTGTAGTTAATTGGGTTAAAAAAGACAAAGTCCATCAAGTTCAACCCCACCAAATGAAAACCCAGCATCCAAACAGACAAACACCTCCATACTTTTCCCATAAATTATAAATGCCCATATCTAGAATAACTGTAGAGTTTAGTATCACTATAGCCTTTGATATTATGTCTGGCCAAGAAATCATCCAAGCCCTTCTTACAGGCATTAACAGAATCAGCCATCACAACATCACCCGGCAGTGCATTCCACAACCTCACTGTCCTCACTGTGAAGAACCACCTACACTGCTTCAAATGAAAGTCCTTTTCTTCTAGTCTGAAGGGGTGGCCCCTGGTATGGTGATCCTCTTTATGACTAAAAAGGTCCCCTGCTGTTTGTTTATAATGTCCTCTAATGTACTTGTAAAGTATAATCATGTCCCCTCGCAAGCACATGTTTTTCCAGAGAAAACAACCCCAACCTGGACAGTCAACCTTCATACTTTGCCTTCCATCCCAATAACCAGCTTAGTTGCACGTCTCTGCACTCTTTCCAGCTCATGTATATCCTTATTAAGGACTGGAGTCCAAAACTGCACTGCATACTCCAGATGAGGTCTTACTAGGGATCTATAAAGACGCATAATTATGTTTGTTTTCATCCCTTGAGTTTATGCCCTTTTTATGCAAGACAGAACTTTATTTGCTTTAGTAGCTATAGAATGACACTGCCCAGAGCTGTTACTGTTATTGTTATCTATAAAAAACACTGTTCTCTATAAAAACCCCAAGATCCTTCTCATTTAAGGGAACTCCCAACACACTCCATTTTAATGTCTAACTTGCATTTATGTTATTTTTGCCAAAGTGCATAACCTTGCATTTATCAACATTGAAGCTGTTTTATATACACCTATTTGCCAGAATGCTCGGGACCTGGGGTTTGACGGATTACGGATCTATCCGGAATTTGGATCGTCATACCTTAAATCTACTAGAAAATCATGTAAACATTATATAAACCCAATAGGCTGGTTTTGCTTTTTTTTGCATTTTCAAAATTTGGATTATTTCATTATGATAAAGTCTATGGGAGACGGCCATTCCATAATTTGGAGCTTTCTGGATACGGGGTTTCCAGATAAGGGATCCAATACCTAATAATATCCCTTCATCCTCAGGGATTTTGAGATCTGCATTTCAGTTGTTTTGACAGAATTTCTAGCTTCAGTACAGGCTTTTTTTGTAAATGTTTCCATTGAGAGATGCTGAACTATTTGTTGTTTCTTTTTAAGAACCTTTTAAAAAAATGCTTATATACAGGAACACTATGTACAGAAGTTTATACCCGCTAACCGTGGTTTGGGTTACAGCCTCATCTGTTTCCTTGTAAACCTATAGTGTCATTTACTGTCCAGATTCAGGGGTGACTTTCATTTGCCATGAAAATATATGACCATTGAAGGGTACAATCACATGACAACATGTTAATGAAACAAACTCATCAGAGCAGTAATGGCTGCTCATACATTTAAATTGAAGTACACAATTAAAAAAGGCAAATGAAAAACTATCCTTTTTTATATATAGTTACATAGTTACATAGTTAAATTGGGTTGAAAAAAGACCGAGTCCATCAA
>CM044441.1:93495577-93576703 GCA_024363595.1 Xenopus borealis
TTCAAACTGTGATTCTGATGGCAGTTTACACTAGTCTGGAAAAAAAAAAGTATTGATTTTTGTGGTATTAGTGGATTTTAGTTATTTATTTGCATTTCACACTTTTCTCTTTGGCATCTTCCTCAATCCCACCTTCTGCAGATGTTCGTGCAATTTTCTTAGTTCAGTTGTTTCCTCTTAAATTCACAGATGGCAAAGGAGCTGTTCTGTCCCTTGCTGCATTTTCATCTCCTGCATTGCATAAACTCAATCTACAAAGATTGACTTATTCATTTTCAATTTCCATTATCCCCACCACAAATGCATATCTTTTCTTTATGTAGTTTTATGGCCAGCCTGCTAGTTTATGAGACACCCAAATCATTTTACACCTTGCCTTGATGGGTATAATTCATATCTCTAGCTTTCCTGCTCTGCCATTGTTCCATATCGCTCTCATGTGCATGATCTGCAATACCAACAAGGAACATTATATCAGTAATGCTAATATTTGAAAGGCTTGTAAAGCATTGCCTGCAAAAAAAATCCACGTGCAATCAGAAATACTAGTGCTGATAAACATATAAGGAATCTGTCCTGTTTCCTGTAAAGAGGAGTTGCAAAAAGAGGGGCTCCACGTAAAGCTGCTTGGTATCCCCTTCCTAGTGGTCTTACTCAAGGAACATGCCCAGTTGAAGACTGTAGCTGAGTAAAATACCAGAGAAATAAAATAAATTTCCTGACATGTAGAGGAGCCTGTTGAAATTTGAGTTCAGCATCCATCCAGCTATTTTAAAGGTGTTGTTAACCTTTAAATTAACTTTTACTATACTGTACAGAATGATATTCTCAGTCACATTACATTTTTTATTATTTGGGGTTTTTGAGTTGTTTAGCTTTTTATTCAGCAGCTCTCCAGTTTGCAATTTCAGCAATCTGGCTGCTAGAGTCCAAATTGCACCTATCCACCATGCATTCATTTGAATGAGAGACTGGCACAATGTAGTATCTAATTTGTTCATGTTTAGCACTTACATATCCTGGAGAAGTGTAGTAGTAACACATCACTGTGTATTTCTATCTGCAATTATAGGAGAGAACAAATACCAAATTACCCACAATTGTTTGGGCTGAATTCTGAACCAAATCCAAAGAAATGTTGTTAGCTTTCAGACTAAAGTAATAATTTGGGATTGGATTGAGTGTAGGCTCTCAGGTTTGGTTGAATTGAAATCCTGAAAAAAGACTACATTGGGTGCATCCCTATTTCACGCTAAATTAAATATAGCTCTAAAAGCCATTACACCAAGTGAAACTGTGTGATATAGGAGCAAGTTGCACAGCTTTATTTCTTGCAATTTTCTAAAAAGTACTGAAGACATTTTAAATTGGCAATGTTCTTTATTTTGGTACAATGCTCCGTTTTAGCAGCGATGACATTTTTGTGTTCTCCTATTGTTTCCATTTAATGCAAGCAGTGCAGACTTCAAAGATCTCCTATGCTTACCCTTGTAAGTCACAATGATGCCAATCTATAATTGGCAATAAAATAAGACTTTAACTAAAAAGTTAAATGGATGGTTCACCTTTAAAGGCCCATATACACGGGCTGATAAAAGCTGCCGACAGAGGGCAACTTATTGGCCCGTGTGTGGGTCCATCCGACTGGCTTCCACGATCAATATCCGGCTGAAAGTTTGGCAGATGCCAATCAGGCAGGTTAAAACATCCCATTGGATAGCGGCCTCATCTTTTCATTGTTGCGGTCTTGCGATCCTACCACCCATATGGCCTCCATTCTCATCTGATCGTTTGGCCCTAGGGCCCAACGATCGGATAGGCCCATATCGCCCACTTCAGTGTGGGCATATCGGGGAGAGATCCGCTCATTTGGCGGCATTGCCAAACAAGCGGATCTCCCTGTGTATGGCCACCTAAAGTTAACTTTCAGTATGTTATAGAATGGTCAGTTCTGAGCAGCTTTTCATTTGGTCTTCATTATTTCTTTTTTTTTTATTTATAATTTTTATATTATTTGCCTTCTGATTCTGCCTCTATCCAGCTTGAGGGTCATTGACCCTGTCTAAAAAAATAAATGCTCTGTAAGGCTACTTTTTTTACTTGTCTTTCTATTCAGGTCCTCTCCTCTCCTGTTCATATTCCAGCCTCTCAATCAAATCAGTGCTAGGGTAATTTAGATCCTAGCAACCAGATGGCTGAAACTGCAAACTGGAGAGCTGCTGAATAAAAAGTTAAATAACCAATTGCAAATTGTCTTCGAATATCACTCTCAACAACTAACTGGAGAAAAACACTTAGTATGATGTATAGTTCACCAGCACAGACTTTTTTCTGTTACCATCTATTTGCAACTGTGTCTCTAATATTGAATTGTAAAGTTGTATTTTTCACCTTTTCTTGTTTCTTCCTAAAGCAGCTCTGGGAGGGATGGCACCAACTTTCTAACTGTTCTAAACTGATTCTACTGAGCCGAATCCTCGAGATTCACTCGGGTGTTGACACACTCGAAGATTCGGGGAGATTTAGTCGCCCAGTGACAAATCGCTTCTTCTTAGTACGACTAATCTCCCCGAAAAGCCTTCCCGCTGGTGATTTAGAATCTAGCCGGCAGGATGGCACTTGGAGTGCTTTGTTTTCTGAAGTTGCCTCATGAGGAAACTTTGGGCAACTTTGGAAAATGAATCACTCCAGTGCCATTCCGCTGGCGATTTAGATTCTAGTTGGCGGGGAAGGCTTTTCGGGGGAAATTAGTCGCCCAAAGAAGAAGTGATTTGTTGCAGGGCAACTAAGGGGCAGATTTTTCAAGGGGGCCTGGAGTTACTGAGCTGCCAGACTGAAAACACCAGAGACTGGAACATTAAACTTTACATTTTGGAAAACCGTTAAAAAACAAATAAAAGATGTTCTCGTGAACAGTCTGAAAACAACTGAACTGAAAAATGTGTATGCAAGATGAACAACCCTTTTAAGTAACATCCAAAGTAATTTTACGCAACATATAAGTTTGTTTTTAGCAAAGTACCTGTTGTGGCTGAAGTTTCACCTCCCCTACAAGTATTACTTAATATTAACTTTTTATTGGTGTACATGAGTCACCGGACCCACTCTTTAATACAGCAGAAAAAGTTGTGTAGGGCAGGAGTGATGGCAAAGGAAAGAGCAAGAAAGAAAGACTACTATGAGTTTGTGCCAGCATGGTTTTATGCGTAATAGATCTTGCCAGACTAACTTAATTTCTTTTTATGAGAAGGTAAGCAGGGACCTCGATTCTGGGATGGCAGTGGATGTGATTTACTTAGACTTTGCTAAAGCATTCGATACAGTGCCACACAGAAGGTTACTGGTTAAATTAAGGAATGTTGGCCTTGAACATAGCATTTGCACCTGGATAGAGAACTGGCTAAAAGATAGACTACAAAGAGTGGTGGTAAATGGAACATTTTCTAATTGGACCAGTGTTGTTAGTGGGGTACCTCAGGGCTCTATACTGGGTCCCTTGGTTTTCACCTTGTTTATTAATGACCTGGATGTGGGCATTGAAAGTACGGTTTCTATTTTTGCAGATGATACTAAATTGTGCAGAGCTATAGGTTCCTTGCAGGATGCTGCCACTTTGCAGAGTGATTTGTCTAAGTTGGGAAACTGGGCAGCAAACTGGAAAATTAGGTTTAATGTTGATAAATGCAAGGTTATGCACTTTGGCAAAAATAATATAAATGCAAGTTATACACTAAATGGCAGTGTGTTGGGAGTTTCCTTAAGTGAGAAGGATCTTGGGGTTTTTATAGATAACAAGTTGTCTAATTCTGGGCAGTGTCATTCTGTAGCTACTAAAGCAAATAAAGTTCTGTCCTGCATAAAAAAGGGCATAAACTCAAGGGATGAAAACATAATTATACCTCTTTATAGATCCCTAGTAAGGCCTCATCTGGAGTATGCAGTGCAGTTTTGGACTCCAGTCCTTAGGAGGGATGTAAATGAGCTGGAGAGAGTGCAGAGACGTGGAACTAAACTGGTTAGGGGGATGGAAGACTTAAATTATGAGGGGAGACTGTCCAGGTTGGGGTTGTTTTCTCTGGAAAAAAGGCGCTTGCGAGGGGACATGATTACACTTTACAAATATATTTGAATACATTATAGACAAATATCAGGGGACCTTTTTACCCATCACCGCACCAGAGGCCACCCCTTCAGACTAGAAGAAAAGGACTTTCATTTGAAGCAGCGTAGGTGGTTCTTCACAGTCAGGACGGTGAGGTTGTGGAATGCACTGCCGGGTGATGTTGTGATGGCTCATTCTGTTGATGCTTTTAAGAGGGGTTTGGATGATTTTTTGGACAGACCTAATATCAAAGGCTATTTTGATACTAAAATCTACAGTTAGTATAGCTATGGGCATACAGGTATATGGTTTGTGTTTGAAAGAGTGGAGATGTGTGTGTGTGTATGTATGCTGGGTTTTTAATTTGGAGGGGTTGAACTTGATGGACTCAGTCTTTTTTCAACCCAATTTAACTATGTAACTATGTAACTACGTGATCTTTTAGGCTAATTAAGGTGGGCTGAGAAGGCAGACTGACCAAATTGGCAGATAGATGCAAAAAAAGATTGAATAATTAAAAGACAAGGAGGAAAGGTATATGTTCACAAGTGAGCATATATATAGGTCGGAATTGTGGGATATTGCAAAAAGTGAATGTTTACTTTTCCATCTAGGATGGCAAAAGCTCTGAACCCACAGATGGGAAAGGTATAGAGGGAATTTTGGGATAGGATTACTGTAAATGATGATTTTTTTAAATTAAATAGAATCAGGAAGGAATTAATTTATGTTTTACCAGCTGTCAGGGGCCATGTAAAGATGTAAAGTATAAATATATATCAGTTGTGGAGGGTTATGGCACCAGTTGGAATTGGTGTTTTAAAACATTATATTGACTTAAATCAATGAATCTGTGCTGTGTTATTCTGTTACATGTATGAATTCCCTGCCTTTTACATGGGTTAGCTGCATCCCTGTCCTATCTACAACTGTATTCCACAATTGATGATAAACTACATGGTCATGGGCTGTAGTATTTCCTATCGATCAAATACATTTAATAGGAAAATTGAGTGTCAGGAGTCCCTTCCAAAGTGTGTGTACTAATTTAATTATGGAGCGCAAGGGGTTTTGTCTGAGTAGCTTATTTTCACTATATTGTTGCTTACAATTGGTAAAAAAAACAAATCCCCATGTCCTTCAAGCAAAGGCTTTCCTTGCTATGTCTGCAGTTGTTTTCAAGACTCTGCTAATTTAGTATTAACATGCACACTGAATATTTTAATTGGCTCTGCATACCTACTAATTATGAATCATGATTTACCTTGGCAATCTCCCCAGAATTACCACTGAAACCTGAGATGGTCCAACAATCTGATAAGTTGACCGCAGGTGGAACATCTCATATTATCCAGTTACCTTACTCATCATTTTCACTTCTCCCCATGCATCAGATATAGCAGAAATCCCACTAGCTAAAAAAAACTTATGCACAGTGAAGTTGCCTGAATGTTGTCTTTGCAAAAAAAATCAGCCAAAGAAGCAATTTAATATGTTGTTTACACAGTAACATAATTTTTTTAGGATCTGTAATCTACAACTAACTTTTGGCTAACATTTTGTAATTCTGCTTTGTTTTTAATATAAACTTTTAGAGGGAGTCATTCATTTTCCAGTAACAAATCTTATAACCCCTTGTTGTCCCCTTGCTGTAAACCCCCACCTTTAGTTAAACATATATGTCTGTATTTGGGAGCTTGGATTGCAGTTTGTAAGTTGACTCATAGATAAGGAGTTAAAAATTTTTATCTCCCTCTTTTCATCTACCTGTGCCTCTATTGTCCCCAAAATTTTCCTTTTCTTTGTTTGCCTACAGTTTTCCTAAGCATTCTGTATTAAGGATCTTTAACAAAGTGGAAGAATATATAGGGCTGTTTGTATAGAACTGTCTAAATTACAGACTTGTCGGATCACTAAAAGATCCCATAGCAAGTTGAACATGCAGCACCACATAGATTTATAATGCAAGTTGACAGTTGCAAGTACTCCAGGCCACTGGGACTTAGTTGTGCTCAGTTTGACTGGGCCAAAATCATCAGTGTGAACACAGATTTTTTTCTGCCCCACAAAAAAAGCTTGTTATGATCAAATGCGCCATCAGAATGCTCATTCTGTTCAAAACTGGTGACTTTTTCAGAACCAAAGAAAATATATTGAACTTTTAGTGCAAGTGATTCAAAGTGAGAGAGGTTCTTCTGGATCATATGACAGCACAAAGATAAACTCAATAAGCTTTATGCACTGGGTGGGATGCACCTAAAAGAACTTGCGTATCAGGCAATGTAATTGTCACTCACCTTGGTGGTCTAATGAGCTGGCACTGCATGCTTCTTCCGCCTCCAAAATGGCGATAGTCACTAGGGCGTGTGCGGCGTGCACTTTGGGGTTTTACACACTGTGCACGTGATGTCATCACGCAAGTGGCACGAAAAGCAAACTATTTAAAGAGGCTTTGAATCCAAACTCATTGCCCACTGTAAGGTGTATATTGTTAGTATCCTGGGTGTGTTTATATATATATATTCTGACAGTTTTAACCCTTGCCTGCATGACCATTCTGAACTCTACCAGTTCTGACCCTTTGCCTGCCTGACCATTCCAAACTCTGCCGATTTGACCCTTGCCTGTCTGACTATCCTTGAATGATGCCCGCACCAACTCCGGCCTTCCTGACTACGCTCACCATTTATTCTATGAACTGTACCTCCCGTCCAGAAACCTTGATAATGTCCTTGCCCCTTTGCCAGTCCAGAACTCTTGTTTGGCTCCTCTCTTATTAAGACCTGGCAACATCCGATTAGTGGAGGGCTCCTCCCGAAGCGAAAGACGGCTGCTAACGGCAGAAACAGAGCCGAGACCATGTAGTCTAGCACCTGTTCTGGCTTTAGGGAGCCGATCGTGACAGGCATCCTGTACATCTCTGGACAATATGGGAAACATAAGCTTAAGAGCTAAGTTGCTGGTATTATAACATTATATTCTTATACTAAATGATATACACCCTGCAGTGATCATTGGCTGGAACTAGTGTAGCTGCTGTTTTCTATTGCTTGCTTTTTAATCAAGTTAAGTTAAGCAATTTTACCTCTTTCCTTAGTTGTTTTCTCTGGGAAATACAAACAAAAAATGTTCAGTATGCTACCTGTGTCTTTGGAAAGGATTGGTTGTTAGCTTTGCATGCAACCAATGCAGTCACCTCCTTGAACTTGCAATGAACTTGAGTCTCAATTCTTTCATTTGTAATTCATGGTGTGTCCAAAAGAGTGCAAAGCCAGGCTACCTTTAATGCCTCCCTTGCTTGACACTGCTTTACTGCTCTTTACAAGACTATAATATGATTTGATATCAGGTAGGAGATCTATCTCAGATGAATCAGAAATATCATAAAAGCTTTGTGTGTCCACTCAACCATAAATATATCCTCATTTGCAGAGAGATTTGTTAAGAGAAGCTGCTCCAGGATCGATAATAAGTATGTGTTATTTCCACAAACGCAAGGCTTGTTTTCATGTTTGTACGCAACTGCTTAAAGGAGAAGGAAATGCTAAAATTAAGTAAGCTTTATCAGATAGGTATATATAAATACACCTGTAAACTCTCAAAGTAATGCTCTGTCAAGAGAGAGAGAGCATTTATTTCCTTCTATTTGTTTACACGACTTATGTATCAGACTTCCTGTTTTCAGCTTAAACCTCCAGGGCTAGGGCTTGAGCATGCTCAATTTGCTCCTTTTCCCCCCTCCCTGCTGTAATTTGAGCCCAGAGCTATGAGGGACAATTGCGAGACTCAGGCAGGAAGTGATGTCACACCAAGCTAATATGGCGGCTGATGTCCTAAACAAACAGAGAGAGCTTATAGAGCTGTCTACTCAGGTACGGTAAAGCATTCTGCAGAATAGATATAGTGTTCTAGCTTGCACTATTGTGGCTAATCTATTGGCAATAAACTGCTTCAGTAGCTTTCCTTCTCCTTTAACTCTTGTGGAAGTGGGCTAGCAAAAAATATCTTCTAGCAGAGAATAGCTTTAACCCTCCCATTATTTGAAAAGTCATCTCCCCGTATCCTTTGGGAACTACTGACTGCAGACAGTTGAAGTTGTTGCTAAATATGAACATACTGCTGAGAGTTTGATACCCTTGCTTAATATGGTTACTATCATATTAATTATGGAAAGCACAAGTGAAGCTTATTATTCACACTTAACTGTGTTAAAAGGAAAATGCACACCTTTTTGGCAGAACTTTTAAGTTCAAAAAGAGTCAAAATTATAATCTGTTTATTTTTTTAGATTTACAGCATTATAGTCCTGTCTCTAAGCACACAATATACTATGCACCCCTCCTGCTCGTTGTTTCTAAGTATGGTGTTCTTTTGCCTGTCCCATAATTTGTTGAGTAGGCTTACCTGAATGAGAACAACCACTTAACTTGTATACAAGTATATCTCTCAAAACATGTAGCTCTAACAAAATAATACATAAATAATCAGCTTGGTTATAACACAGGGTTGATGAGTCTTTGTACCATAAATCAAAGGAACATTGACATAAAAACGTTTTTAAAGTTGTACAAATATAATGCAGTGCTGTCCTGCACTGGTAAAACTGCTGTTTACTTCAGCAACACTACTATTGTTTTTATAAATAAGCTGCTGTGTAGCAATGGGCGCAGCCATTCAAAGGAGACAAGGCTCCGGTTACACAGCAGATAGTAATGTTATCTGTTATCCTCTATTTATCCTGTGCCATATAGCCTTTTTTCAATTTCCACCATTGCTACACAGCAGTTTGTTTATATGAACTATAGTAGTGTTTCTGAAGCAAACACATCGGTTTTACCAGTGCAGGGCAACAGTACATGATATTTTCATTACTTTGGTGTTACCGTTCCTTTAAGTTTATAGAGCTGAAAGGGGAAATACTTTTCCACATAAGCTCAATTATTTGGTGTTATATGTTGGGTGTTTAGGAGAAAAATAAATCTTTGAGTACATGTAATAATTGATATCAGTCATTTTTACATATGGATCCTTCACATATTTGTAAACACTTTTAACCAGCTTCTCATAAATGTATGGCTCCCTCTCCCTCAATGTTGCCCCATTCTTCGGCCGCTTACCTTTGCTGCAAGGAGGTTTGGGGGCCAGCAGAGCTAGTGTAAAGAGGGCAATGGTGCTCTCTCGCACTAGAAAAGCAGAATTTTGCGTTTCAAACCCAGATATTCAGCTCTTAAAGGAACCAGAAGCAGCATTTTGCTTTGTGCAGCCACTTGAGGCGACTTTTTCAACTCACCTCATTGGCGCAGCACCCTTGCATTCTCCATTCAGTAATACAATTTGCAAAGGTCACTTTGTTTACATTCACTGATTGAAAAATACTATTATGATAATTTCCTTAACAAAGATTATCATAATTTATTAGTCTTTTCCCGTTCTCATCTCCATTTATTGCATAGTTTACTGCCGTTTCAGAAGCACTCTCCACTAACAGACCAGCAGCCTTTGCTTCTTCTCTGATTGTACATTATTTTCCAACCTTAAATGCTTTACAATCATCTCCTTTATTTGCAGATCCACCTTTGCCTCCCAGTGTGTCTCACTGTCTAACCTCTAAAGAACCAGAAAATATGGTTCATTACTTATTTCCTCTTCGATTACAACCTTTATTGCTTCCGCAACCCTGGAGCCCTTGGGTAGCTTTTAGCTATGCCAGTTTCAGCAGAACAATGGCATCATGGAGACTTGGAACACAGCAGAATAACTCTAATACTCAGAATTTATGGAGTTTATAGGTAAAACCATAGAATACTTGAATTTATCGAGTTTTCGTTCTCAAAACCAGTTTTAAGAACTAAAAATCATGAAGGCAAAAAACATCTTCAAATGATTAAAGGGACCTCTGCCATTGACTTCCACATGACCTGGACATGTTTTAGCTGAAGAGTTTTCTGATTTGGAAGTTTAGCAGCTTCAGGCGATAATAAATCTCAAAAGATTTCAGGGTTTTTTTAATTCTGAAAAATGAAAGTTTTTTTTGTGAAACTACAATTGAAAAATGTATATGTTGTGAAAACACAACTCAAACTTTAAGAAATTATCCCCTAGCTGTTTGCAGTTTTACAAGACCTTTATCAAGTGTGTTACAGACATACAAAGTCCATGTTAAATTTAAGTTTTATTTCCTTTTTACTTGTCCATCATAAAGCTATATAAATATACAGTTATATGAAAAAGTTTGAGAACCCCTCTTAGGAGTTTTGTTTATCATTGGCTGAGCTTTCAAAGTAGCAACTTCCTTTTAATGTATAACATGCTGTATGGAAACAGTATTATTTCAGCAGTGGCATAAAGTTTATTGGATTAACAGAAAATATGCAATATGCATCATAACAAAATTAGACAGATGCATACATTTCAGCACCCCAACAGAGATATTGCATCAATACGTAGTTGAGCCTCCTTTGTAAAAAGCTTTTGCTTGAAAACCCAGTGGGTGAGCTTTAGCCAATAGGATAAACTCATGCAAATGGGATTTTCTTGGAGCAAATTTGGAATTCATTCCCAGAATTCCCTTTGTTTATCTAAGTCTGTATGAGTCTCCTCAACCCTCGTCACTTGTTTGGAAAGCCTCCTTTGTAGAGATACCACTGTTATCTTTTTTGTTGAAAGTGGAGTAAATTATTATTCAGGCTGAGAGGGGTCCCCAAACTTTTTCATATGACTGTATATATGGGTAGGCTGTGTAGTGAGTGTTAGTCCAGCTCTGCAATTACACATTAGTAATGGTAACTATAACTCATGCATGTTGCACTACCCAACTATAACAAGCAATTATCGCAGTGTGCCTGTTGACATAGGGTCACATTTTCAGTGAGCTTGTTTGTTAATGCTGTCAGTGAAGTAGAGAGTGCTCATTTACAAATAATGGTAAAACCACTGAAAGTATGAATTAATATAGGACATTGGGAGAGATGCTTTTTGAATGCACAGCAGAATTCAACATATGGTCCATAAAGACATGTCTATCACAATTTACAGCCTGTAGAAGAAAGGTTTTTTGTGTCTTTTGAAAACAAAAAAGGCTTGGGAGATGAAGGTTTAAATAAGTCAAAAAAAGTTTTTTTTTAACTTTTTAATATACTTTTTGCTTAGCCTTTTTTATTTTTGTTATTGCCCAACACCCACTTTTTCCTGTACATATTTCGTTGTGAAATTGCTAAACACCAATAATGAATAACTGCTGCTATATTTTATTTAGTTTATGGGATATAATGACTGTCGCTTACCCCTGCTTTATCACAGTTGTTTAAGGTACTCACTGCCCCTGTGTTTTTCAGGACCAGTGTTGTAATTGTTTTCTATAATTCTTGTCATGAATCAAGAATCATTGTACTTGTAAGGGATTTGTTATCCAGAATGCTCGGAACCTGGATAAGGCATATTTCTTTTATTTGGCTCTCCATACCTTAAGGGCTGAACTCCACAGAAGATTTCCGTGCTCAGGGTCGGACTGGGGGGCCCAGGGCCCACCGGGACCGCCGTCCAGGGCCCCCCGCTGACCATCCAGGGCCCCCCGCTTCTCCTCCCTTCTCCCTCCTCCCCCCTCCCCTCTGGCCCATCTTACTTAAAGTCGTGCCGCCGGTGAAGCCGCTGCCCAGTGCGGTGCGACACTGCACTTGCGCGCCCGGCGCCACACTTCAGGCACATTTTATTTTAACATTAGGGGGGATTAGGGGGGGGTCTGGCCCGGTGGGGGCCCATGAGGGTCGGGGCCCACCGGGTATTTTCCTGGTGTCCCGCTGGGCCAGTCCGACCCTGTCCGTGCTGATCCGACGTGCTGTGCAAAAACACAAACGTCACGTCAGATGCAACGGAAATAAGGTAAGAGTTGGAAATGTCCAATGAAGTCACAGCATTGATCCAATGTGACATGACTGTCAGATGCAGACGCAGCGTTTGCATCCGACAGTTGTTTCGGATCAAAGCTGCGACACCATCCGACAATGCTATTACTTATCTTATTTCTGTTGCATCCGACAAGAAAACTATTTAAACGTTTAACTCAATAAGGATGAATTATATCTTATTTGGGATCAAGTACAAGGTACTGTTTTATCATTACAGAGAAAAGGTAATAATTTTTAAATATTTGATTAGAAATGGGTCTATGGGAGACGGCCTTCCTGTAATTTTGAGCTTTCTGGGTAACAGGTTTCTTGATAACTGATCCCATACCTGTATCTAGCTATAGCTATTTTATCTACAAAACTCTTTAAGGGTTGTGCTCATATGAATCCAACATTTAAAAAAAAAAGTCATACATACCTATAAATGGCAAAATGGCAACTTCCTGATGCAGGACATTCCTATTGACACTTCCATGTTCAGTTCTATCATTCCTGTTACACTGAGTTAGGAACTGAGCAAGAAAGAGACACAGGGATTACTGTGTTTAGTATGTGAGCATGCTAGAACCTTCAGTCTTACAGCTATATTTTGTACTTCCAAGAATAGCTTATTCTCCTATAATACACAAGAAAGTCCTGTATGTTTTTAATTTGTAATCTTTATATCTCCTATATATTTTACTGGTATAAATCTTCAATTCTTTGTCTTTATTCACTTGAGATGCAGTAGGAAGTTGTCAAGGATGCTAAAACGTTGAAGTCCTTTGGCAGCTGTGACAATGACTCTATTAACACCGTTCCACATGACATGGGTTTTGTTCTAATAACTACAAGTGAGCATATATATTACTATACACTGCAAATGCTATCATAAGTGACCTCCCCGTACTACTCCAAATAACGCAACACCAGGTAACTGCTCTCTTAGATGGGTCATGTTGTTCCCCTTGCAGTGGGGAAACATGTTTTAGTATATAGTTTATGCTGCTAATTAAAGTTAAAATCCGTTACATTTTTGACCTTAGAAAAATTTTGATTTACCCTCCGAGAGTCATATGAGTGGCAGGTTGACCACTATTTCACACTGTCCCTTTCTAATAACTCATTTCATGTTTAGTCTCTCTTGTCTCGAACTCCAGACAGAAATTCATTTTGACAAGTGTTGTGCCATTTTACTAGGCTTTTCTTTCTAGCGGCTCATTTATTTTGTTTTTAAAACCCATGAACCCCATATAAACTTCAGTGATAAGCCTTCAGTGATAAGGCACTTGTTGGCGGAAAGCGGCTCAGTGCATTACGTAACCATACCAAACAGAGAGAGAGACTTTCTGTGGCTAGGTTTTAGAACTTTACTGTGCTATTGAATGATCAGAGTATTCAGTCTTAATTCTAGGAAGGCAATGTGGAACTTTATTTTTGCTTTGATTTAGGAAATCTGGTTTCATTCATTTGATTAACAGGGGTATAGTTTGAAAACTTTCTGATTTAATGGGAACATAATTTCTTCATTAAAATGGACACTTGTAAATGCTATCTAAAAGGGTAATAGGAAGGAGTCGCCACAAAGCTGCTTTTCTCTTTGCCCACAACTCGGGTCTGATTACTATTGAAAGAGTCTTGTGTATTTTAATGGTTATGCTGACTCTGGGAAACACGGATTAAAGTGTGTCTAGCAGTGTTTCTTTAAGAATAATTCCTTGATGTTGTTTTAATACAGCTCCCAGCATATTTTCACCCAGTTGGTTAAAATATGGGGACAATTATAGCCCAACAGCAGCTGAATAAAGTTTTGTTGTGTTCTATTTCCATTGATTAGTAGTAGTAGATGTTTTTTTTATAAATGTTTTAGTATGATGTAGAGCAGGGATCTGCAACCTTGGCTCTCCAGCTGTTAAGGAACTACAAGTCCCACAATGCAATGAAGGAGTCTGTCATGATTCATAAAGGCAAATGCATTGTGGGACTTGTAGTTCCTTAACAGCTGGAGAGCCAAGGTTGCAGATCCCTGATGTAGAGGTTGATATTTTGAGACAATTTGCTATTGGTTTTCATCCTTTTATGGTTTGGGAGTGAATTCACTTTTTATTCAGAAGCTCTCCAGATTTCAGTTTCAGCTGCCTAGTTGCTAGGTCCCAAATAACCCTAGCAGCCATGCAGTGATTTGAATAAGAGACTGGAATATGAATAGGAGAGGGCCTGAAAGATGAGCAATAAAAGATAAAAGTAGCAAAAAAATTGTAGCTTTACAGAGCATTTGTTTTTAGATGGGCTCAGTGAAAGCTGGAATAAAAAGAAATAAAGAACAACTGAAAAATGCTTCGTGCTTTAAAGAGAAAACATTTTCCTCAACTCATTATATAAGGGTACATCATTTACAAACACATTGATAGATGAGGTAATTCATTTAAATAAAAAATTCATTAAGCTCATTAAGACCAGAATCTCATATTTTTTTGTCTTCTGGGCATTTTGAAATGAAGTGGTACAACTGTGTGTGTAGCAAGGATGATGTGCCAAAGGAATTTTGTAGCTTTTGCCTGTTATGGCGGCACTTGGCTAACCAGAGATACATTGGCAGCGCTTTGCTCTAGAAGTCTCTGCTACTAAGCAAGAATTCTGTGTTCTGGTAGACCATGTTACAGATTCCTGGGTAGTATGGCTCTGCTAATCTCATGTAATTAGGAGCTGGCAGTCATTACATGCATGGACAGTATAAGGTACGGATGAATAGGTAAATGGTATTTTTAAAGTGACCTTACTGACACAGATAATGGGATCATTGTTTTCTTGTAGTAATAGAATTGCATGCTTCTGCTTAGACTCTGTTAGACCTATGACATCATATGGATTCACCCATTATGTTATCATGCTAGTCTTGCTCACCTCTTCATTAAGTTAACTATGTGAGTGAGTGACTTATCTCCCTGCAGTATCTGTGCGCCAACTGCTGTTTGACTCAGAGGTTGGTCTGCTGCTTCAGCGCATGAATAGCCTATTTATTCTTAATGCCCTATTAAAGCCATTAGTAAGTAAAGGTCATGATGGATGGGCATATTATTTTTCTAAATCTGCATGTCTCAAAAAGGTTTTGTATGATTTGGAAGGATTTTTTTCCCCCTCGTCCTTTCTCTCTTGCAGAAAGGTTTGTTTTATATTTCTGTTTTTCACAAGATGAAAATTTGTTTTCATGCAGAGTTGTTTGCCAGGTACAGAGCAATTTTTCAAGCATAGAATAGTTTCAGCTTTTTTTTATTTATGTTCTAGCAAGCACAACAGTAATATAATCGTTATACCCCTGTGTACAGTTTCTGCCATTGCTTTGCTACTTAATGCATTGTGTGTGCATAGTGTACTTCATGGCCCTAATTCTGGGTAATTCTGGCAACTGATGAGTCCAACTCTTCTCAGACATCATAGCAGTAGGGATCAATTTATTTTCTGCTCAAAATTGCATTTTCCAAAAATAACATACAGTAGTTTATTTGACATTTATTGGCAAATAGGTGTAGCATCAGTGTAGCCCATTTCAATTTCAATGAAAGAGCTGCCTTTCACTACACCGTGTGTACAGTAGTAGCCAGTACTTGAAGTTGAGTGAAAAAAGTGAAGGGATGATCTGTTTGGTGAGCGTGGCACAGGATGCTTAAACAAGCCCCTCCCACAACCATATGCCACTTATTATTATATTAAACCTCACACGCTAATACTTTCTGGTTTCACCCACTTTAAAGCATTTTGCTATTTCCATTTTGGTATTTCCTTCTAATGCACAGTTTATTGCCCAGTATACATAGATTTACCTAAGTATGTGACCTGTATGTGACCTGTAGTGACCCCAAAACAAAAAATCAAATAATCCAGATTTTTTAAAAGATTTCCTTTTTTCTCTGTAATACTAAAACAGTCCCTTGTACTTGATCTAGACTAAGATATCATTAATCCTTAGTGAAAGCAAAATCAAGCTATTGGGTTTATTTAATGTTACATGATTTTCTAGTAGACTTAAGGTATGAAGATTAAAATTATGGAAAGATCTGTTATCTGGGAAGCCCCAGGTCCCAAGCATTCTGCATAATATTTCCCATACCTGTATATCATTTTCTCACTATTCCGTAACCTTCATTTTCTCTTTTTGCTTCCCCTGTTTTCTTGTTTTCTCCTTTTTCTCTATAACCCTCTCTGATGCCTCCACCTTCTTTATCTGTTTAACACCTCTCTATCTCTTCTCTATTTCTCTCCCTGCAATCTTTTCTCTCCTTTTCTCTTTTATTATTTAACTATATTTTATTTTACCTCTGCATTTTATTTGCATGCAAAAGTGGAGAGGTGCAAAAGACAGTTCCGGGATGCAAAACTCTTGCAGCCCCTCTGAGGGGATACAATTTCACAAAAATAAAGAAGTGAAGGGATGGCATCTCTGCATCCTTCCCCAATTCCAGCACTGGTCTAGTGTAAAGTTTGTCAGTAGCTTGAAGTATCTTTTTTGTCTCATTTATAAGGAAACATTTAAACAGCATCAATTAAACTGAAATAGCAATCATACAGTTAAGTATAGATATCTATTATCCAGAATGCTCAGAACCTGAGGTTTTCAAGATAGGGGGTCTTTCCCTTTTAGGATCTACTTTAAAAAATTAAACAGTAAGTAAACTCAATGTGATGTGATAGGATTAATTATACAGGTACAGGATCTGTTATGTGTAATCACATTATCCAGAAAGCTTTGAAGTATGGAAAGGCCATCTTTCATGGACTCCATTTTATCCAAATAATGATTTCCTTTTTTTCTGTAATAATACAATAGTAGTTTGTACTTGAGCCAAACTAAGATATAATTAATCCTTATTAAAAGAAGGGTTTTTGAGTTTATTTAATGTTTATATGATTTTCTAGTAGACTTAAGGTATGAAGATCTAAATTACTGAAAGAATGGTTATCAGGAAAACCCCAGGTTCCAAACATTTTGGATAACGGGGGCCAATACCTGTATCTTCATTGGGATCAAGTAAAATGTACTGTCTTATGACAAGAAAGGGTTTTCTCTGTAATAATATTTCCTAATTTGTGCCATCTTCCTCTGGAACATGAACTCATCTATGGCAGGCATTTTCAGTCTGTCTCCATACAACTGTTGGGCTATACTTTCCATAATTTCTAACTGCTATGGCCGCATGCTGGATCTAAAAGTTGCTATAGAAATGTTCCCTGGTCTACTGATGTGAAGAGTGCTAGTGACTTTTCTGCAAGTTTAATATTTTTAGTACTTTTCCCGTTGTGCAAAGACTTGTTCCCAACATCATCAATTTTGTCACTTTATCCATAAATGTCCTTAGTGTTGAGTATCAGCACCACAGCACTTTTCTGCATGTCTCCCTGAGTGTTAATGTCTGTTTTAAATATTTAAATGCTGCCATTAATATATGTGGCAGAGGAGAATGAATAATGCTGGAGTGGCGTGACTTGTGTTTGTGTATTTATGTGCTTCCTTTGAAGGTCACTCTGTGAGACTGCTGGGTCAGAAAAAGGATAATGGAAAACGGTTGGGGGGGAGCTCGATTGGATTTGCCAAAGATTAGGAAGAACCCACTGATAGAAATCATTTTCATCAATACAGGGTAAGCTTCTTTCAAATTTGCTCATAAAATATTCAGTGCTGCCTAAGAATTCAATTTCATTTTTTTCCCAGGCACAGTGCTCCTGTTCAGCTCTGCTTATTAATGGGGAACAAAAATCCTCAGAAACCCTATGGGACTTTAAATAATGTCTTTCAGGAGATAAAAATTATTCCTCTTGGTTCCCTATTTAATTGAAGTTTGTTTCCTCCCCCCACTCTCATATCAGGATCATTTCCTATTACTTGCAGTTAAGAAAAAAAATATATATAGATTTTATTTGAGCAAGTAAGTCTTGCAACAGCATAATTTATTCCTATCAAGACGTATTGGAAATTGTAAGCTCAAGCAGTTATGGTAAATAATTTTAGCAGATATATATATCATTTTTTTTGCCAACTTTTGGAAAGTTAATTTCTTTTCTCCATCCAATCATGATGCTGCATTTAGTAAGACGCCATGTGATGGGCTCATATGTTTCGTAGGCAATCAACTTGGAATCTTCGGCAGAGGGGATGCCAGGGACACCTGACCAATTTTACTGCCCTGCTCTAGCAGCAAACATACCCTAGGTCTGTGCATTTTTGAAGAAAAAGAACACTGGGGGATGCTTTCCAGTTCTATAAAGCAAGCCAACCAGATAACTCACTTTAGAGGGGAATTCAACCCCTCCTGCAATAACCGTAATATAATTATATGATTTTCTTGTATGATAAATAAAGCACATTTAAATTCATCCTAGGACCTTTTATCCACCGTTAAAGTAGATTTGATATTTAGGTAACTGAATTTTTTTTTTTTTATTGATTATTGTATTCATATTTTTTTCAAGCACCTTTTGAGGCAAAAGAAAAAATATTTTTGTGTAACCGTTTCCCCCATGCATATGGAACATTTTTTAACAGTGACCTTATGTGTGTTGACTTAATTATGGTTCCTTTGGCATATCTAGTTATCAGTGTAAATGTAATGCATTAGATGCACCTTGTAACATAAATAGCTCCATTCCACATAAAATTTCCTGCCATATGCAAATTAGCCTGAGCGCAGCACCTCTAACAAAGTTGTGCTAGGCAGAATTGAATGCTAGGGCATCTTTGCTTTGCTCGTACTTCTGAAGTAACGCTAGCAAAAATTCACAAGTGAAACTTCGGATTTTAGTAAATTAGTGTTGTCTGATTGAGTGGACACTGAGTGGACCTGCAACAGGCTATCAAAAACGTAGTAAAAAACTCATTATCCCATCATCACCAACCTTGCGTGTTTCGTGCAATTTAAGGCTAAATAAAGTGCCAATTGGGCACGAAATGCTTAAGGCTGTTATGATGATATACATAAAGATCTTTTAATATTTTTATGGCACGTGGATCTTCAGAGCATCCACCTAATAGTCATTTTTTAAAAAAATGGGTTGATTTCTAAATCATTGAAACCTATATCATGAAATGTTTAAAAAACCTTTTAAAAAAAATGTTTTAATTTGATGTCAGCAACACAAGTAAATAAAAAAAAAAGTGAAACACGGGCATGTTTCCCACTGTGTTGCATCATCTCTCTTTCAAGTGTAATGTGTCCCATTCTTGCCTGATAGGATTTCAGTTGCTCTACATTTTGGGGTCTTGGTTTATTTTATGTTTCAGAATGCACCAAATGTTTTCAGTGGGTCACAGGTCTGTGCTGCAGGCAGGCGAGTTTAGTAATACCCCCATTTTACATAGTGTCACAATTTATTTTAGACACAGTCTTGTATATATGAATAGTATAACGTATATGTGCCTTCTAGGTCAGTAGTGACCCAAAGAGATTTGCACCCATTGTGTTTTTTCAAGTTTTTTTTTCATTCCTAATTCCCTAAAATCATTTATAGGGTTAGTGCCAGTATCTCCACCATTATGCAAATGGAATTCAATGAAACTATATATTATTATTGTATTTTGGATGGCAAAATATCTCTTTCTGTTCTTTTTGGAACCTTAAATGCAAGGCTTTTCATGAGTTTCTTGCAGCCATCTCATGAATGTATGTCTATGTGCCCTGGCCAGTGATACACTTGATCAACGAGCATGTTCTTATGTAATCTACCGATTGCTTACATCTACTATTGTGGGTGGATTCCATAGCTTTGAGAACTGCTTAGAGATCAAATCTAATGTAATTTTTTTTAAGCTCCTATATTTACTGTGCCACATTGCTAAAATAATTACTAAACCTCTGCGAAAGAGTATTTAATACCAGCAGTGCTTTTATTATATAACAGTATTCTTTTGATTAACATATTTGCAATTTGCCATTTTTAAACCAGTGTTGTTTTGTTTTTTTTTTTGGAGTGAAAAATGTATGTTGGATTAATGGTTATGTCACAATTATTTTAAAGTAACAAAACCAGAATAAAAACCTTATGGTTAATAAAATTATTATAATTTCCATACAGATACTACAATATAATATAATATTGATGTAGATATATCATGAAATCATGAAGCTTGAACATCATAGAAAATTAAGTCAGTGCTAACTTTTTATATTAACTGATGCTTCGCTGTACTTGTTGCACTCATATTAGGCCTCATTTCTCTGCTAGTTCTTACAGTAAGAACTGTGTCCAAAAAGTCATTGATTAAAACCATAAGGAAATAAACTATAAGGAAATGCATCCATTGATCCAGCACCCTGAGAGTTAGCGAGTGAGACATAAATAACATCCATGCCTTTGTGCATCCTGGTATCTTGCAACAGCAGAAGGTTTTTCTTAAATTAATGGATATTTTGAAAAATAAAGTGAAAAGTAATTCTAGATTAATATAGCATCTCCATGTAAAATCTCGCTGGTTAAGCGTTTGCTATATAGGGAAAATGCTCCACAGTGTAAAATAGATTTTAATTAATTTGCTTAAATGCTGTATTCTTTGATCCTCAAACTATGGTCATGCCATGACCCCTTGTGCAGAATATTTCATTGTCTCGCTAGATAACTGGAAGATAAAAAATTGTATAACTGTTGTGAAACATAAAATACTAACTTTGAATACATCTTTAAAAAGTCATGCAAGCATAATTATAGCTAAAAGTTAGATTTATATAGCCACAATTCCCATCCTTCATTTTGGTGTAATGTGAATTTGTACTGATTGCATATAATTTATTGCATATATTAAAGCAGGAGCAATAACTTATGAACTGATTCACCGGATCACAATAAAGTTGACCAGCAGTTTTTGGCCTGTGTATGGTGCCGGCAGACAGGGTCTGAACAACCCATATCTGGCTGAAAATCCATCAGATATTGATCAGCCAGGTTTGATTTTCTCATCGGATTGAGAAATCTGCTCATTGATGCAGTCTTCAATCCACCTCAAGGTATATTGGCAGATCTGTTTTTGGGCAACCTCACCAAAAGATTAGATCTTTATATGTATGGATATTTTACAGACAGTCATGAGCCCTAGACCAAGCTATTGTTCATATATAAACTTCTAAAACAGAGGTATAGAGCGAGAGTTCATCCCTGTGGAGTGCAAGGAATAAAGCAGTACCTGGATGAAGCCCATGGGAAGAGCATACAAACCTACAAGTCACCATTTTTTGTTGTCCAGCTATGTATGGATTTAAATATCGAGAATATATACATTGCAAAAGGCTTTAGGGTAGCATGTTTTCTATTTCTTTAGCAGCTCTTTGTGGCCTTCAGCAATTTACTTAGAACCGAGACACAATTATTTTCATTTGCTTTCTGTTAGACCCTACTGACAACTTGGCAAACTGAATCTCAATGCTCTTAAGTACACTTTGCAAATTGTTTTTATTTCCTTGTAACTAGTCCAACTTAGCAAGTCAGCTCAACTCTTGTGTATGCGGTGTTCAGTTTTTCTGCAATAACATTTCCAGTGTGCTCAATGACTTAATCTCCCTACACTGCAAGCTCCATTTTAGTTGTAAGCCGCAGTAGGAAGTAGTCAATCTACATCCAAATAATTCTATATATATATATCCAAAGAATTCTGTGTACAGAGTTGTTTTTAATCACAAGCACTATGTAAGAATAGTTATGGTAGTTAGTTTTCTGTTATTTACAGCTGTGCTCATAAGTTTTCATACCCTAGCAGAATTTATGGTTTCTTAACCATTTTTTCAGAGAATATGAATGATAATGCAAAAGCTTTTCTTTCACTCATGGTTAGTGGTTGGCTGAAGCCATTTATTGTCAAAAACTGTGCTTCCTCTTTTTAAATCATAATCACTACACAAATTACCCAAATGACCCTGATCAAAAGTTTACATACCCCAGTTAATACCGTGTATTGCCCCCTTTAACATCAATGACAGCTTGAAGTCTTTTGTGGTAGTCGTTGATGAGGCTCTTTATCTACTCAGGCAGTAAAGCTGCCCATTCTTCCTGGCGTAAATTATTGGGCAATCTTGCATGAACTGCATGTTTGAGGTCTCCCCAGAGTGACATTGAGGTCAGGAGACTGAGATGACCACTCCAGAACCTTCTCTTTATTTTGCTGTAGCCAATGACAGGTTGACTTGGCCTTGTGTTTTGGATCATTGTCATGTTGGAGTGTCCAAGTATGTCCCATGCACAGCTTCCGGGCTGATGAGTGCAAATTTTCCTCCAATATTTTTTGATAACTTACTGAATTTATTTTGCCATCAATTCTGACCTAATTTCCTGTGCCTTTGTAGCTCACACATCCCCAAAACATCAGCGATCCACCACCATGTTTCACAGTAGGAATGGTGCACCTTTCACCATTGGCCTTGTTGTCTCCTCTAGCAATTCTAACCCTTTTGTGTCAAGTTGTATGCATGTTATCAGGCCAGATTACCAGGGTATGTAAACTTTTGAAGAGCCTCATCCACAACTACCACAAAAGACTTCAAGCTGTCATTGATGTTAAAGGGGCAAAGAACTGGAGTATGTACATTTTTGATCAGGGTCATTTTGGTAGTTTGTGTAGTGATTATGATTTAAAAAGAGTAAACACAGTTGTTAGACAATAATTGGCTTCAGCCAACCACTAACCATGAGTGAACGTTTTTGTGTTATCATCCATATTCTCTGAAAAATGGTTAAGACATAAATTCTGCCAGGGTATGTAAATTTATGAGCACAACTGTATATGGGGCTGAAGATAATACATTATTCAAATCAGTCTCTGGCCCAGCAAAGCTTACAGTGTAAGGTCTCTATCATCAGGCTGGATTGGGATTCAAATAAGACCCTCAGGTACACAGGCCAAACGGCCCCCCACCAGCTCAATAATGAGTGACTGTATATGGCATCTTACAGCACCCCCTTTGACATTTGCAAGAATCCACAGATTGCCAGTCTGAGCCTACCTATCACATTCACACACATTAGGGACAAATGTTATAAGGACCAATTCACCTGCCTGTATATTTTTGGAGTAATGAACGGAAACTTATGCAGACACTGGGTCTGCAGATACTGACTTCTTGCTGGAATGAATTTCAGGACCCCAGCACTGCAGTTCTACCCACTGAATCACCGTACTGAACAAATTACAGATTTTTGACAGCTGAAACTATGGTGCTTTTATAACCCTGCTTGTTAGAACAAGCTGACATCAGAACATATGGACTGTCCATTTTGCAGTAAAGGCAACATGAGGGATGGATATAGTTAGGAAGTTTGAAACTTGTTTTGTATTCAAAAGCAATATCGCAGCATGCTGAAAAGTAATAAAGAATTGAAGCAATGATTTACTGGCTCATGGGTACAAGTGGCCACTGTTTGTATACATGACCCAATAATTTACGTCTTCAGATACTGCTTTTAATTATGGTGTTTGGCCCCTGGCAACTGTGGATCCCTTTGCAGCACCTGCAACCTTTATATAGATGTTTTATTTTGCTTTATTTTACTTGGCATTGAACACTCTAAAATTCAGCATATTTATTTTCATATGTATTCTATTTAAAGACTGTAGCTGAATAGCTTTCTGTATTGAATAGTTACTAGAAAACTGTTAGACAATTTTGTTTTTCTCAGTGGTTCCTGGAAAAGCTAACCATCACCCTTTAGTATAATGCAGCCACTGAAAATCTGATTTGTTCTACAGTTATATAACCCAATGAAGTATCCACATTGCTATACAACTTAACATTGGTAGTACAGATGCAAAGTCTATGTTAACAGTCTTGTTCCAGATGGAACAAGCTATATTCAAGGCTTAATCCTGGAGTGTGCTTTTGAAGTTCCAGAAGTAAACCCTAAAAATGAATGTGGCTAAAAAGGCAGAATTTTAGTTACTGAATTTGCTACACCATCCTAAAGGTACAGCAAACCTATACAGTGTCGGACTGGGACACCAGGGGCCCACCCAAAAACCTTAGACCAGGGGCCCACTCTCAGTACTATATAGTAATATTATTCATCTCCTCACTCAACCTCTATTCTCCTAGTTTGTTTTCTTTACATACTATAATCAATCATTATCTAGTGATGCCATTGGTTCTGAATAGAATGGAAATAACAATATGAATATTTTTGTTTTAACTACATGCTTAAAGGTTGTAACACATTAGCATTTAGTATTCTAAAATGGTGGCAGGTTGCCTGGATACTTCGGCCTGCAAGTTGCTAAAATTTCTGTATGGTTCTGTGTTTGCTACTAATTTACATTTTGTTTGAACGTGTAATGCTGCTCTAACTTGGCAGCAGAGACAGAGGCATGATCACAACATATCCAGCAAGTGATGAAATTGAAACACAAGGCTCCCACATCGCTTTCAATCAGGCAATAAAGCTTATATGTTCCCAAGTGCCTTTGTGTTGAAGTCAAAATGTGCCATATGTGATGTTTTATCCATTACGTTGAAACCAGAGTCCCTCACTGCTGTTGCAGGCTAGTACACATACATTTGGTCCATAAGCATTTACTGTTTTTTGCTTTTACTTTTCATTTGTGCTCGCTGGAGTACCTTATTTGACCTGCAGTTTAATGGACATATGAAACCATGTAATACTCATTACATTTTGATTAGGTTGTGCTCTGGTTGACATTGCAATCATAATGTAATGGGTGAAAAATGTAGACTTCAGATTAGCAGAAAATAACATGTAAGTGTCTGAATTTAGTCACTGTATAAAGGTTGGTAATTTCAGAATATTCCAAATGTTGCATAGTTTTTTAGTGTTGACCTTCAGTGTATCGTCCACTATTATATATCTATCTATATATATATATATATATATATATATATATATATATATATATATATATATATATATGCAAAGGAAGTTCGCACTCTCAGATCTTAAAATAATAATAATAATTAAAAAAAAAAAAAAAATTTGTTTTATACATAGGTACAGGACCGATGTTTCGGCCCCCACTGAGGCCTTTCTCAAAGTGCATAAAGATTTACAAAACTGCCTTAAATACAGATTTTTTTCTGGGAACTTAGACAGATTGATACAGATGTAATTAGCACATCATTTAAAACGTAATAGCCATTTGCATACTGCTCATAAATATCAAATTAATCTAGAGCTAGCACATGCCCCAATAGCATATTCTGAGCCACAGAAATACATTAAAAACAGAAATACTAAAACAATACTAATGTATTGCAGTTAAAAACATGATGTGTAACTTAGTAAATATAGATCTGTTACTATGTCACAACAGACTATCCTGCATAATCGTTACAAAACATCTAAAATTGAGCAAAGATGTCAGACCTACGCAGAAACTGATGCCACAGTACTTATTAGATAAAAGTAACTTTGTAACTCTATAAAATAGATAGGAAACTTTAACTTTATAACTTTGTAGCTTAGTGCGTGTCTGCAGCTGAGTGGCACCTGCTACAATTAATCTTACATATACGTGTCAGGATGGGTCCGCCCAGCAGGACTGGACTGAGAATCAAAATAGGCCCTGGCATTTCAGGTACACAGAGGCCCAATGAGCCCACACAGAGGCCCAAACAGCCCCCACCAGCCCACTAAATACTGACTTTCTATGGCACCTTATAGCAGCCCATCTGGCATTTGCCCTAATCCACAGATTGCCAGTCCGGGCCTGCCGCCCAGTATACACACTTTAGTATTACAATCCCATCTCTCTATACTAGGGTTTAATAATTCCCTGTGATAAATGTGGCTTTTAAAAGATATTAGTAAGTAACACTTATAATAAAAGAGCACAATTGGCCTATCATTATAATTTTATACATGGCCTGGCATTGAATTTAGGAGTGACGCCACTCTCTGTGTACTAAATGGAATCCCTTGGGGCCCTTAAATCTGTGTAATCAATAAATGTGCATGTTCGCAAATAAATAAGGTGTGTACTCCATTGTGTATATCCAAAATAAACCCCTACATATGAACATATTAAACCCACACACAAAACAACAAAAATAGGGTTAAAGAAAAAAGTTTAAAACATTGAAATATAGATAAGGGATAAAAAAAAGTATCACAAAAATGAAACCAGGTCCCCCTGTGAAAAACTTTGATAGTCCCGGGACATGTTAGTAACGCAACGTCTCTATATCAAAGATCCACTCATTAGGTCCATAATCATGTATATAAGTTCTCATAACTTTGTACTTTTAATCTCACCACGGGGATATTTAGTTTATAAGGAAGATCACTATGATGTGATTGAAGCATTGCAATATTTTTTTCTTTTTCTATTAAAATCAGTTATCCTAACTGAGCCTGTTGAGTGCTGTATTTTTTTTTCCCTATTCTGTACACATTTTACCTGGCAAGCTGTGGTTTTTGTTTGGTGAGTGCTCCTCCGTGTTCTTTATATATATATATATATATATATATATATATATATATATATATATATATATATATAGTTGTTTTCAGTGTGGCCAGTGCAAGTGATGGGAGTTAATTTGTCATTACCTGTGAAAAAAGGGGTGAGGCTGAGAGTGCCTTTCAAAGACCAGATTTTCTTGCTTTAGGCTGGGGACAGACAGGGAGATTCGGGGAGATTCTGTCGCCTGGCGTTTTTTAGCAGACGACAATCTCCCCGAATTACCTTCTCCCTGTCTGCCGCTAGTATACTGACAAAGCGCCTGTGCAGACGCGGCGCGGAAGTTTCCTCACGAAGTATCTTCGGGTGATTCCGGAAATCGCCGCGCCGCATCTGCACAGGCGCTGACGCTTTGTCAGTATACTAGCGGCAGACAGGGAGAAGGAAATTCGGGGAGATTGTCGCCTGCTAAAAACGCCAGGCGACAAAATCTCCCCGAATCTCCCTGTCTGTCCCTACCCTTAGACTGCCAGTTTTAGAAGAATATTTTTTTTAAATTTGCTTGCTTGCATATGTTGAAACTGACAAAATTTCCCCAGTTTTGTGGAACATACTGTGGATAAAACAAAGGTGCATACCTGTTTGAAGTTACAGGGGTGGTTGCTGTTTCTTCTGTGAAAAATTTATTTCTAGGCACAGGTTTAAAGATCACTTAAAAATGACTAAAGTAACCAGTTAAAGACCAATATTATTCAGCATAGAAGTCATAAGGAAGCTCTTGGACTCCAACAGCAAACTGTTGCCAATCTCAAAAAAAGCTTTGAGAACTCAACCGCAAAATCACCAGCAAGGAGAGTTCAACAACAAAATGAGCACACAATCCAGGATCATGTCTTTCATAGTAACTCATTTATTTCATTTATTGGAGAAAGACCCGGAAAGGCAGAATGGGCATCACCAATACTGTAACTTGAAGTGATGAAATTCGCTTTTGCCATTCTACAAGTCACTTGTAGATCACTTGTGTGATCTTAACTGTGTAACCACAGCTAATATCTTGTCAATATGATTCATTCATTGTTGCAATTATCTTTATACTTAAGGGTCTAGTTCTCAACATTTTTAATTTGTGTAATTTTTAATTTTCTTCTAAATTTGATAAAACTCAAATGTTTGATTATAAAAATCTTAATATAAAAAAACTTGATAGAGTAAAGCTGTGCAAAACACTCAGTGCATAAAATTTGTATTCCTCTCATCTTTCTCACTGGGTCTACAAACTCTCAAAAAAGTTTGAACTCAAATTGAAGGAATTGCTAATGTTTTGCCGAGGGCACTCCATTGACTTCTACAGGAACTCGCAAGCTTTAAGATGCCAACGTTTTACATTTGAGTTTTTAAGCTTAATAAATATAGAACATTTAAGTTTCTGAAAACACAATTTGCATTCTAAAGTTTTAGCACACAAAAATTTGAACATACACAAATCAGCCCCTCAGTTTTGTAGCTTCAAGTGTGGACTTCAGTTACATTCCACTGTATTTTTCCACTGTATTCACTAGAAAAGCTTTATCCTCTAGACTCAATGCTTTTTTAACATCTAAATGCTCCTTGGAGGAAAATATGGTTGAATGTCACATACTTTATAATCTTGTCCGTCTGTTGGTAGTTGTCATGAGTTAATCACTTACATTGACCTGCTCACTGTCGAATTCATTTAAAAAACAAACACCCCTAATTAATTATTTTTTTTTTTATTTTTTTGGTGTTTCTGGTTGCCTGGCAACATAAATATGGTGCAGTTTTTGTAGACCGTATACTTTTAAAATTGTATTTGTGTTTATCGTTTGTTATAAATAAATGTTGCTGTGTGTATCTGCAGTGACATTCTGATAAATGTTTACTCTGCTCGTCCTTCGCGCAATTACTTGGAGAACATAACCGTTTTAATAATCCTAGGCTGCAAGCTTGAAATAAATTGCTTCATCTTTGTGACATATTGACAAAGTGACCTGAATGCCATAATGAATTTTTAATTTATTTCTTTATTTTCAAGAATGGATCTTTTATTTTAACACTGCTCAGCAGGCTCTATTTGTCAGCTGTATAAATCAATTGAATACACAGAAGAACAATACTTTAGAAGGGATATATTTACTTTCAATAGAAGGTGTGAAATCTTTTCTGCTCAGAGAGAAAGTGGGGAAATATGCTTGCCTTGCACTTTGCCAAAATTTAAAACAGTAGACAATGCATCTCCCAGCTAGAAGGATGAGTAAAGAGAAAATAGTGTATAAAATTTATGTTTGCGAAGATTCCCAGTCATCCAGGTCATGGTATATCTGTAGAAATAAGTCAAATCAACTGGACTTGCTGTGTTTTTCTTGAAGACCTTTCTCAAGATAGAGAAAGCCAATTGGATGACTGGTGAAACATCTTCAAGAAAAACACAGGAAGTTCAGTTGAATTGACTTATTTCTACAAGTAGTGTAGTAGATTGTTATATAATCCTATAAATCTTGAAGTTAATGTGTAGATTATATAAATTGTGATAAAACAGTGAGCAAATGTTTTACTCTGCATACTACTGGGGGGGGGGGGTTTCCAACAGGGATTTGCATTAGATTGTCCAGCAGTGCCCCTAAGACATACAGTACCTTAGCCACCAGTGGTTGGTTAGACAAGCGTGTAGGTAGTAGATCAAAAACCACAAATGTCCAGAACTCATATCAACAAAACTTGAAGATGCCCAACTAGTGGAGTACTGATTGCTCATTGTAGTATGCTTCTGTTAGGGCACAACCATATAGTTTACAAGACATTTTGTTTTATCAAACCACTCTCCAAAAATATTTTGATCATTCATAGACGCCCAGGTATAATAAAGAACCAGTAAGTGTCATAGTGTTTTTGAAAATTGCTTTGTCAAGCTGGTACAACTGATAATAATGCAACATAGTAAGAAGCTGTTAAGGAACTACAAGTCCCACAATGCATTTGCCTGACTGTGGCTGTCAGACTCCTTCATTGCATTGTGGGACTTGTAGTTCCTTAACATCTGGAGGGCCAAGTTTGGACACCCCTGATTCATGCCATACATGTGAAACTGGAACCCTTTGAAACTGATAGGGAATAGTGAGAATGAATCCACAGTCAAGGAACAAGGAAGAAAAAGCAACCATATAAACCAAACAACACAAAATCAAGAGGTATATGGAAGAGAATTGAATAGGTTGTGTTAGGAAATGGAGAACATGTGATCTTTTTTGAGGTAAAAGTTGATATACAAATGGTAGTAAATACTACAGTAAAATCACATCACATAAGACAGGAAGGATTATAATGTACGCAAAGTTTGAAATCACAAAAAAATATACCAAAAAGAAAAATAATCCTATATGAGACAGAAAAGGTCAGACACAACGCATTTCAGCTACTGGAGGAGAGCCTACCAGATCATAGAGAGATGAAGAAATACAGGTTATCTCAGTTAAGCTCAAATAAAGGGAAGCCAAGGCATGAATGAAATGCAAGAAAATGAAAAAAATTGTAATTCATTATTTATGAATACTAAGAGGTTAACATTTGCAAGGCTTGTCGATCTAGCAATTTCGTTTTTACTGTGTATAAGCATAAGTAAACAGGTATACCACAAGATTTATATGATTATATTATAATATAACGCAATAGTTATTTCTCTTGTTCCTAGCTGACAGTGGTAAAGTTTTTCTGTTTGGACATTAAGGGCTTTTTTTTTTAAATCAAAGGTTGAATTTTATAGTTTTGTGAGCTTTTTTAGACCTTCAATGAAATCACAACTTGAATGCTTTCTAATTTAAGAATAGCGGGTACGGGGTTAACAGCCCAAAACCTCAAATTGATTGAATTTTAGTTTGGAAAAAATTTGAATCACTCAAATTGATAGAATTTTTGAGCGTGGGTATTGCAGTGAACAAATGGTTAGACACTTGAGGGAGTCACTTGGGGAAGTGCAATTAATTAATACACTTTATTAGTTTAAAAGTGTGCATATTCTGCATGTATATCACGGTACAGGTAGAAAACTTAAAAGGATATTGTCATGGGTAGTGATGGGTGAATTTATTCGCCAGGGGTGAATTCGCGCGATTCGCCACTGGCAAATTCGCGAAACGCCAGCGAAAATTCACGAAAAAAACGAGTCGCACCTCGTTTTTGACGTACAAATTTTTTTCGCCAATTCGCGAATTTCGCTGGAAATTCGCAAATTTTTCAGCGAAGTGAAACTGGGTAGATTCACCCATCACTAGTCATGGGAAAATGGATTTTTTCAAAATGCATCAGTTAATTGTGCTACTCCAGCAGACACTGCAATTCAATTCTCAAACAAGCAAACAGATTTGTTTATATTCAATTTTGAAATCTGACATGGGGTTGTAAATTTTGTCAATTTCTCAGCTGCCCCTGGTCAATGTAATTCTACATTTTGTGGCGGTTTGTCGATACAGTGGCCTGTGTTAAAGGGCAAGGAAAGGCAAAGAAATAAAATCCCATTTTTACTTTCTTTAATGAAAAAGAAATCTATCCAATATACTTTAATTAAAACATGTGAACTGTTTTTTTTTTTTTTTTTAAACCTGACTGTATGCAGTGAAATTCTCCCTTCATTTAGTGCTGTGGATAGGAATTGTCAGATGGTCCCTAACTTCTGGCAGAGAAACAATCATACTTATGAACAGCAGGGGGAGCCCCTGCCTTACTTACCAGCCATGCAGAACTCAAGCAGCTTTGTTTTTTGATCATTTATGATGATCCCTTAGAAGCCCAGATCACACTGAGCATGTGCATGTAGTCTAGTCTTGCAAAGATGTATAACAACATTACAAGATGACAGCCCCCTGTGGCCAACTTTGAAAGCATAAATCATTTGTTTGATTAGGCTTGTGGTGCGGTAAGTTCATGTTTATGTTTAGTATACAAAATACAGCATTTCTAGGCTTATTCTATTTCAGACTTCCCTTGCCCTGTAAGTCCATTGCAAGTATACCTGTCTGTATGGCTATGGTATTGCCCCTGTCCTGCTGCTTGCAGTTGCTTGTGACTTGTGGTTTAGCCAATATCCTTTTTGGAGGCATCCAAACAGGCAGATATTTGTTTGTATGTCCAGCTTTAGGTAAATGGTGATCATAGAAAAAATTCTGTTTGCAGTAAACTGACACAATTAAGTTGGAGTTCAATTGATTGAAGTGAATGTATTATGCCTTTGCATAAAATCCACACTTATGATGTACAGGTTTTGAAGCTTTCATGACTGCAACACTGGCTTGATAGCTGAAACATTATATTCTTTGCTTTATGTGCCTTTGTTCAAGTTTTTTGACTGAACACCTTGCTCCTCAGCCAGATACTTGCATGGAGAACAGATGAGCCACCTGACATAGAAAAATGTTGAAATGTAATATTGACATGAATTTTAATGTCTGAGAAACCACTGTATTTTCTGGAAATGTGATTTTTTTTTTTAGTGGAGGGAGTCAATCCCTATTTATATTAAGCAGTGTTTAGAACTGCCAGCATCCTTATTAAATCTCAATACTCAAGGACATGGTGTATTTATAACCTTCTGAGAAAACAGATATGAAAATGTGTGGTTTGGAAAGAAAAACTCCTATTTCTCATTTTATTTATTTTTTTAAAGTCCTTGGCAGTGCATTTGCTGTCTTGAAGGTTATGATAAGAACAGATTTTGAGTAAATGGATAAGTGAAGTTCAAAGTATCGGAGGTCTCACTGCTTCAGTACTCTTTAGAGAGGACCTTAGAAGGCATTGTAGGCAAGATTGTTTTACATTCTGTATTGTCAATTAGAAAGAAGACTACAAGCTGTTCTCTTCTTTCTGCTTAGTCTCTATCCTTGTTAGAAGATGTGTTTTAATTAAGATTTTTAAGTTGCATGTCAAGCAAATATGGATGATTTACCTGCAGTAGATGTCACTTAATCAGTGATAAATGACTAGTTCTCATGAGCTGTTCTAAATGAAATACATGCTCTGTTATCCCAAAGCAGTTTCTAGGCTTGTAACAAAGATGGATGGCATACAAATATACTGGAAACATTTTTTGCATATTTTTATTATGTTTTAAGTAAGATATTGACAGTGGGATACTCCCAATACCAATTAATTGGGGCCGGAACTAGGGGTAGGCAGAGTAAGCACGTGCCTAGGCACAAAGCAGGCTGGTCCGGACTGAGAATTTAAATAGGCCCCCAAATTTTGGGTACACAGAGGCCCAATGAGCCCACACAGAGGCCCAAACTGCCCCCACCAGCCCACTAAATACTGACTTTCTATGGCACACCTTATAGCAGCCCCTCCTGCATTAGCCCGAACCCACAGATTGACGGTAGTGATGGGCGAATTTATCCGCCCTGTTGCAGGGAAATGTAAGGTACATTTCCCTGCAACAGTAACAGATGTGAAACCTGCAAATACATTCTGTGCAAAGATCAAGTTGCTATACCGAATACACAAAAAAGGATACACCATTCTGGACTACTATTCGTGTGCTTCATCCAATGTGGTATACATGATTACATGTACTAGGTGCTCTAAAGGAGGCATATACATTGGTGAAACAGGACAAAAATTGCGCACACAAAGGATGAACCATCACAGACATAAAATCAACACCAAGTCATGTGATACACCGGTGGGGCAACACTTCTGCAGTCAAAATCACAGTCTTCAGGATATGCAGGTTTTGTAACTTCCCATGAATACCTTTCACTGATCTAATAGTAAATATGTTGTGCCCTTCTAGCCCTCGTTTTTGTATTTTACCTGACGAAGGGGACTTGGTGCTCCGAAAGCTTGCAATGTATTTTTATTGTTAGTCAATATAGCAGTGATCCCCAACCAGTAGCTCGTGAACAACATGTTGTTCTCCAACCCCTTGAATGTTGCTCCCAGTGGCCTCAAAGCAGGTGCTTATTTTTGAATTACTGGCTTAGAGGCAAGTTTTGATTGCATAAAAAACAGATGTCCTGCCAAACATTCTCTCCTGTAGGCTGCCAGTCCATATAGGGGTTACCAAAAAGCCAATCAGAGCTCTTATTTGACATCCCCATGGACTTTTTCATGCTTGTGTTGCTCTCCAACTCTTTTTTAAATTTAAATGTGGCTCACGAGCAAAAAAAGTTGGGGACCCCTGCAATATAGGTATTGTTTCTACAATACTTTTTGTATTGTTTTTTATTTGTTATTTTTGCTACTGGTTAACATGGTACCACATTTTTTGTTTTGTGCTTCAAAAAAAACCAATGGTCTGTAAGGCTACAAATATATTGTTATTGTTACTTTATTACTGATCCTTCTATTCAGAGTCTCTCCTATTCATATTCCAGTCTCTTATTCAAATCAATGCATGGTTGCTAATGGAATTTGGGCCATAGTTACCAGATTTCTTCAAATGCAAATTGAAGAGCTGCTGAATAAAAAGCTAAATAACTAAAAAAAGCTTCAATAATAAAAAATGAGAGCAAACTGAATATTATCTCAGAATATCACTCTCTACATCATACTAAAAGTTATCTCAAAGGTGAACAACCCCTTTAAAGGATGGTTAATTAAACTTTTTTATTTAGATACATATATGTGAAAAAATTTTTCAAAACCAGCAAGCAAAGCTTCATTATTCCTTGTATAGTGGCTAAATTTCAGTAGCTTTCGCTTGTTTTTTCTGCAGGAACCAACTTGTCAAGTTGTGGAGCAAGCTCCACTGGAATGTTTTTTTTTGGTCTGATTCTTAAAAATAATTTAACGATAAAAGCTGGTTAAAATTTTCGCTCTAAATATTGTTTTCTAGTTGATTATGGCTACAGGGTAGCTTAGTATTCTACTCCATTGGTTCTAATGTATTATTAAAGTATGAATGAAGAAGATTGGTGATGCAAATTAATTCCTTCGGTGAAAGGGAGTTCGGCTACTCTCCTCACCCTTTACTTCTGCTTGATGATTCCTACAAATGTGCAGGTGAATATTTTATTTAGGAAGTTAACATCGAGGGAGTAACTTGTCAAAAGCCAAGTTTGTGAGGTTTTTTCTATCTCGAATAAACTCAAAACGGGAATCTTTGCATATTTATGAAAAAAACATAGTGTAAACAATTCAATAGAATGCAATCAGGGGAAAACTGGAATACCTTGAATTTATCAAGTTATAGCCTAACCACCCTCAGATATCTTGAATGTACTACGTTTTCGAGCGCAAACCACCGTAAAAAAAATTTTGAAAATTGTGAAGGCAAAAAACTTCTTCAAATGGTTAAAGGGATCTCTGCCATTGACTTTAGGCATACTAAAGCATGAAACTAGAATTATTTGGGAAAACCACCATTCTGTACACTAGACTGCCAATATAGACTGTTTATATTGCAGGGGTAGGCGAGACTAAACCTGTTCCTAATACTTGAATCAATGAGAGTACAACAACTTTTTTGCTATTATATCCTGATAGTTCCCTTAGCTTTTATTATCTTTCTGAAGCATCTGAGGTGCTCAGCTTAATCATCTTTTTGTTGCTAGACGTGGGTTGCTGCCATTCTGATTTTAGCTTTATTGTTTGAATACAAAATGATTTGCATGCAGCTGTGCTAAATGACATTACACAAGAAGTTTTGGAAGGTCGTCTTGCTGCTAAAGTACATTTGGCATGCATTCTTCTGATTTGGGTCTCAACAAATCGTTTTACATTTGTAATCCCAATGGAAATGCTATTACTGCTGTGCCAGTTCAATGCAATTAGGTGAGGCCTCCTCCTCCTAAATTCATCTGATAAAATGTTAAAGCAAATATAATTTTTTCTTTATACTTAGGAGTTAGGAGTGTATAAAATGAAATAACAGAATATATAATACTGTAGTTAATAAGTTAATATCTAAATTTTATCATGTAAAATGATATCATTTTCAACTTAATTTAAGCTTACATCAGACAGTATGCTGTTTGCTGAATTTACCTAAATAAAAACAGAACAAACAATATGCAATCACAATCCAAGTCATTCAGATGATTCAAGCCAGGGTTACAACTGTTAGAACATACTGTTTTCTTCCCTTCTTAAACATCAATATACAATGGGGGTAAACATCAAAGGTCTCCTACTAAATATTCTAAATGTTGTTTGTATGATAAATTTGCTGAATTTAACTAAGCTAAAACAAAACACACATCATTCATACAACTGACATTTAAGGTGTTATTTATCAAAGGTCAAGTTTGTTACTTTGCATAATAAAAATAGTGTAGGGCAGGGGTGCCCTGGGATCTACTCTTGACACCTCACCCTCATCAGGAGATCTACTTGTTGTGTTTGGTAGCCAAGGATGAGGAGAGAATAACAGTGCTTTATTAGCAGGTTCATGCAGCCATTACATAACAGCAGTAACTCTTGCTTTCACTTTCCAGCTGTACAGAAAGTCCTGTGTATGCACAGTGACCCCCCAGGCCATTTGTAAAAACACTTGATAGGGGGGAAGAGGGGATCTGCAGAGTAGCCCTCTGTGCTCAGCCCGGGGGCCCGCTCTCCCTCCCTTCATGCTGCTCTTTTCCCTCCCTCCCTCCTACTTGTCTCTTCTCCCTCCATCTTTGCTGCTTGTGTCTAATACCTCCCTTCTGCTCATCTCTTCTCCCTTCCTCCCTCCCTGCTGCTTGTGTCTTCTCCCTCCATCCGTTCATGCTGTTTGTCTCCTCCCTGGCTCTCCCTCTGTTCGTGCTGCTTGACTCCTCCCTGGTCTGCCCACCCTCTGTTCATGCTGCTTGCCTCCTCCCTGGCTCTCCCTCTGTTTGTGCTGCTTGTCTCCTCCCTGGCCTGCCCTCCCTCTCTTTGTGCTGCTTGTCTCCTCTCCCCTCCCTCTCCCTCTGTGTTGCTCGTCTCCTTTCCAGTTCATGCTGCTTGTCTCCCAGCCCCAGATCCCTTAGTAATGCTCTTTTCCCCGCCCCGATCTCTTTGTGCTGCACTTCCCCCGCCCTCGTGCTTACCCTCCCTTCTTTCTAGCCCAGCCTAGCCTGCACGCAGTGGCTCACTTACTCCTGCTCCAGTCACAGGCCCAGATAGCGGTCTACCACTGACATTGCCGGGATCTACTGGTAGACCGTGATCAACGACCTGGGCACCCCTGGTGTAGGGAATAAGTGCTAATAACAATGCATAATAAATTGATATGTTTGCAGGTTTTTTATTTTGAAAACCAAACTTGTAGAACTGGATTTACAATTTTTGTGCAGCCTTACGTTCCATTAAACAAAGTGCTCAGAATTTAGCAACTGTTTCCTGCACCTATCAATGCTGTCCATCCAGGGCCGGACTGGGGGGGCCTGGACCCACCGGGGCTGCGGCTTTAGGGCCCTCCGATGACGCTCTGCACGGCCAGCTGGTTGTGGCAGGAATAAGTGCAGGGTGCTGATCTAAGAAGAGCCGAGTGCCCACTGGATTTTTTCCTGGTGTCCTGCTGACCCAGTCCGACCCTGTGTCCATCTTCTTTGTAATGCAATAAGAATATAATAGGGAACCGATAGGTCAAGGCAGGAACTATGCTGCTACATTACTGAATAAAATAATATAGCAGCATAGTTCCTGCACTGAAGTATCTGTTCCCTAATATATTCTTATTGGCATTACAACTTCACTTTATCTGAGGACATAAAGTTTTGGGAACCAGATATTGGAATAATCAAGAAAACCACAACCTGGTCCAGCAATTTCCGTATTATCCATTTTCTTTGTGTAACACAGACAAGTTTGACAGACTTTCTGCCTTACCTTTCATTGTAAATGAAGCTGTGTTCAAGTGTCTGTCTGATAAAACTTAGTTTTAACCCATTGTTCCAATATCTCCACCACCTCATGTGTCCAATCTGTTGTTTCTTTAGGAAAATAACAGATTGTTTATTTTGATCAGGTAATGACAAACATGAACCCCACAACTAGAATAAAATGCCAATGATTCAAGGAGATATTCAAACGAAGGACACTGGTGCTTGAATCGTAGCTGCAATAATGCTTTGGTATGTTAATGGCTGTGCACCCACAACCAAGTATACATTTTTGTTTGCTTTTGAGCTTCCTCAAAATTACCCCAAGCACTATTAAACTGCTCTTCATGTGCAGTCTGTTAACCGCTAGATGACTGCAGATTGAATTTCGCTCCTTTATTAGGTTATTAATTTGAGCATATGCTTCTATTTATTGATATTTATATGTAGTATTGAGCAGCTCAATGTGTACCTGCTTTTGAACTGCCTTGTGTGGGTTCATGCTTTGTATTTATCTGCTTAGTGTGGGCATCTTTGGCATTTCTAATTCTGCATTCATAGACTTCCAGAGCAATACATTCATAAAAATGTGTAGCTATGACCTGCAGAAAACTGCTCTTTCTTGTTTTGTGCTATGATAAAATGTAGACTTTCTTTGTGGATTTATTGTAGATCGGCCATGATTACAAAGGGGGTAATTATGATATCTGAATCATGGGACCATTTAAAAGGTGTATTTTTTATGCAGCACTATTCTTGTTAATCTGTGCTGTTGGTAGCTTGCATTTACTAATATTGAATAGAATAAACACATGTGAACCACAGAGGAACTCCAAGAAACTTAAGTTCATCAGTGATGTAAAGATGATGATTCTAAGCATGTGATATATTGTATATAATGCACCCATTGCTAAACTCTATGCTTGTTTTACATAAACCAACAACAAGAATAAATGCTTGGAGAATTAAAAGCAGAGCCACAAGAAAAGTGTTCTTATGTCATATTTTAATATATCCAGATTATTGCTTTTCACTTTTGCCAACTCTGTTTTGGATACAATGAGATGACTCTTTAAGACCAAGTTTATATTGCCAAGGCATTTCAAGGCATCCATTGAATTAGAATATGAAATTGGGCCATTGACGTATAAAACGGCATCATTGTTGACCTTTTTATCTGGAAAGCATAAGACCCTCTTTGTTAAAAATTGAATCTTCAAAGTATGAAATAAGCTGCCTGAAAGCTAATTTTATCCTCAGATTCTTCATCAGCTTTATATTATTTTTCCTTGTACTTTCTCCTGCTAATAGAATCTCCAAGTTTTTGGCCTTTTTGTTTGTATTAGCTGTTTGACAGAGGATTTAAAGGCTGATTTGCTTAGTGGGACGTTAATGTAAACTAAATGTATTTTTGTTTTTGTGCAGCAACTGGGCATGGGGATATGTGCGTGATCCATTCTTTATATTTCAGTATACCTTTACCGCTTTATATCATATTTACAAGCATTATCATGCTGTGTGCATTACAAGGTGGCCATTTAGTCTACTTATTTCTCTGTTCTGAATGAACAAATGCAATTCAGATTTTTTTCAGCCACACATTGCAGGTCCAGTATGATGTCAGAAGTCATTAAAGCTTTCCTGTAAAGTAGATTTATAAAAGGATCCAAATTGTCATTGCCAGTGCATGATATACATTGAAGGTCTGTGTGTGTGTATTTCACACCATTCTATAGTATTCAGATCCTTGATCAATAATATTTTCACCACTATACTGGAGATTAGCTCAGTGATGTCCAGGCTACATTAATGTTTGTTTTATGGCCATTAATACAATTATATATTTATCTTTTGTAAACTTCCACACCACAGGTATTTCCTACTTAAAATTAAATAATCATTATTTTAAAATAAATCTGATTCCATCTCTTTGTATAAAGGTGGGCATCCACAGACTGTAATTTCAGCCCACAGACTAAATGGCTTTTTATTGTAACAATGTAACAGCCTCCGCTGTTCATCACATAAAATTGTCAAATCTGCCTGATTGCTCAAAGGACCAATACTCAAAGTACATGGATATCTGTCTAGATTGGAGGACCTCCATGTACATGGTAATAATGATGTTTAAGGAAAATTTCTACCCCCCCACTAACCTGTTTTGTACTCCTACAATGACAAAGAGAGGCTGCAATGCTAGTGCAGAGTACCCAGTTCTGCTCTCTGCACATGAAGAGCAAAAAACTTAACCTTCATGGCACCTCTGTCTAAAGTGCATTCACCCCTGATCATATTGATACATGTACAGTCATGTACAGTCAGCTTAAATATAGTGACTTGTAAAATTCATCCCACTGAAAAGTTCTATAACTACAATATATTTTATAGAGTGTAGTTATAGAAAAGATCAGTAACTCATATATATATATATATATTTTAAATTTATGAAACTTAAGGACCTAGAGTATTACTTTCAGTCTATGAATACAGTAATCTTGCAGTCAAGTATTGTGACTTACGTAGCTCTGGACTCAAGCTCCAAATCTTGTGTCTTTTTTGGATAAACAGTGAGTGAATCAGGCATGTGCATTATTGTATTTGAGGAAGTCCAGAGCTCAACAACTATAGATATAATTAGTGTTATAACTTGCAGTCCTCATCATATTTATAGAAAGTTTTCATTTGTCATCTTCCCTTCCCTTCCTTTCCTGTTACATTTTGGATTTTAGTGGAGGAGCTGTCAGTCTTGTTGACACTACCTCATCTACTACATCACTCCTGTTGGAAAAACTTAGGTAATTTATTATTTTTGTTTCTATTTAATTCCTCTGTGTAAATATAAGTATCTAGTACAGGTGTGGTATTTGTTATCCAGAAATCTGATATCCAGAAAGCACCAAATGTTGGTAAGGTCATCTCCCATAGATACCATGTTAAACAATACATTTTCCTTTATCCTCTGTAATAATAAAATAGTATTTTGTACTTTATCCTATCTAAGCTGCATGAATCCATATTGGTGCCAAAACTATCCTATTGTGTTTATTACATTTTTTTTAATTGTCATAAGATGATTTTAAGGTAAAACCTGTTATGTGAAAAAAGCAGGTCTCCAGAAAATAGATCCTAAAGGATTAAAGGGGTGGTTCACCTTTACGGTTACTTTTATTATGTTATAGAATGGCCAATTCTAAGCAACTTTTCAATTGGTTTTTATAATTTATTTGTTATAGTTTTATAGTTATTTGTCTTTTCGTCTGATTCTTTGCAACTTTCAAATGGGCGTCGCCGTCCCCTTCTAAAAAAAACAAATGCTCTGTAAGGCTACAAATGTATTGTTATTGCTACTTTTTATTGCTGATCCTTCTATTCAGACTCTCTCCTATTCATATTCCAGTCTCTTATTCGAATCAATGCATGGTTGCTAGGGTAATTTGGGCCCTAGTTACAAGACTGCTTAAAATGCAAATTGAAGTGCTGCTGAATAAAAAGCAAAATAACTCAAAAACTGTAAATAGTAAAAAATTTAAACCAATTGCAAATTATCTCAGAATGTCACTCTCTACATCATACTAAAAGTTATCTCAAAGGTGAACAACCCCTTTAAATTAGTACATTTGTTTCAGTAAGTCTTTAGGGATAAAGAAAACTTTTTTTGAGGGGAAAAAAACTAATTTTTAGAGGGAAAAAACTCAAATATTTCAAGATTTATTATACCTCGAAGCTGCTAAAAGTCGGAATCAGAAAATCCGCAAGGTCATGTAGAAGTCAATGGTAGATTTTCCTTTTACAATTTGAAGATATTGTGATCTGTGTTCGGTTTCATCTGCAAATTTTGGGGGTTCTGGGTGATGGCCCAAAAAAAACAAGCAAGCAAATATGAAAAATCTGCATGTTTTCATAAGATTTTATAGTCTTTTCCCAACCCAACTTTTTCAAATTACTTTATTGATGAATAAGAAAATTGTGGATAGGAGCTTGGTTTAAGATGAGATAAATTCAAGTAAATAACCCCCTTCATGTAGCCATCTGCTTGCTTATGTAAAAATATTGGTGTTTTTGCCACTCACATTAGATCATATAAATATGTTTATAAACATACTGTGAGTGCGGTACTTTTACTTTTTCTTTACCTGTACCTGGGACAGTTGGCCTACCATTAAAGGTAGTGCTTCTTTTTGTTCCTGTGTGTGTGTGTACGTATATAGTGAACAAAGTACCCCTATTGTAAACTATAAGAATTTTATAAGTCACCTAGAAGTTCTATGACCTTTGGCCTTGTGTTTTTATACAGGTCATGGAACTCCGAGATTACTTCTAATAGCCTCATATTTTCCAACTATAGGGGTTACTTTATTATAATAAACAAGTTTTAGTGAGTCATGCAACAAAAAGGACATCTGTTCTCACTGTTTATAACTGAACTAGTCACTGCTTTTTATTTAATATATATATATATATATATATATATATATATATATATGACTCTATCCTTCATTTTTTTCTCTATGCACTATGCCTTCCACTCTGACTGACTTACCACTAATTTCTGCTCTTGAAGTGTTACTTCTTCCATATTACTGAAGCAAAATAAAGCTGGTTACTTTAAATCAGAATATTTGGGCAGAATTGGCCAATATTTGTGTAATACAATATGCTTCCATTTTGGAGAAAGTTCTATATCTCTTTGAGCTACACATTGGCACAGATGTTGGATTGATGCTCAGTGTTGGAAATTACACACATTATGGGCTACATTTTCTGAACAAATGTGTGCATGTCACATCCAATTGCAAGCTTGCATTATGACACATTGGCCATAATTGCTTATAGCGCAACTCACTCTCATTGTTGCAATCACACAAATTATCTTGGGTAAAAAAAGCATTTTGGGTAAAAATAATGGTAACTTGCACTTTGTACACTGCATCTGAGGTTGTAAATATCCTTTCAGTACTGTGCCCTTTAATATATCCCTCACCCTGTTTTGTGTCCCCATTATAATGTTCCTCACATTATTCGACAATTGTAACAGCACTTCTGCTTTATTTTGCAGATTTCTTATGTTTTACCCATTTAATACATCTACTCCACATCTAATTTAAAACAATAATGACTGTGCTTACACCCTTATTATGTAACAACACTGCCTATTATTGGATCTAAACAATCCAAGACTGTTTTCCCACAGACTGTTTAAATACTTCTCCTGCATTGAGACTGATGGCTATCTTGAGAGCGCCTAAAGGTTGTGGCCTACTGTGACACTGCATAAACACTTGCTCCTTCCCCACACCCCAGGATGTTTGGAGCAGCTGTACAACAATGCACCATTATCCAGCAAATCAGACTATGGTACCTGTCATACAGTACTTTTGAGAATTAACCACAGACTAATGTTTCCTGTGAGATTTCACCACTCTAAATCGTTTTCTCCCAGAAGCTATTTCAGAAACAATAGCCCTTGTCTTTGCCAGAGGTGAGCATTATGCTTGGATATTTACTGCATTTTCAGCAGCAGGCTGGTTTATAAAAGCAGATCAGAAGCAAGGGTGAAGTCTGCTAATTCTCTATGTTTAAAAAGTCCACATCCTTTCAGTGTATGTTTTTCTCTCTAGAGTTTAAGTTTTTCTGTGTTATTTCTTTTTCCAGAGTTGGACTTACAGTTGGTTGCATCAATGCTGTGAAGAAATGACATGAAATCTGATCTGCAACAGCCATGTTTTTTTACTGTTTTTTTAACAGTGTGAACCCTTGTTTTTTTTTTTGTGCTTGATTTGGGAACCACAAATAAGGGCTTTAATTTCAAAATTATCTACAGCCTATCAAGTTTTTCTCGAAGGTGGAGAAAATAATGAACTTGCTTATATACAAATAGTTTTATTTCATCACTTTTATTTAAAGGGAAACTGTCATGGGAAAACATGTTTTTTTCAAAACGCATCAATTAAAGGGGTTGTTCACCTTTGAGTTAACTTTTAGTATTATGTAGAGAGTGATATTCTGAGACAATTTGCAATTGGTTTTCATTTTTTATTGTTTGTGGTTTTATAGTTATTTATCTTTTTATTCAGCAGCTCTCTAGTTTGCAGTGTCAGCAATTTGGTTTCTAGGATCCAAAATACCCTAGCAACCCTGCATTGATTTGAATTAGAGACTGGTATATGAATAGGAGAGCTGCAAAGAAACAGCAGAAAATTGCAAATCATTAAAAAAACTATGAAAAATAAACAATGAAGACCAATTGAAAAGTTTCTTAGAATTGGCCCTTCTAAAAAATACTAAAAGTTAACTTGAAGGTGAACCACCCCTTTAATAGTGCTTCTCCAGTAGACTTCTGCACTGAAATCCATTACTCAAAAGAGTAAACAGATTTTTTATATTTCATTTTTGAAATCTGACATGGGGCTAGGCATTTTGTCAATTTCCCAGCTGCCCCAGTCATGTGACTTGTGCCAGCACTTTATTAGGGAACTGCTTTCTGGCAGTCTGTTGTTTTTCCTTCTCAATGTAACTGAATAGTACGCAGTGGGACATGGGTTTTACTATTGAGTGCTGTTCTTAGATCTACCAGGCAGCTGTTATCTTGAGTTAGGGAGCTGTTATCTGGTTACCTTCCCATTGTTCTTTTGTTAGGCTGCTGGGTGGCGGAAAGGGAGGGGGTGATATCACTCAAACTTGTAGTACAGCAGTAAAGAGTGATTGAAGTTAACTAATGCATTTTGAAAAAAATTTTTTTTCCCATGACAGGATCCCTTTAATATTTAATTTGATTGCAATGTTCCATAGTAACATAGTAAGTTAGGTTAAAAAAGACATGCCCATTAAGTAAATGTTTATATACACTGTCATGTGCCTAAGAGTGGGAAAAATTCCACCCTGTGCAAATTGACCTAAGTGCAAGATCGCTAGCAATTTATGCTAGGCACAAATGGACGCTAGCGCATCATCGCTATAAAATGCTCACACAGCTGAAGTAAAGCTGGCAAAAAGTCGCAAGCGTTTGATGCCCAGGATGAAACTTTGCATATTAGGGAATTAGCATATTCGTAGAGCATTTGCGCCTGTCAAAGTGGTGCGAGGGGTGGGAAGTTGATGCTGGTGAAAATTGCCCCCAAGATGGCAATGGGACCAGTCCCCGGAGTCCCTTAAGATATGAGCTATCTTCCATAACCCTGTATTCCCTCACTTGCTAAAAAACCACCCAACCCCTTCTTAAAGCTATTTAATGTATGAGCCAGTGACTGATTTGGGGAGAGAAGTTAATATCTTCAGAGCTCTAACTGTAAAGAACCCTTTCTGAATATCTTGACGGAACCTCCTTTCATAGCTGCCATTTTAAATACCTTTTATCAGCTTAGTTGCCCTTCTCTGGACCCTCTCTAATTCAATAATGTCCCATTTGAGTACTTGAGACCAAAACAGAATGGCATTTACAGCACTTTGTAAAGTGGAAGAATAAACCTATCCTCCCACAAATCGATGCCGCCTTAATACAGCTCACAGCTTTGTTTGCCCTTGCATCTGTTGACTGGATTTGTTTGCTATGCCCATATTTCAACACTTAATACCTTTACATTTCTACTAATCCACAGAACATTATAGAAAAGGAGAAGGAAGAATATGTACACTACCATGAGAGTCTAATAGCTACTGCCTGTTGCAATGCCCTATCAGCTCTCATTTGTATTGCATTTGATTTAGCCTCCATGGGTAGAAGATAAGAGGGTCCTTTACTTTTTAATAACTAGGGATTCTTCTGAATACAGGTGTTTTCTCAGTAGGTACTAATTCATGTCCCATATTTGCTGTAGTTGTTAATGGGAGAAAGATGATCCGAGACAGAGATTGTCGTCTAATACAGGCTTTTATACAATAATTATGTCTGAGCAAATTCTTGTGGCAAATGGTTATTTATCATTGGGATCTGACAGGCTGACAGTAATGTCTCCTTATTTGTATGACAATACCTGTATGAGTGCACCCATTCTTGCTCTGACAGTAATATGACCTTTTCAGATGATGTTTTCTTAAGCAAACATCTGATTGCAGTCTTTGCATGACCTGTTTCATGACCAATCTTTTCTACTAATGACTGCACCTCCAAGATAGTGTTTATGTGAATGGTGTTTTAAACTATATGCTAAAAAAGATCGGCCTGTTCATAAATGACGTGTCTAAAGCTATCAATAGCAAGTAGACTGAGGGACAAATCTGTCTAAGGATTTGCCAGAATCCTAAAAAGCCTGTACAAGTGAATGGAAATTTGTCTTTATATGGCCTTGAATATGTACGGATACAAAATCATTAACCTATATACATGTATATGGGTTAAGACCAACTGTACATGTCCAATATCTTCATGTATTCAGTGTTGTGCAACTCCGGGACTTGTTGTTACATGCCAAAATGTTAGGCATAATAATCCGATTCTTGATTAAATTACAGTGTGCTGTATAAAAATGATACATTATAGTTTCAGAATCAATTATAACAGATAAACACTTTCTAAAATTGAAGGCATAGGTTATCAGTTAGGAATTAAGTGGAATAAACATTTTAAGTGAAGATGTGTTTAAAGCAGCTTTTAGATCGGTTCAGGTTTTGCTGACACAATTGGCAAATCATGCTGGAGTTTTGGATTTACTTTGAAGTCAGTGTCACAAAACCAGTAAGTAACTTTGCAGCTTGAACATTGGCACAAACTGTGTGTTCAGCATCTGCGCTACAGAATAAGAATGTTTTGCACTTAGCAATGATATAGAAGCTTAAATACAATGTCAGCAGACAGCTCTCACCAGCTTTTGACAACAAGATAGATTTAAAATGTTATCTGAGAAAGTTGAGCAAATTTTATCTTTCAAACAAATCTACGACTTCCAACCATGTAATGTTTCTCCTTTTCTCCATATCTACTGTATTCCCCTTAATTACAGTCTTTGTTTATGAATACAAATACTTTGTGTTGTGTTTAATAATATATTTTATACAGTTATGCTCATAAGTTTACATACCCTGGCAGAATTTATGATTTCTTAACCATTTTTCAGAGAATATGAATGATAACACAAAAACTTTTCTTTCACTCATGTTTATTGCTTTGCTGAAGCCATTTATTGTCATTATTAAATTATAATCACTACATAAACTACCCAAATGACCCTGATCAAAAGTTTACATACCCCTGTTCTTAATACCATGTATTGCCCCCTTTAACATCAATGACAGCTTGAAGTCTTTTGTGGTAGTTGTGGATGAGGCTCTTTATCAATAACTGTTTTTTTCCAGAAGCTATTACCCTGTTGTTTATTTTAAGAAATGTTCCTCTTTCAAATAAATAAGTATCCCTTAAAAAAAAAAAAGCAGTTATTGTCTCTAATTTTAGGTGAATATATTCAAATAAGTCAAATATGTGACATGGTGTGAGATGAAGAACAAATATTGAATGCTGCCCAAGGGTCGCGAACTGGATTGGGCAATTTTCTATTCTGAGCCTATGCAGTGTGCCTGTAGCTGAAATGCGAATAACTTTTAAGACTTCTGTACCTCACTTATTTTAAATATTTCATTGGTCACTTCCATAAAGCCATCACTACATGGTATTGTTATATTAAGTTATATTTTCAGACCAAATGGATATATTTCCTTTCCTTTAACTCTTTTACAAGGTACCAGACAGGGTTGCCCACTTGCCCCCTTACTGCCCTATTTCTGCAACAATTTTTGGCTCCCCCATGCTTCCAAGGAATACAAATGTGCACCCAACATCTCAAATTTAAACATTAGCATTGGCATAAACTGTGTGTTCAGCATCTGCACTACAGAATAAGCTTCACACTTAGCAATGTTGTAGAATCTTAAATACAATGCCACCAGACAGACAGCTTTTGACAACAAAGTAGAATGTAAAAAATGTAAACTATTTGTGACGTGGCGTAACATAGAAGGTATTGTACACAAGCTATTGGAGAGGTTTAAGAAAGTATGCAAACCTGGTTGTGCAACCTTATTATAAAAGCATGTTAATTCAGAAATATAAATGTATTTTTGTTTAAATAATTTCATCATTTAATATTAAAATTTGCCAGAGGTGCCATTTTCTCCAGCAGGTGGTAAAAGGTCATGGTGGTAAGCTCAAAATTCCCTGTGAATCCCAAGAAATTTGCTTTTTCTGTTTGCCTTCTTGCTTTACTTATTTTTTAGTATCATCTTGTTTCTGCTCTTTCATGTTCTCACCACAGGGTTTGTTTAGAAAACAATGCTTGGCTGCTCTCACAGTAACAAGCAGGATGATTTATTTAACTAATGGTAAGCAATTACGGCACTTGTCCAGACTTTGTCAGCTGTTAGCCTCTCTATTCCAAGAATAGGAGCAGCACAGTAACCAAAAGCATACAGGCTTCTTTGAAATTCAGTTCTTGGTTATAGAGGATATAATTTTCCTGCAACGTTTATTTAAAATAAAATACCAGATTTTTTTGTTGCAGAGGCTTTGGAAAGCCTGTAAACAATATTATAGGGGTGGTTCACCATTAAATTGACTTAATTGTAAGCAACATTTCATTTTTCCTTTTTTATAGTTTTTTTTAATTATTTGCCTCCTTATTCTGACTTTGTCCAGATTTGAAAAGGTGGTCACTGACCCCATCTAAAAAATAAATGCTCTGTAAGACTACACAATTATTGTTATTGCTACTTTGTATTACACAATTTTCTATTCAGTCCCCCTTTTATTAATATCCAGTCTCTGGAATAGTAATAGGGTAATTTAGACCCTAGCAACCAGATTGTTGAATTTGCAGACTGTGAGCTGCTGAATAAAAAGATAACTAACTCATAAATGACAAACAATAAAAATGAAAACCAATTGTGTTAGAATATCACTCTCTATGCCAGTAATCCCCAACCAGTAGTTCTTGAGCTCCCCAACCCCTTGTATGTTGCTCTCAGTGGCCTCAGAGCAGGTGCTTATTTTTCAATTCCAGACAAGTTTTGGTTGCTTAAAAACCAGGTGTACTGCCAAACAGAAGCTCCTGTAGGCTGGCAGTCCTCATAGGGGCTACTAATAGTCAATCACAAACCTTATTTGGCACCACCTAGGAACATTTTTCATGCTTGTGTTGCTCCTCAAATCTTTTTACCTCTAAATGTTGCTCACGGGTGAAAAAGGTTGGTAACCCCTGCCCTACATCATACTTAAAGCTAGTTATGGGCACCCCCTCACTCGAACCTACAATAAAAAAAATTGCGGTGCCACACAGTGCAGATTGCACATGCATGTGGCTCTTTTTAAAGCACTCAGCCTCAGTAGGGGGTCCGGAGGGGAGCCCTGGACAGGAGTCCTGGTGGGCCTTGTGTCACCCCCTGTCTGACCCTAAACATGACAATATCAAATTTGGAAGGGTTGCCACTATTTGCTAATAACACAACCAGACACGCGTGTGATCAGCAATTGTGAGCGGAGAAATCAGAATAATGGGGTGTGGTTTGGGCTAATCAGCAGCTATCCAGTTTGCTGGCTCAGCAGTCTGGTTGCTAGGATCCTAATTACCCTAGCAACCATTAGTTCACTTGAATAAGAAACTGGAATTTTGAATTTGTAATATGGTAATCCTGCAGGGCATAGGTAAAGTTCTTAGAATAAGAACAAAATGTGTTTCCAAGAAGTCACTCAGAAAAGATAATGAAGGTAAGATATTCTGAAGCATTACCACGGTTTGTAAGAGAGATGCCATTTTTACAAAGTACTTTTTTTGGTATCAGTTATGTTGATGCACAGTGCACACCATTGCATAAGTAGCAGGTTGTTTATAACAAAGCCAGCAAGTAATATGATGAAACACCATATTGGTGTAACCGCAGAACATATGAAATATACAAACCAGGTCCTGTAATTATTCTGTTGAAGAACAATACATGTAGAAACCACAGTAAATGTGGTAACCACAGTAATAAATATGGCTTGCATGCCGAATGAAAAGAACCACAATAAACAGTTTTTATGCTGAGCGGTTTATGTCAAGCACTTTTTGTAAGCCCTTGCAGGCAAGGTCCCGCCGGCAACCTTCTGTCTCTGTATTTGTACATCACTTGTTGCTCTCTATTCTCGTGTACAGAATTGAGCTATGTTTTGGTACTCTATAAATTATAAATGTGCACTAAGCTGCAATTCTTGTGCACAACACCACCAGGCTCATCATTGTTGTCATCTTCTGTTTAGGCTTTAGAGGGTAAAGCCAGAATCAGGCCATGAAATTGACTAGTATAAGTCTAGCATTGTCATGCTGGAAAAGTGAATGAATACAATGCATCTGAGAGCAATGACATTACTTCAGTAAACCTTCAAGAGAGAGAGAGAGAGAGAGATTACTCATGTAAGGTTTGGTTTAGGATGCTTACAACTCCTGTGAAAACTCATAATAAAATAAAAAAAATATAAATACACTAATAAAAGTTAAAATAAGTAATTTTTCTTTTAACTATATGGGTTGTAAAGCAAGCTGAAAAATGTACTTTTTAAAGTCTGCCATGGCAGTAGACATTCCCAATATTCCCATGTTTAGGATGAAAAAAAGTAATGGGGCAAGAGCAACTGCAAATACAACAAACATTATCAAGACGTTGTTTCGTACGATGGTATCTTTGTGTCTATGGCCAGCTTTAGTCTTCACTGTCTGATAAATACAAGTGCCAGTAACGCTGCAAACAGAATATATGTTTTGTCTTATTATAGATAGGAAAGGTTTTCATTTTATATGTGTGGCGAGATTAAATTTCTGCTTTAGTCAGCATAAAAGTATTAAACATTGTTTTATAAATCGCTTATATGGTATTTGTGATGCAAACAACCCTAAAACTGTATTAAAATATTACAGAGCTACCTGCGTGCTTTAGGGCAATGGTACCGAAGGTGTTTTGTTGCACGTGTCAAAATGAAAGCAAGAAAAGCCCCCCATATACCCACCTACTGGTAAACACTGGAATTGTAACAAACAGTTCCGTAAAAGTGAACAACTGCTGTAAAATGCTTAGTGACATTTCTGTACTTTTACCTACATGTGTGGATTCATTCTAATGGTTATTATCCAGAGGAGGGGGTTTTTGGACAACCAATTACCTTTCAAAAACCAGTCTTGCATTGGCCGAAAATAGAACTACAAAAACAAACTTATATATATGTCCCATAGTACCTGTACTCAAACTTATCAAAGCTAGAGGTGCATGATCAGTACTACATATTTACTCAAAAACTACCAAAGTATTTTCATGGACCCATGCAGGCCTGGAGAAACTAGGAGACCTCCTTGATCATAACGGTATTAAAACCTTCTAAATAATCCAAGGAGCCTATAAACTGCAAAATAAAACCAACTGCTACTACTAACTAACCCCTAGACAGCTTGAACAAAAATGTCTATAAAATCCCAAAAAACAAAAGGGTACTGCAGCCTCCTACAATTCCTTGATTTTGAAACATGTCAAGAACTACTTAAGGCCGCCATACACGGTCTGATAAAAGCTGCCAACAGACCCTCCGACTGGCTTCCCCGATCAATATCTGCCCAATAGTCGGGCAGATGTTGATCGGGAAAGGTTAAAAATCTAATTGGATTGCAGCCGCATCTGTTTGTTGATGTGGTCCGATCAGACCGCCTATATTACCTCAATTCTGATCCGATCAAAAAGAGATTGGGTCGCTATTCCATATTTGTTGGTCCTGTCCAATTGCAATGCCCTACTGGGAAAAAACACAGACCCTTATCCAAAAACTTACCAATTCTACAATTCAGTTATTACATAAATTAGCACAACTGGGTATCCTTCCACGACAAACCATGCTCATGCACAGCATTTATAAAAAAAAAAAAGCAGCAGCGCAGAGAGACAGCCAGAGAGGGGACCGTACTGGGGGTAGGCAACAGAGGAGGTACGTGCCTGGCTCCCCCCCCAGGTTTTTGCCCTAGGTATGTGCCTACTCTGCTTACCCCTTGGCCAGGCCCTGGTTCTCTGTATGTTATAACCTGTATAATGGCTAAAAATGTTAATTAAAAAAATGTACCAAAGTATTTTATCAGACTGTGTACAAATTAAGATGTCTATTGTGAAGCTTAACGGTACATTTTGTTTCTCTCTCTTAGGCTGTGCTGTTTTTTTCTGAAAGCAAAATGTACTAACTCAGCAGACTGTTCCTGTCATTGTGCTTCGGAGAAATAGATGTACCCAGTGTGCATTGATATTCCTAATTTGCTGTGTAGTATGGTTTTATCAAACCAATTTGTTCTACTGAACTCTAAAACATGTATTAAATATATATTAATTTATTTTTATAGTGATGTCCATAATATTAGTACCTACCACTTCGGGTGTAGCTATGTGTAGTTTTGTTAAACATTAACAAAGTGTATATGCAAATGTAGTGATGATTCATTTTATGTTTCTCTTTACAATGCTTTATTGATGATCTGTTTCTTACTGGATCTTATAAGAGAAAAGTGCCTAACACTGGATGTGTGTGCCTGTTTGTGTATATAAGGCTGTGCCACTCTTCTGAGGACATTCAGTTTCTTTGAGCTTGGCATAGTATCATGCTGTATCTATGAACATTTTAAAGCATGCCACATACAGGTGGGGCAGGAATTGTATTCCCTATAAGATGACGCTTTGTATGTTTTGGTGATTTTACAAGATTCTGGGTATTCTAGTTGCCAAGCCCAGTTGCTTTTCCCTCACTTAGTTATCAAACTTCATTTCCCCACTACTACTGCAATCCAGATTTTAGTATAATTGCCAAAACTGTGACTATTCATTAGACTCTAATACTGTAGTAAGAAGTGCAATATTGTTAAAAATTATCATATCATGATTATTTTACCCTTAGATGCCAAAGAGCTGTCAAAAAACAGTATTAATGGTAATGTACTTCAACATTAAACCATAGTCTTTGGATATTGTAAGAGGCAGAGCTTTCTTGAGCTAGTATGAAGATACTTTGAACTGTTTTGATTGATTTTCCCCTCAAATAAACATACAATAACAATGGAAAGTAGTGTAGAAGAAAATGTTGAAAAAGAAAAGTAGGGAAGGGGGTCTTAAGGGCCAGCATAAGTAAGTATGTCTTATGCATACCACAGCGAGTACAACAATAGAGTAATAGCAGAATTATCACTTTTATTCAGGCACCCCAAACCAAATTAACCAAATTTTTGGGACATCATCTGGCTATGTAGGTTAATTTCTGCCATGTCATCCAGAAACCTAAAAAGGGAAAAGTAGTGGCTTTCCAATGTAGCAATAGAGGTATGAGACCTGATATCCAGAAAATTTGGGAACTGGGGTTTTCTGGATAATGGATCTTTCCATAATTTGGAGCTTCATACTTTGTCTACTAGAAGATCATTTAAACATTAAATATTATTATTATTATTAAGATGTATTTTTATAGCGCCAACATATTTTGTAGCACTGAAATAAACTCAATAAGCCAAGTTTGCATCCATTAAGGATTAATCGTATCTTAGTTTTGATCTAGTGCTAGGTACAGGTACTGTTTTATTATTACAGAGAAAAAAGGGAATTTGGATTGTTTGGATAAAATGCAGTCTATGTGAGACGGTCTTTCTGTAATAAGGAGCTTTCTGGATCCCATACCTGTATTGCTTTTTGTGGATAATCTAATAGTTTTAAAGGGGTTGTTCACCTTTGAGTTAACTTTTAGTATAATGTAGAGAGTGATATTCTGAGACAATTTGCAATTGGTTTTCATTTTTTATTGTTTGTGGTTTTATAGTTATTTAGCTTTTTATTCAGCAGCTCTCTAGTTTGCAGTGTCAGCAATTTGGTTTCTAGGGTACAAATTACCCTAGCAACCCTGCATTGATTTGAATAAGAGACTGGAATATGAATAGGAGATGGACTGAATAGAATGATAAGTAATCAAAAGTGGCAATAACAATACATTTGTAGCCTTACAGAACATTTGTTTTTAGATGGTGTCAGTGACCCCCATTTCAAAGCTGCAAAGAAACAGAAGAAAATTGCAAATCATTAAAAAACTATGAAAAATAAATAATGAAGACCAATTGAAAAGTTTCTTAGAATTGGCCCTTCTACAATATACTAAAAGTTAACTTGAAGGTGAACCACCCCTCTAAGTAACACAGTATCTACTATGTGGGGGAGTAAGGTCTGTTGCTATACCAAAAACATACAAGGGAGGGCTAGCTCTTCAGCCATATATTTCAGCACCTCTCCTCAAAACTTTTCAATTTCTGGGCAGTTCTAGATTCATGAAAAAAATGAACCTACTTCAGACTCACATTTAGGTCAAGAGTCTGAGGCCGAGGGTCAGTTTTGTCAGCTGGTATGGATTAAGATATGTAGTGTTCAAGAATTTAATTTGTATAAATTGATTTCTCGTGCTCTCAAGTCTGGGACTTTCTACAGAGCTTCTTTTAAGTCGTTAATGCCTTGCATGGAACTACATTTGAAATGCACGTTTAAGATTTACAATGAAATAACATCTTATACTTATAAGTTTTCTTTAAGATTCTGCCTTTCCTGAGGGGGCAATTTTTGTAATTTGTGCTGTAATCCTCCAAAAGCTGGTCTGTCATTTAAAGGTTATGGTAGTAATAATATTAATGTAAATAATGTATTAGCCTGTCTGATCTGACAACATTGGTTGTGTGGCCAGAACAGAAGCAGTAGTAAGAAGCGATATCTGTCATTGGAATGACACAAGAGTAAACCCCTATTAGTTTGCTAGTAATAAACCCAGATTTTCATTTACACAGCTGATATGGGCATCTACACTCACTACATTTGTATTGAGAATGAAACCAGGAAAGCAATCATTAGTATTTGTTACGTAGCTAGTAGCACAGTGGAATTTTCATGGTAATCCTATTGCAATTAATTTCATTTATTAGCAGAGCTGGCTGAACAAATAATATATTTAGTTTAGTTCCTTAGAGTATTTAGGGCCTTCCATTTGTATAATGCTGCGTTATTCAGTTAGGGCGGAATATGTGGCATTCTGTGCCAAGTTACCCATTTTATTCAGCCACGCCCTGTTTTTCCCTAGCTTTTGATCTTAGCAATCAACCTTCAGGCAGATTTATTGGTGACGAATTCATGCTTTTACAGTCAAGAGTGTGTTTTACTAGCTCATGCTAATCCTATTCCAGTTCATAAATCTTTCAACAGTGTTTCTTTAGGTCTCCCAAATGAGAAAAAGGTTCACTGGCAGAATTATGTCAGATCTTGCGGTATTAAGACAGCTGTTCTTAAAGGTGTGTTTTCATCAGATGTGTCACTTCTTGTAGCCTAGAAAGCAACAGCAGGGAGTAAAGAAGTTGCTCTTTATCTCTGCTCGATATGTAATGAGACGTCTGTCCCGTAACTAACACAGCAGCGAAAGTGGCGGTTTTGTGTAGCTTTTATCTCTTGAGATCTATTAAGATTGTCTTACATCACCATCTTGTAGCCTCTGTGTTGTCTGGTCAGACATCCCAGTTTCCCCAAAGATAAGAGCGTTTCCCTCCTCGTGCCAGTTTAACCTTTCTCTCAGACAATGTAGCCGCCTTGCTGGGATGTATTTCAGATGTGCAGACCTGTTTGCTTAGAATATGACTGAAACCATCAAAGTTTTTTGCCTGGCTCTTTTTAATGGCAACAATTTGGCCCGAAGCAAAGTTAGACACACACTAAAGCAGCCTTTAGCCTGTCCCTGTATGAATTACTCTGTCCTGACATTTGAGAATTCTTTAAGTGCAGGGAATCTGTGTTTTATTATGTATATTACGAAACTTGTGCACTTTTATTGTTTCTTTGTGACCTATAATGTTCTTTCTTTCTTATATTTTTATTTCCAAGGAGTGTATCACTCCCCTTGGTTGGGTATGCAGTACCACATATGTCTCACTTAGGAGCATGTTTTTAATTATGTTTTTACATGATTTACCCCAAAACATGGTGTCAAATAAATTACATGTTCAATAAGCTATTTTGTTGCCCTTACACATAAATTAACACCTTGCATACATCCAGGCCAGACTGGAAATACATGTGCAACAGTTTGGGACAATCCTTATTGCTGTGAAATAGGAAGCAATGAAGTGGATGCTTTTATATAGATCAATTAATTATAGGTCAGTTATAGGTCAAACAATATAGGTCAGCAATTAATGGTTGCAAACCAATAAGCCACAACCAATAAGGCTTCTGCGGTTTGTAAAATCTATTTTGTAGAGCAGATGGTAACACCAAGCTAATCAGGAAGGAACCTTATGATTGCATTTCTTGCCACTGCAAGGCTTCATGCCCCTGTATTTTAACAGTAAGAGGCAGATTAATTAAGGGTCGAATTGAAAATTCAATTTTTTTCTATGATCAAAACTCTCAAATTCAAAGTTCGAGATTTATCATCCTCTGGCCCTTTAAGAACTCGGGAGAGGTCCAGGGATTAATTTGGACGTTAGTAGCTTTCCTGACATTCAAGGTTTTTTTTGTTTTTTTTTAAGAAAAGTCAATTTGATTCAAATTTGTTTTGAGGTTTCAAGTTTGTAAAATGTATGTGAGTTTTCGTTATTCGATTTTTTTTATTAAATAACTCTCCAATTGAATTACAAGGTATATTTGAAAGGAATTTAACAAAATGTGAAATTTTACCTTTTATAAATGTGCCTCTTAAAGGAAAACTATACCCCCCGAAAAAATGTAGGTCTCTATAAAAGGATATTGCATAAAACAACTTGTACAGATGCAGTCACTTGGATTTGTGAGTTAAATGCGTCGTGACTTAACTCATCTATCCCATTCATCCCACTTAGCACAGAATATTGTGTCACAGCATCCCATCCAATTAAAGAGTTCACCATTGAAAACAATGGTACTTTGGTATGCTAATGAAAAGGTTAAATGCATTAAATGAGTTAAGATAAATTTGGATAACACAGTTAGCCCTGAGTCACGACGCATTTAACTTACAAATCCAAGTGACTGCATCTGTATGTAAAACCCTGCTTCATTTAAATAAACCATTTTCATAATAATATACTTTTTTAGTAGCATGTGCCATTGGGTAATCATAAATAGAAAATAGCCATTTTAAAAAATAAGGACAGCCTCTGAGATTGTATGGTGCACACAGACATACCAAACAAACTATAAAGTTAGGTCACATGAACCAGACAGAGTTGTGTCTTTTGCTTCCACACTTCTTCCTGTTACAGTTATGGTGGCCATACACGGCCCGATAAAAGCTGCTGACAGAGTCGGCAGCTTATCGGCCCGTGCATGGGGCCCACCGACAGGCTTCCCAGATCGATATCTGGCTGAAAGTCGGGCAGATGTCGATCAGGCAGGATTCAAAATCCCATCGGAACACAGCTGCATCTGTTCATTGATGCGGTCCTGCGATCCGACCACCCTTATCTGTGCCGTTCTGATCCGATCGTTGGGCCGTAGTGCCCACAATTGGATCAGCCCGATATTGCCCACCTCAAGTTGGGCATATCGGGGAGAGATCCGCCCGTTTGGCAACTATGCCAAATGAGTGGATCTCACCGTGTATGGCCACCTTTAGAGTTGAAATATTTCTGGTCAGGTGATCTCTGAGGCAGCACACAGACCATCACGAAATGGTGGTTTAAGGCAAGAGATGTAAAAGGACAATATTTACTTAAATATATATATATTCCAGTTCGGTAAGATTATTTAATATGCCACTTAATTTGATATAAATTATCTGTTGCTCAAGTATTCATTTTGGGGGTATAGTTTTCCTTTAAGTCTATAAATGTACATTATCTCTTGTATAAAATACAGGTACAGGTTAACATAAAGGACATTTTATATTTAGCCGCATCCCTGTTTGGTTTTCCCAGTTTTGGTGGGGAGTTTAAGTTCACATTTTCTCTAGATATCTAATATAAGTAATTCTAAAACAACTGGACTTGTTGAGTAATCATGAAGACGTTTCACTACTCATCCAAGCAGCTTCTTCAGTTCAACTGACTGTTGTGGGAAGTACTAGGCGTGTGGTTTGAACAAGGCATGAAAGAGGCAATTCATGTCACTTGGAGAAACCGTCACTGAACAGAGATGGGGGCCTTCGACACCACCTGTCTACTACATACAATGCTATTCTAACATCTGTACCCCAGCTGTTTCAAAACACTTCACAAATTCGTTCATGCAACTCTTACAAGGTACGCCTGTTTCTAGTAGTTCCATGACACATTGGTGATCGTATCATAACTACACAGAATCAACACCTCTGTAAACTTCAGGTGTCACCTCTTTGAAGATTTACAATGTGCCATTGTGAATGGATTAGTGGAAGAGTTTATATGTTTAGAACTTCCCACACCAGTCAGTTGTAGATAAAGAAGGGAGAGGTCAGGGGAAAAAAAAGTTGTTTTTTGAGAAAAGTCAATTTGATTCAAATTCGATTTGAAGTTTGTAAAATGTATGTGAGTTTTAGTTATTCAATTTTTTTATTAAATAACTCCCCAATCAAATTTCGAGGTATATTTGAAAGGAGCTTAAAAAACTCGAAATTTGAATGTGAGTCAGCATTGACCGTGAGTTTTTTTTTTTTTGCAAACGTCAAATTTTAGCGTTAATTGAGCTTTTTTTTAAAATGATCTCGAACGGTTTCTAGTTTATGTAGAACCTCAAATCAGTGAAGTTGGGATTAACAACCTGAAAACTCGAGTTGATTGAGTCTTTCGTGAAAAAAAACTCAAATTCCTCGAGTTTTCGAGGGAAACCCATAAAGAAAAAACTTGAACAAACACATCTACAAATGTACACATCTTCAAATGGTTCAAGGGACCTCTGCCATTGACTTCTGCATGACCTCAACAGGTGTATTTTTGGATGTGAGCTATTTCCAGGGTCTGGTAAAATAAATCTCAAAAAAAAAAAAAAAATAGAAAAATTTGTTTAACCCTCAAAGTTTTTGTGTAAAACACAACTCACCCCTTAATAAATCTGCCCTGAGTGTCAGCTTTTCTGCTGTTTTTCTTTAGCTCTTCCTTCGGGTAATTAAATGCCCATTTAGTGATAGGCAAGGTTTGGTGATCTACACAGTTGAATAGCTGCAGCTCTCTGCATGTTTGGGGAGAGATGTTAGGAGTAGTGGTGACCATTCATTGGCCGTTGCTTTTTAGTATTTGGCTGATAGAACCATAGGCCAAACAGATAAGTTACATACTACCCTTCACTTTGTCATCTGCTTCTTCCCAATTCACTGGCAGATATAGTACATTGGATACTGAGATGCTCTATCAAAGGATTATAGTCCCTGTATTAGAAATCTTTATACCTCCCAACTGTCCCGTTTTTAGAGAGACAGACCCTGTTTGGACAGTTCAACCCCTAGTCCTGCATTGCTACTTGTCACATTTATCTCTGCACTGAACAGTCAGAAAAAGAAACAATGTTTCTAACTAAATTGGCTTTTGGCAGAGAGCCCATAACAGCCACAGCAGAAGATAAAATACTTTTGTAACAATTTCTAGATAAGCAATTGTAACAATATAACAGGTCCCTTGGGAAAAGTTAGACAGCTTCATTAGCAAAACTGTAATAGCTGAAAAAAACCACAGAAATATGTTTAAACTTTCATAACCTGCCAAATTATGTAAAATGAGCATGGTAACTAGGGTGTGTGGTCACAGAAATGGGCGTGGCCAAAATGCGCAGCAACTTTTTTGTCCCTCTGCAAAAAGTTTATACACCCCTGTGGTAGGAAAACAGGGCCATCACAACGTAGAAGAAGCTGAAAATGTTTTTATTGAAAAAGATTCATCCCAAATACAAGTCTTACTGATTTTGTGCCTTAGGAGACACTTAGGGGCAAATTTACTATTATTCCCCAAATAAAATTTGTTTCTACTTGATATTCGATTAGCATTCGATGTTCGATGTTAATCGAATAGTTTTATTCGATATTCGATCATTCGAATATAAATTTATTCGATCAGTCGGATAAATCATTCAACTGAACGAATAAATCATTCCATCATTCGAATGATTCGTACGATTCGAACGATCGAAGACTTCGATCGTATGAATCCTATTCAATCAGGACTTAGCCTCAGAAGTCTATAGGAGTGCTCCCATAGGCTTCTATTGCAATTCAGTAGGTCCAATCTGCCGAAGTAGGCAATCGAATAAACTTTAAAATTAAAATCCTTCACCTATTCGTTCATTCGACTCTATTCGAATGTATTCGATCGTTCGACCATTCCCTATTCGATGATCGAATATGCCAAAATTTGCATATTCGACCAAACGAATAAATCCTACGTTCGAAATTCGATCGAATTCGTTCGAACTTCGATCTATTCATGTGAATTTTGTAAATCGGCCCCGTAGTCTTAGTCGTCATACCAGTATCTGATAGGATCTACATTATGCAATGTAACTGGAGCTTGTCAGTATCAATCTCACTGGATCAGTGTGCATCACTGTCTGTATCATTTTATCTGTATAAAATTAGTACTTTTTGTTGTCCCATTGTTACTGAGCTACTGTGAGTTGTTAGGGCTGTTATTTTTATCACTGGGGTTTTCTGTGGCGGGAACAGTGCCAGTGGCCTAGTATATGTTAAAGGAATAATGTCACTTGGGAAATATGTTCTGAAAGCAACGGCACCTATAAAAGAAAGGTAAAAACACACGCATGCAATTCTGATTACTTCATGCCAACTTGCATGGCTAGTCTGGACTGTAACCACCCTTCAGTGACAATGACCCAGTCAGGTTTTTTTTTATATATATAATTGCTAGTGATTATAGATATACGCTCTCTCTTTCTGTCTGTGGGGATATTTGTGTGTTATAGATACTATAAAGGTAATTATTATTATATTGATGCTGTGTAATTGAGCTGAAATGGGTAAGTTGGTTGGAATTCTTTCAAGGTCACTGGCAGGCCTTTCATTTCAATAGAACTGCAGTGGGTCACATTCCCAGCAGTGTCAATCACAAAACACAGTTGTAACTGGATCCCCACCAGGGTGTGGGGCAAAGAACTATTTGCTCATATATATCTTCTCTCAAACTGATTATGTGAGCTTCTATTATAGCATATGATAGGGGTAATAGTATACTCATGTGTCTTGTGCACAGTATTTACACAACTTAAATTGGTAATCTGAACGTCTCCATTTTCATCATAAACATTCCCTTTGTATGGGTAAAAGTATTTGCTGAAGAAGACACTCGGGATTGCCCACAAGAGAAATGTCAATCAGACCTACAGATTTCTAGAGATCTTCAATAGTTAGAGCCACCGGCTAGTCGTCTCCTTTCTTTGAATGTCTTTTGTAGATTTTCAGGCTCTTTTTGTTATAAATTACTATGTTTTTGCAACAAATCTATACTAATATAAAATTGTGTATGTTCAGATGGATGTACAGGAAGGAAATATATTTGTATTATTTATTATTACAATTTTGTGCTAAACTCCAGTCTTAGTGACTTATATAGTATCCCTGTGCACCACCTATATACCCAAACTCCAGCACTGTCAAGAACAAGGGCTGATTCTTCTGCCACATACAGTAAAACTTTAGCTGATTGTTTAGCATTAGACAGCAGTGGTCCCTTGCACAACTCTGAGTTCTTTAATAGACAAACTCATCCATGGTCATAGCTGTCCACCTCAGTTTGAGTTGAACAAATTGTGTTCTCTTAACATCTCATAGAAACAACTGAAAAAGATGCATTCGCTCTTTCCTTTTATTTCATGTGATTACATTTCACATATTGTGTGAAAAAAACCATGCATCATTGCATTATACTTCTCTAAATATAGTAATGTGCTTAAAGTAGTATGTTAGGGTATTTATTAAAGATTTCTGCAACAACTCCACTAGTTCTGTCCATCTGTTCCACTTCCTGCTGACTCCTTTCCCAGGTTGTGCAGGGAAGTGGGTGACACTCAGCACACTGCACTGTAGGATAGGAACCAGTCAGCATCTAGGCTGACCTGAAAGGGAACTGAAGCTTATTGGTTTGCCACCATTTGCTGTTAGATGTATTGTAAATCGCAGTTAAACCATAAAACCCACTAGCAGCTTTGAGGTGGCCACACACAGGCAGATAAAGCTGCCAATATCAGTCATTTAGACCATTATCTGCCCATGTATAGGGGCTTTTGAGTGGTATTCCCATCGATATCTGGCCACGATATCGATCGGGAATGTTTCATTTGTTTTGACAGACAGCCCGTCAGAGCCCATTGTTCCTTGTTATAATCCGATTGTTCGTCCTTGTTCGGATTCCCCCGATATATCCCTGCTGTTAGTGGGCATACCAGGGAAAGTACCACTCATTTGGAGATGTTGCCAAATGAGCGAATCTTATAGTGTAGGGCCATCTTAACATGCACCCTATCTCTGTCATTATATATATTGATCAACAAGTCCTAGGGATCATAGTTTTAACTCAATACAGTGCTGCTGGGGATTTACCAGAAGAATTAGGCGACATTCTTAACAGAATATGAGCATACATCTGTAAGAAATTAGTAAGCAGGGTTAGAACTGAATTGCATAGATGAGGTCCCTGGGGTTAGAGGTTGGGGTCAATTTTCTGGGTGTAATGGATGGAAGTAGACTTTATAAGGTCACTTGCTCTGTAGGATCACTTCATTTTTGTACAAGCCATATCCAGAATGTTTAAAAGTATACAACTGTATTCATGGCTAGTTGATATTTTTATTCTCCTTTTTAACCAATTAAAAATTAATTACTAGTGATTTGTGAATGGAACGCTTCATCTCTGTATTAGTCTTTAATATTTATATATATTTTTTGTGGGTATAATTTCTGCCCAATCTCTCTCCAAAGTGACATTTAAAATAGTAGTTGTTAGGGTCAGAGGTTAAACCACTGGCATTACTTATATTGTTATTTTTCATTACTTCTTTTTCTCCCGTGTTTATCGTTTATTCTGATATTCAGACAATGGCTTGTTGCTAGAGTCCATATCCTGCCTATGTAGGTCATGCATATAAAATAGACTCTCTTATCTTGAATTGAAAACAGATCACTGCAAAGTGAATTTAACAAATTACAACTGAAAAATATAACACAAAATAAGTGATTGAAACTATACCTTTAATATGACACCCCTAAATCGTCACTGGTGCAACCAGTTGTTTTCCAGAATTGTATAATTGGTTAAATGGAGATCACCCGTGTGTAGTCAGGGACTGTGTATTTTATTCTGCAATAACTTGCATCTGGAAGGTTTATCTTCTGGCTTGACAGTAAGTTGGCATAACCTGTACCATGAAATCAATATACACTCCAACCAACTCCATGCAAATGTGATTGCAAAACACAATCAATGGATAGGCACACAACAATTTCCATATGACTGAATGTCACATGAGTACAGTTAAATAAATTATTATGAAATAAGTAGCAGGTAGCACAACTGTAAATCTGTCAAGAACAAGCCTTCTCCCAAATGTTAGTAACTGTACACAAAGGAAACTAATCGAGAAGGCCACCAATAGACTTCTGACAACACTGATTGAGTCACAGGCCTAACTACATGAACTCTTGCCTGGATGCCTCACCAGTCACAGTTTTATGTGAGAGTGGTGACTGTCACAAATCAAATGGGAGACTCAAAAGTCAGATTCCATGGTGTCATGACACCAGAATTGAGTTGTTTGTCCATCTTTATTTGCCCATCATCACCCTTCACACCATATTTGGTGTAAGACAAACACTAAACATTACCATAAACACTCGTGCTGTGGGAATGCTTCTCTACTGCAGGTCCTGGAAGGCATGTGAGGGTTGAAAGAATATAATTAAATCCTGGAGAGGAAAACTGATGCAGAGTCTGCAAGAAACCTGAGTCTTGGGAGAAGATTTGAAGATCTTCCAGCAAGACAGTGAGCCCAAGTATAAAGCCAAACCTACAGGAAAGGCTTCAAAACAACAATGTTAATGTCCTGGAACGGCGAGCTTTAGTCCAGATTTCAGTCCAATGCAGGATTTGTGGCTTGACTTGAAAAAGGCTGATGATCCCTCTTTAACCTGACAGAGCTTGAACAGTTTTGAAAAGAGAATGGGGGGAAATGACTGTGTCCAGATGTGCATAGCTCATAGAGACCTATCCCCACAGATTCAGTGCTAGAATCACTGCCAAAGGTGCATCTATTTAATACTGTCCTGAAGTGGGTGTATAGTTACGCAATTAGTTGCTTTGTAGGGTTTTTTTTCTGATTTAAATTACTGTTTTATTTCGATGTGGTTCCATGTTCTTTCACAATAAAACACAAAATCTTCGAAGTGGGTGAACTGTGGGCGGCACTGTGTAATGCATATAACCATTCTCCCTTGACATTCTCTTCATCAAATCTGTATCTGTTATGTGAACAACAACTAACTGTTTTCAAACTTTTCTTCAACAGTAGAAAGCTCTTGATTTTTCAGCCCAGGTTATTTATATTAACCAGGCTGCACAGAATGGTGTGAGTGGACTGTGCTTAATGTGTGTCTCCAATGAAATAAACATTCTAAGTTTATTCCAATCTATTTTGGGGTTTAGATACCCTTAAAACACATTCATAACTGTTCTGTGCAGTGTATACTGTGATTTGCCAATCTGGCATTGAAATTATTTCAAATTCTGTGCTGTTCAGCAGATATTCTTCCTCAGTAACTGTTGCCCTGAAAAATACAGCACCGTGGCTTAGAGGATTCTCTGATGCATGAACTATGTTAAATTGCAAATCCTTTCCCTTGCCCCATTTTCAGCAAAGTTAACATTTTTCAAACTGCCTTTTGCTGGCTCGAAAGTAAACTGCAGAAGAGGTTTATAATATTCACCACTTTTCTGTATTTCATTGAACAGAGTCAAATCAGCAGTTTAGCAAACTAGAAATGAAAATAACTTGCAGCAGATCTGAAACAGAGCACTAGGACCAAGCTTCTTTTGTACTGGACCACATTGATAAAGCAAAGCTGGGGAGCATCAGGGTGCAGTGGGTGAGGGCAGTGGTTGGAGCAGCACCAAAGTTAATTTGGCACTGACAGGCACGATATCCGTCTGTCCGTGCTCACATGGAGCTTATCTCTGCACTAAGTGCACGCTTGCTTACTGAACAGGTTGTTGATCAGAGCTAACTGACATTATCTTCTACATATTGTACCAGCCGAGAAAACAACACATGTAATGAACAAAATATGTCTAGTAAATGTACGATTTTAGTGTGTGTTGTCAGCTGAGTTCCAACAGAAACAAATACTTGAGACTTATTTTTTGGTTTTCAAAAATAAAAACTAGAAGCTTTTTTGCATCCCAACAGGAATACATGGAAATGGACACGGACAAAAGTACATTTTGTTTCTGCAGGTTGCTGAGTGTTTTGCTTTCCTTTTGGCAGGTGTTTGAATGCTTGCACATACTGTAAAACCAAACATGCAAGAGGAGAACTTGCTAGTTACCCAGTGGAAGAATTGGTTGACAGAGCTGCGCAGTCTTTCCAAGGTATGATTAGAAATAAGCAGTTACATTTAATAACGTTGCATGGAAAATATATACTCTAGTTCTTCCCCTGTGTTATCCATTAGCCGATACTAACTTGCAAAGTAGTAAAGATGGAAACCTGTGTATGTACCATACTGTCTGCCTTGAAGAATCTGAGTAGATTCCGATACATGGCTACAGTCTAGAGCTAGATAATTGCTATCTTTATCTGAAAGTCATATTTGGTTGTTTGCATCTGTTTCAGGATTAGCACCACTATTAATAATGGTTTCTTATGTGGAAAGCTCATTTATGGGAAGACCATCTCCCATAGAATCTATTTTGAACAAATAATTCAGATTTTTAGAATAATTCAGAAATTAAACAGTACCTTGTGGTTGATCCTTGGAGGGTAAATGATCTTATTTGGTTTATTTAATAATGTAAACTATTTTCTAGCAGACTTAAAGTATGTTAGTCCAAATTATGTAAAGATCCCTTATCCAGAAAACCTCAGGTCTGAGTACTCCGGGTAGCAGATATATAAATATTGCTTTGGTAGTATAACATATTTGAGAAATAATAGTTCTAAAGAGTTGGATATTTTGCTTTGATAATGGTTTGATTATATTAACCTTTTTTCACTTTATAAATACTTTGTTTTAAACTAGAATACAAATATAAATGCACTGGAGAATTTGAGCAGTACATCTATGCGATCACTTTGCAAACTTTCTTGATCCAAGTCCTAAACACAGATACACCTATGCATATACTCTCTGTGCCTTATTCTTGGCCCACATGAAGCTGAATACATTCAGCAAAAAAAAACTAACGCAGATGTTTTAGGCCTGTTTCATTAGGGAAACAGCAGTTTCTGCAGTTATTTGAGGAACAGTCAGGGGACGGCTCTAATGGTATCAGTTTTCAGCATTCAGACATTGGCCTCTACACGAGCCATCATCCTTCTCTACACCATGTAAAACATATTCACTTTTTAGCTTTAGAGTTTGTTGTTACCTGCCCTTTAATCTTGGATTTATGCAAGATGATACCGGTGAAAATCCAGTCTTTGACATTCAATGCAAAATATTTCTAAATGGAAAAGTAGACCTCATTGAAATGGTCATTTACTGATGAAAATCTGCGGTGAAGCTGTGTGTAGTTCAAGATTTAACTTTTAAAAATATGGTAAATATGTTTGTCCTCTAATGAGTGCTTTTAGCAGTTATGTTATGAACACTGGACTGAAAAATAAAGCTAAATCTTTAAACAATTATTGAAAAAGCAACACATTTGAATAACAGCTAAATAGCTCAGAATACACTTCTCGGCCACATATCTTCAGCCTGCCTCTCATCTCCTTTCCAGCTCCTCTTCTAGTTTGCCCTACTCACTAGGTTTACTTCAACGTGGCCTTGATGACACCATGATTCTGACTTGATTTGCATAATGGCTCCGCCCCCTGTCCCCTCTCAGACAAGCCTGGCTGGTATCAAAGGAGACAACCAAATTGTGGCAACCCTATCCTCTGACCATCCCTCCACCTGGCACATATATATAATATGGTATGTCTGGTTTCTTAGGTTGCCTGAATGCACTACAGGTAGGGGATCTGTTATCCAGAAAGCTCCAAATTTGGGAAAGTAGTTTCCCATAGACTCCATTTTAATTAAATGATTACAATTTTTTAAATGATTTCCCCAATGTGCTAAGTAGGCTGCTGCCATGTGCCTGAAATGGTACCTCTCATTCACTGCAGTTTTTTATGTAGCTGGATATTCCATGTATGTTGCATTGCAGGTACAGAGAACATTGTCTTTATCCAGAGTGCCGAACCTTCTGGAAATAAAAATTAGTTTGCAAGTTCAATATAAATAAATGTATTTTTTACATGACATTTTCTTTGCTTGCCTTTTTTTTCAATATTCGTGCAATAAATATAAGCCCTTAGACAAGTGCTTTGTAGTTGCTTTTATTTTTAACAGCTATTTTCATGTCCTACATTAGTAAAAATTATTATTGCATAAATGCCAATACATAAGAGCTGCAGTGCAGAATGCTCTATCTAGTCTGCCCATTTATTTTTTGCTACTAACAGTTTTTCTGGTTTTTCATTTATTTTCATAACCATATGTTTATACTAAGCTATTTTAAAGTTAGTTGCTTCCACCTTCAGTTTTATTGTGAGTACTCAGCACTTTCTGCATCTGCATTTTCTACCTTACATCCTTTGAGGGTGCATTTTAATGGCAAAAACCTGCTCTGCACTTTGTCGAGTCACTTAATGTATTTAAATGTATGTCATCTTCCAATATTTTGTCGTGTACCCAGCGTGCACTAAGGTATATTTTATTAAATATGCGCTCAGCAATTCATCTGTACGTGATCTCTTCACAAAAAAAACTGTCACCTGCTACGTGCACAAAATGCTGAAGCATCTGCTCCCACTTTCAGGATATGTTTTTTTTTGGTGGCTGCAAAATTTCTCATACACTGAAGCATGAAATTGCCGGCCAAGATAATGTAATGCAGGCTCAGTAAATAATTAAAAAAGCACAAGGAACAACTGTCAGTTGGCATGGCTTTTATCAATTTATGCAGGATAAAAAATTTCTGTAATGGGAACATATGGTGCTCGGGGTTTGATTTGCTGGTGTACTCTCATCTATTTGCAATATGATGAATTGCTAAACATGTCCAACTTCACATCCATGTAGACTATCTAGGGCTTTTTTTTCTGCTGTCAAGTACATTTGCAGAATTCTGACACCTAAATGTCACAAAATTTACAATCAAGGCTCAGATATTCTCAGATTGTGTGACTCAGTTTTGAAGATGTTCATAATGTGGACAAAGTAAATTGTTTTCAGAATCATAAATTAAAATAATAAGCCTTAACTTCGCTTCTTATAGTATGGAATAAAGAACCTTTCATATGGCAATAGCAGAGCACCAATTTCTATAACATACCAATCAATCTAACATTAAACATGTTTTGAAAACCTTTATACAAGATTTTTTTCTTTGTCTAAATATAATTCAGAAAGTAGATTTATTTTATTAGATGTAGCGAAGGGAACACTGTCCATGAAATTAGGTTTAGCATAGATTAGTACAGCTATAGAATCCATTACTTGGATACCCATTATCCAGGAAGCTCCAAGATTAGTACAGGTATAGAATCTATTATCCAGGAAACCCATTATCCAGAATGCTCCAAGATTAGTACAGGTATAGAATCTATTATCCAGGAAACCCATTATCCAGAAAGCTCCAAGATTAGTACAGGTATAGAATCTATTATCCAGGAAACCCATTATCCAGAAAGCTCCAAGCTCTGTTATAATCAAATAATTCAGATCTTTTAAAATGATTTCCTTTTTCTCTGTAATAGCAACTCGATCCCAACTAAAATATTATTAATTCTTACTAGAGTCAAACTGTAATTCTGTTGGGTTTAATTTATGTGTAATTTAATTTTCGTAGACGTAGGGGGATTATTTATCAAAGGTAGAATTTTAAAGCTTTATATACTTTAAATGAACTCAAATGAACTCACAACTCGAATGGTTTCTAATGTAAGTAAAAACTCGAATGGAAAAAACTCAGTAAGTTCAAGGTCAACAACACAAAAACTCCCAATTAAGTTTTCGGCAGGAAAAAAACTTGAATCGACAGAGTGTTCTGCGCAAAAAACTTGAATATTATGAAGGCCATTTCAATTGGTTTAAGGGACCTCTGCCATTTACTCCTACATGACCTCAAATTTTCATGGAAAACACAACTCGATCCTCAATAAATAAATATGTCTTATTCATCTAAATTACATAAAGATCCCTTTACCAGAAACCCCCAGGTCCCGGGCATTTTGATAAAATGTCTAATACCTGTATATTGGTATTAAATTGGTATGTTTTGTGGGAAATATGTTACATAAACCGTTCAAGTGCAAAAGTTCAAAAACTGTTCTGAATTTCAAACAAAAAAGAAAAAGGTTTATAAATTATTTATAAGCAAACAATGGACTTATTTCAGGTCTGGGTGCTTGACACAAGTGTAAAAATAAGGTTTCCTAAATTGTTTTAGTTCAATACATAGATAAAAAAAAAGCTTCAGATCTATTGTTCCAAGAAATTGTCAGATACAAAATGTATTCTAAAGATGAAAATGAAGGAAATTCTTGTCAAATGTATGGTTTAGTTTTCACTGCAAGGTTGTGAGGCCACTTGAAAACACAGAGCTTTAGAGACTTCCATTACCAGTTAAGATGATAGCATATATTACAGCTACAGGTAAAATATTTTGCTACCCTGTCTGACAGATGCTACAGAATTTTACAGCAAATAAATAAAAACATATTTTATTACAATCTGGCTTCTAGTCACAAATTCATTAGGCTCTTTGGATGAGCTTTCCTAATTCCTCTCAATATAGCAATTTACACTCAACAGAAAAAAAAATCTGCAATTATTTTAAATTACAAGGCCTAGTTATCCTGTGCGGTACATTTTACTGAGCAATTTCTAGTGAGTGAATAACCTTCATATTATGTAATATGGTCTAATTTATCTTTAATAAGCCATATGCATCTGAAAAAATTAAGCAAGGATCAAATTTTGCCAAAAATTATTTCTGGCTCGTGTACTTCATGTTTATTTGTAGCTCGTTACAGACCCAATGACCACAAGGCCTTTAAATGCAAAGTAAAAAATATTCTAAGCTATTATTTGTGGCGTTAAGACTTTTTTTTTATTATGTATTAAATAAAAATACAATATTAAAGGGGCTGTTCCCCTTTGAGTTAACTTTTAGTATGTTGTAGAGAGTGATATTCTGACACAATTTGCAATTGATTTTCATTTTTTATTTTATTTGTGGTTATTGAGTTATTTAGCTTTTTATTTCGCAGCTCTCTAGTTTGCAATTTCAGCAATCTGGTTGCTAGGGTCCAAATTACCATAGCAACCTTGCATTGATTTGCATAAGGGACTGGAATATGAATAGGAGATGGTCAGAATAGAAAGACGAGCAATAAAAAGTAGCAATAACAACAAATGTGTAGCCGCACAGAGCATTTATTTTTAGAGGTGGTCAGTGACCCCCATTTGAAAGCTGAAAAGATAAGACAGAAGAAAGCAAATAATTCAGAAACTATAAAAAATAAATAATGAAGACCAATTGAAAGGTTGCTGAGAATTAGCCATTCTATAACATACTAAAAGTTAACTTGAAGGTGAAGCCCCCCTTTAATACAAGAGATCATTTTTGTTTCTAATTATGGTTGAAACCAGTAAACATTTGTGAGAATGATAGTAAAAATTTAATTGTACCAAGTAAAAAAAATACAAAACCCAGATTTAAAACTAAATTATTAATGGGTGAATCCTTGAACACAAATAAATGTAGCACAATTTAACATGTAGTGCATCAATAGAAAAGAGTATACTAGGAAGTCACCAAATCTATCATTTTTTAATGTTTAGGCAGCATACCGAATCTGCCATTTGTCTGAATACTAACCCAAATCCAAACACTAATCTGCTTATTTGTGGGTGGAAATAATGTCCAATGTCATGTTACGTTAAAGGTTTAGACTGAGTTCAGCCAGGCACTCAGGATTTGGACAAATTCTGCAAACATTTTAAGGATTTGACCATATACTGGATTCTGTTGCTCTCAGAATTCTTTATTGGTATTAAATATGCTTTTCTTATGCATGTCCCAGTTTCCTTGTCTGTGGCTGGCCCTGAAGTCACAAAGCTTTGCATGTGTAAGAGTCTTACTGGATCAAAAGTGCACATTGCCCAAGAGTCTAGACCCAATGAACTGGTGTCCAAAGTTTAGGTCCCCAAATTGCACAGTAGAGTCAAAAGGCCAGCTTATTAGTTAATGTTTTGCTTTTTTTAATCTACTGAGCATGTGCACCTGCATAAAAGAAAGACCAAAAAAGGCAATCATTCCACTGTGTTTGCTTGGAAGTACCACAGGCCAATGCAGTTATCTGCTAACAGGAGCACCAGCCCAGGGTAAGTGATTATAATACCTAGGTGCTTTTCTTCTCCGTCAATTTCTTTTTTTTAAGCAGACTAAGGGGCTGATTTATTAAGAATTTCGAAGTGGAAAACACTTCGAAATTCGACCCTGGCTGATCGAAAAAACGTCCGTATTCGATCAAATGAAAATTGTTCAAATCATTTGATTTGATCGAACGTTTGTAACAATTTTCACCAAAATCCTTCGAATTCTCAGAACTTGAAAATATTTTCTGGCCAAGTTCTGTGAGGTCCCCCATAGGCTAAAATGGCAATTTGGCAGCTTTAAGCTGAGGAATAGTCGAATTCAAAGAATTTTTAAAGGGCCATTACTTATTCGAAAATTCTAATTTTCTAATTTTAACAATTCAAATCGAATTTTGGGCAATTCTATAGTCAAAATTACTTCGAAATACGCTTTATTGAATTTTGAATTTAATTAAAATTTTCACGTCTACCCTATTTGACCCTTAGTAAATCAGCCCCTTAATGTAAGGAGATCCAAATTCCTGAAAGATCCATAATCTGGGAAAATCCCAGATCCCAAGCATTTTAGATAAGATACTGTACATACAGACTACAATGGATCAAGCACCATGCTGAAAAATCGTTGACCCAGGTGCTATGCTTTGCCAATTATTTAGAATTGCTCAAATATATGGGTGCACACTGGGATTTATCTGTAAAAAATCTTCACCTCTATTTAATCCATCATTAAAAGAAAACAAGCCAACATTTCGGTCCCCATCTCGGACCTTTATCAAGACCCATACTCATACTGTATATATTTATATTTTGTTGATCATGTCGCCTTTGAGGTACCAAAGTGCCTGTGTTACTAAAATTTAATCTCACTGGTCTAACGCTGACATTTATTTATATATGGCAGAATTACAATCTCTTTCTGTAGTTGAAATCAAGTTCCCTTTTATATGCATTTTAAGCATGTGTTTACCTTCAGCTTTAGTGTGATGCCCGGGAGCAGAGCATGTCCCTTATCAGTGGAGTAAAATGGCCCATTAATCTGTGTGTGGCTGTGTCCAGGCTCCCTTGCAAGTGTCTTTTCTTGTGTCTGTTTGCTGTAGTGATGATTTATATGCTCTGATGCTAAAATGTACATTATGCAAAAATATTTTCTATTTTATTTTTTTTACAATAAATCTCTTTATTTTTATTTGCCTTTTTATACATGCCTTGTGGGTAGATTTAGAGCTTTTCTATTTAAACATTTATGCACTATTTTGTTTTTATAGTTTCTTCTTTTTATTACAGTTCTGTACCTGTTTTTGTAGCTTTTATGACATTATTTTTAAGTCAGCAGGATTAGATGATTCTGCTGACTGTTAGGTCTCAAGGCCATGACAACTTTGGGTCTTACAGAATTGTACCTAGTACCAAGCCAAACTATCTTTGAAGCTAATCCACTTCTTATTGCTTCTCATCTTCTTTCAAGCAGCATTCCCTCAGGTGAGAGGCATACAGAGATGATTTATTTGCTTTCAGTGCCATGCTGCTGCAGGCTCCAGACTCCATTAGCTATAATCTGAGGATACACACAACAGAACCAAGAACAAGATAAAGTAAATAGATATTGTAATGTTAAATGAAATACTGCCCATTGTCCTCCCCTTTCAGATGAGTGATGCGCATGCTGAAAATTGGGGTAGGTGGTCATCGACTTCATCTCAAAAAGAATTAAGTAACATCTGAGTGCAGCACTCACAGCTTGAATATTGTTACGGCAAACAGTGTAACAAACGCAATACGCTTTATCATACAGAAAAGGGCAGGGCAGTAGAAAAGGTTAAGGCAGGAATTCTGGGGATTTGCTCTTGAGAAGAATTTGGTGGATTAGCCACCCTAGACTATAGCCTAGGGCACCAGAGGGATTAGGGTCCTATCATGATTTTTGAATTATTTTTATTTATTTGTATTCATTGTTATTTGCCCTCCTGGGCCTGAATCCGGTTGGGTGCTCTGTACCTAATGGGAGAATATTAGGCAGCCAGACAAGGTAAAGCAGGTGCATGTGTCTGACCACTCAACAGGCCCGGATTTCCCTTTGCAGCTCCCCTAGGCCACGTGGTCCTAGCGCCAATTGATTTGCGGTCACAGCGCCCCCCCCCACCCAGAGCAAGTGTGCGCATGTTGGGTATTCCCTGTTGCCCAGCCCCCCCCCCCATGCCGCCTCTGAAATCTCGCTGTAGGCCCAGCCCTTTGTGGCCTTACTCTCAAGACATGTCAGGTTCGCTAGATCATGGGCTCCTTGTGTCGCCTAGTGCAACCTTGACTCTGATTAACTTTGGTATATTTCTAAACATTTGCAAGTGGGAGTAGCATGGAAGTGGGAGTAGCCTAGAAGGGCTGGCAGCTATGGAAAGTGTGGCCTAGGGGTCTCACATCTCATTAATCTGCCACTGAGAAGAAGCGTATGTCATGTGAGGCATCTTATCTGCGAAGAAGGGACAACAGTTGTGCAGAGCATTGTGGGAACTTAAATCTTGGTTCATTTCTGATGCATTCTTTCTGTAGTATGGCAAATAGCAGATAGCAATAGCAAAGGACAGACGAACTGCTGTCACATAATTTCATTTACAGAATTCCTGATCATTTTTAAAGAATACATACAGTGGTGTGAAAAATTTGCCCCCTTCCTGATTTCTTATTCTTTTGCATGTTTGTCACACAAAATGTTTCTGATCATCAAACACATTTAACTATTAGTCAAAGATAACACAAGTAAACACAAGTAAACACAAAATGCAGTTTTTAAATGAGGGTTTTTATTATTTAGGGAGAAACAAAATCCAAACCTGTGTGAAAAAGTAATTGCCCCCTGAACCTAATAACTGGTTGGGCCACCCTTAGCAGCAATAACTGCAATCAAGCGTTTGCAATAACTTGCAACGAGTCTTTTACAGCGCTCTGGAGGAATTTTGGTCCACTCATCTTTGCAGAATTGTTGTAATTCAGCTTTATTTGAGGGTTTTCTAGCATTAACCGCCTTTTTAAGGTCATGCCACAACATCTCAATAGGATTCAGGTCAGGACTTTGACTAGGCCACTCCAAAGTCTTCATTTTGTTTTTCTTCAGCCATTCAGAGGTGGATTTGCTGGTGTGTTTTGGGTCATTGTCCTGCTGCAGCACCCAAGATCGCTTCAGCTTGAGTTGACGAACAGATGGCCGGACATTCTCCTTCAGGATTTTTTGGTAGACAGTAGAATTCATGGTTCCATCTATCACAGCAAGCCTTCCAGGTCCTGAAGCAGCAACCACAGACCATCACACTACCACCACCACCATATTTTACTGTTGGTATGATGTTCTTTTTCTGAAATGCTGTGTTACTTTTACGCCAGATGTAACGGGACGCGCACCTTCCAAAAAGTTCAACTTTTGTCTCGTCGGTCCACAAGGTATTTTCCCAAAAGTCTTGGCAATCATTGAGATGTTTTTTAGCAAAATTGAGACGAGCCTTAATGTTCTTTTTGCTTAAAAGTGGTTTGCGCCTTGGAAATCTGCCATGCAGGCCGTTTTTGCCCAGTCTCTTTCTTATGGTGGAGTCGTGAACACTGACCTTAATTGAGGCAAGTGAGGCCTGCAGTTCTTTAGATGTTGTCCTGGGGTCTTTTGTGGCCTCTCGGATGAGTTGTCTCTGCGCTCTTGGGGTAATTTTGGTCAGCCGGCCACTCCTGGGAAGGTTCACCACTGTTCCATGTTTTTGCCATTTGTGTATAATGGCTCTCACTGGGGTTCGCTGGAGTCCCAAAGCTTTAGAAATGGCTTTATAACCTTTACCAGACTGATAGATCTCAATTACTTTTGTTCTTAGTTATTTTTAACAAGGGGGGGCAATCACTTTTTCACACAGGCCCATGTAGATTTGGAGTTTTTTTTCTCCCTTAATAACGTAAACCTTCATTTAAAAACTGCATTTTGTGTTCAATTATGTTATCTTTGACTAATAGTTAACGGTTTTTGATGAGCAGAAACTTTTAAGTGTGACAAACATGCAAAAGAATAAGAAATCATGAAGGGGGCAAATAGTTTTTCACACCACTGTATTGGAAAGTGGCTTATTGCTAGATGTTATTTTTGTTATACAAAGAATTTTTACATGTCCTAAGTGAAACGTTTCTTTTTTTCCCCTAAATTACAAGGAGTGACCTATTATTCAAACATCCAATGCTTAGCTCTCTTTTTAAATAACTCAGATGTTTTTAACATAAGAAAGCATTTGCAGTGTCCACAAAAATAGAAGATCTGCAGTTTTTAGCAGTAACAAATGACAATATTCTATGTAATAGTTTTAATTTTAGCAAAGGAGGAGGTTTGCTGATTCCACAGAAGATTGTTGGCTTCACAATGTTAGATCGGTGCCCAACTAACATCTTGCACAAGGTCACAATAGCAAACCACCAGGTAGCAATATCAGTTTCATGTCTTTCTATGGCCATTAAAATTCCATTAAATATAATCTCCCAAAACCAATTTAGTTCATGCAATTTAGCCAAAATGATCCCACAGAAACATTTAGATTCAGTGCTGAAAAAAAGACTTTGCTGAACTGTTGTTTCTTTGAAACTTACTGTTTATTGTCCTTGGCAGTGATGCCTTTTCTCCTGTTCATGCCACAAAAATATATATTTAAATAGAAACACTTGCAAGAATGTCTCACCTTTATGCCTTCTTCAGGTATGGGACCTGTTATCCAGAATGCTCAGGACCTGGGATTTTCTGGATAACGGATTTTTCCATAATTTGGATCTTCATACTATAGGGGGCAGATTTCCAAGGGTCAAATTGAAAATTTGAATTTCAAATTCTCATTTTTTGAGTTTTTTTTTATGGTCAAATTCGACTAGGAGGTTATTCAAATTCGACTCGAGTTTTTCAAAACAAATGAATACGATTTTCAAGATGTATAATCTAGGTTGATCCTATTCACCCGAGCTTAAAATTTTTTATAATAAATTTTTGTTGATTTGTCGAGTTTCAAGTTCATGGGAGTTTATGGGAGTTTTAAAAATCTCACATTCATAAATGTGCCTCCAAGTCTACAAAAAAATAATTAATACATTGAATAATCCTAATAGGCTTGTTTAATCATCCAATTAGGATTAATTATACATTTTTAGATCATGTCCAAGATACTTTTTCATTATTATTACAGAGAAAAAGGTGTATTAATTTATAAATTTATGACTGCCTTTCAGTAATTCAGAGGGCTCTGTATAACGGATCCCATACCTGTATTAACCAAAAGAAAGGACTGTTTTGTTTCATTAAAGGGATACTGTCATGGGAAAAAAAAAGTTTTTCCAAATGCATCAGTGAATTGTGCTGTTCCACAGAATTCTGCACTGAAATCCATTTCTCAAAAGAGCAAACAGAGTTTTTTATATTTCATTTTGAAATCTAACATGGAGCTAGACATATTGTCAACTTCTCAGCTGCCCCAAGTCATGTGACTTGTGCTCTGATAAACTTCAGTCACTCTTTACTGCTGTACTGCAATTTGGAGTGATATCAGCAGCCTGACAACAGAACAATGGGAAGGTAACCAGATAACAGCTCCCTAACACAAGGTAACAGCTACCTGGTAGATCTACATTTTGGTATGGTAAGTTCATGTGTTCCTGACTATAGAGTGAATTGTTGTGCCATAGTAGCTTCTTAAAATCTGAGTACCATAAATCTTTGTGCTGGTCTCTGATGTATCCTACTGTACCACAACTTTATCTGATCTTTATTTGTCTCCTAAAGATTTTGTAATTATGCACCCTCCCCTCCTAAACAAGAGAAAGCAAAGTTATTAGACCAGCTAACATTGATTGCACAGGAGCACAGTTTTCTTGAAACAAAATCTCCCAGAATAAAAAGGGGAGTCATAGGAAATAGTTAACAGTAATGAGTATATGATTGAATGTATTCAAGGAATAGAATAAATACAGTATCCTTTTATTTCTCTATGGGACCCTTCCAAAACCTCTCCTCACATTATATGAAAATCGGTTTATCTGCCTGAAAATAGGAACAGTAAGGGGTACAGTTACAGAAACAGGTTTGTTAAGTGATCTAACCATAGCATCGTCAGATTGAAAAAAAAAAAAAAACAGCTGTGTTTAACAGGGCCCCAAACTTTTGTTGTGGGGTGGAGGGGGAGGAAATTCTAATCTAATCTATTCTTGGTGATTACTGTCCACTTGCCCTGTAAGGCTAAACCTTAGAAGATACTGCTAAGCAATCTACTCTAACTTTAAGAATAGGCCTAGGTAGGCTTTGGCCCATTGAAATTGCTTGTTTTTAACCCTCGAATTGGATCCTGCCCCTTAGTATAGGCTTAGAACTTGTTTGGATTTTGTTGTGTGTGGTCCTCATGATCAAAATACCAGTATGGAATTTGTTATCCGTGGGCTTTCTGGATAAGGGATCTTTTTCAGTGGGGTAACTATTGAGGAAGGTCTGCTTCCTCTATAGCTAACAAGAAGCCACCCCCCACCCTTTCCCAACCTCTATCTTACCTGCTGCAGGGAAGCAGAGTGCAAGTTGGCGCGTGGAGTGGGCAGAGTCCAATGGCGAGTGGGCAGAGGTGAGAAGTGGGTGGAGGATGGGGATCGGTGTGAGCTGGACCCCTCTGAAGATTTTTTTGCAGGGGGCCCAGTGCACTCTAGTTACGCCACTGATCTTTTTGTAATTTGAATGTCCATACCTTATTTCTACTATAAAAATAACTTGAACATTAAATAAATCCAATATGATTGTTTTGTCTCCAAAACGGAATAATGAAATCTTCTTGGGATCAAGTACAAAATACTGTTGTACTATTATAGAAAAAAAGGTAATATTTACAGGCTCACCTATCTTTTTAATGACTATGCTCATTGCACCTTATTTTCCACCACCTTGGCACATGTATACACTTAGGGGCAGATTTACTAAATTCACATGAAGGATTCCAAATTCGATCAAATTTTCAAAAAGAATTTGAATTTTCAACTGTTTTTGAAGACCACTTCGACCAGTGAATTTTGAAAATTCAATCGAATCGTTTGATTCAAATAATTTAAATAAAAAATCTATTCGACTATTTGAAAGTCTTTAAATTTTGGTTCGACTGCCTGGTTTGCCAGATCAAAGCTACCGAATTGGGTTTAATTATTTTTGTTTGAATAAAAATATTCAATCTAATGGTTAAAATTGTTTGAACTATTTTATCGATCGATCGGATATTTTCTATTCGACCAATCGAATTGCGGTAAAATCCTTCAAATTCGATATTCGAATTCGAAAGATTTTACTTGCCACTATATTCCCAGCTAAAAGCTAAGTTCAATACAATAAATAGGAGTTTTCTGCATAACAGGTTTCTATAACTGTACAAAAATGCGTTGGTTTAAAAAAATTTTTTTTTCAAATGTATTCTGCAATATTTACAACAATCTGATCTTATGATGGCAGTCAGACTATATAATTTATAGTGTGTAAAGTCTCATTAACTTTCATATAAATATGATTTTGAATGGAAGGCCTCTCATCTTCTGATCTGAATCCCATGTAAATATTCTGCATAAGAGGTTTTCTGTAAAAGGGTCTGTAAAAAATTTGTGGGTGAACTTTTGTACTCTTAGCCAGGTCTGTATTCTAGTGAGTTTTTGCAACACTTGGTTGTTTGCAGAAACCTCAGTTATCCCTTTTGCAACACTTGGTTGTTTGCAGAAACCTCAGTTATCCCTTTTGCAAGCTACAGGACATATTATTCATTAGGAATATGTTATCCAGTGGTGCAACTTACTGAAGGATTTCACCCACAGATTCACACACAGCCACTTGACTTTATTCCAGCATCTCTCTGGCTATATATCCTTCTCTAAAAAGCAATGGCACTTCATAGGGAGGGAATAAACACCCGCATATTTTCAGACCTCCACTGGTTGTCAAAAGTAGTTTAGTTTTTAGCTGTAGAATATGACGGTTATCCAGTATAATCATTTTAATTAGCAAAGGAGGAAGTTTGCTGATTCAGTGGAAGATCGCTGTAAAGCCTCCAGTCTAGAACAAAATGTTCAGCTTTGTGCTTTCTTGCTTACCTGAAAGTGATGTGTGATTCTGTCAGAATTGCTCGTTTCAGAACAAAAGATCTGGCCAATAGCAGTTTTAAGTGTTATCCTGAAAAATGATATCGGCTCAGCAACCTTTTTTAGACCTATTATAAAGGTGCCAAGTGGCACTTCACTATAAGTTTGCAAGCCATTTGGCTCTTTGTTGACTTCTCTTTGTTTTAAGAAATCAGTATTCATTTACTTACATATTTACCACTTGGGGGCGTCTAAGAATTTTTTAGGCCTGCTAAGGATTATACTAAAAACAAACCTTTGGTTCATATATATCTGTCTTCTTCTAAAGCTTGAATCACTCATCCTTTTCCTCCCCTGAATGGTGAATATAGAGGGGGTAGAGTGGCTGCCCCATGGGTACCACACGCCTGTCCTGGTTCTGAAAGGATTAAAAAAAATGCTACATTGTCACTAGATAAATGCTGTATATAAGATTTGTAAAAACAGCAGCTTGTTTCCTTAATACCTATGGTGGAAATGCAGCTACAATACTTCTGAAATTCAGAAACAAATTGAGTCAGTCCTTTGCATTTACTTATTTTTTGGCTGACCCAACTTTAATTACACACTTAATTTCCAGACTAGACCGTATACTTCCAAAAATACATTCATTATATCCAAAGGCAAAGGTAACGTGTGCACTCCAGTATTATTTACTATATTCATTACCTTAACCTGTTCAGCAGAATGGTCCAAACCTTTCATTCTTAGCTTATGCTCTCAGTGTATTTGCACTTGACAGTAGCCTCATTTTTCAAGACTGCAGGACCCACAGACTGAAATGTTCATTCTTAGAAGCACATTAACACTTGAGCAGGTTGGTGGCCATAGTGGTCTTCTGGACAGCTGTGAGATATACATTGAAATAACTGCTCCTTTCTTCTCAAATTCTACGTGAACGGCTTAACACAAAGACGAAAAAAAAATCTTATTTAGATGATGCAAGAAACGTCAGAATGTCTGACTTAAAGGATTTAAGAACCCCACCTTGATATGTGTGTGGAACACATAGAAGGTAAAATGTGGGTAGGAGGAAACCAGCTGGTAGTTTGCACCTCAAAGTGCCAGTCAGCAAGACTGGTGGTCATTTCAAGCATATTTGGGCAGATACATAAGGGTTAAATCAGCCATGAGTTACCAGCTCTGGCTTTGGCTCTCATACAAATGACAAATTATTATGTTCCATACTAATTGACAGAGGTATTTTTAATATTATTTTATTAACTAGTTTGCAGTTGCATGTGTAATTGAATCCCCTGGGAGGCTGCAGTGACTAGAAGCATCTCCTGTTTTACGGCATTAAAAATGTATTTTGAAGCAATCACTATTACCTGGACTCTTCCATTTAAATTGAAATTCTCTGCTTGATTCAGACAGAGTGAGGGCTTTTACAGGCTTCCTTAACTCAGGATGTCTAGCTTCACAATAAAGGCTACTTGCACACTCTTACATTGTATATAATAGATTTTGTACCAAAGACATGTCAAGTTGTTTTCCTTAAGTGATTTATTTTCCTCTGGCCAGCCAGACTGTTCTCGGCTCTAGACTCTAGTAATAAGAATGGTTCAGCTAGGGAATCAAGTCATAGTATTATGATTTCATAACTCTGTTGTCAGCATTTTTTTACACAAACTGTCCTCTTTGTATAACTGTTTGGAGCTTTATAGACGTATAGAAAATGTATGCATTCTAAACCATGATGCCAAGTCATAGGTTTTAATTTAAAATTATAAGAAAAAAGATTACTGAAACACAAAAGAGAAGATATATAAAGGATTAAAAGTGAAAACACTGACAGTTTATGTCCCTTGTTGCTCTTACAGTCCATGGACATTCTACTAAGCCAGAGGTCCCCAACCTTTTTCACTCGTGAGCCACATTTAAATGTAAAAAGACTTGGAGAGCAACACAAGCATGAAAAAGTCCACTGGGTGCCAAAAAAATGGCTGTGATTGGTTGTTTGGTTGCCCCTATGGGGACTGGCCGCCTACAGGAGGTTCTGTTTGGCAGGACATCTATTTTTTACGCAATCAAAACTTGCCTTCTAGCCAGAAATTCAAAAATAAGCACCTGCTTTGAGGCCACTGGGAGCAACATCCAAGGGCTCGTGAGCTACTGGTTGGGGACCACTGTACTAAGCAATGCTGCCTAAGTTGCCTATGATTATAGTTACTGCTGCAAGATATAAAAAGTAGATTAGGGGGCGCATGCGCGGCGCAGACTGAGTGAGACGCGACTTCGCTGAGCTCCGTGACCGGGCTCAAAGAAAGCCGGTACATTAGAGTTTTATTAGCATACCTCAGCACCGGACT
>CM044441.1:93581734-93600240 GCA_024363595.1 Xenopus borealis
AGTCCCTAGACCAGCACTACAGAGTTTTCAAAACCAGTGCTATAGATATATCTGGGGAGGAAAAAGACAGCGAATATGTCGACAAGTCTTACAGCGACAAAGGACGCAAGGAGGGCTAGACATCCCTGACTTTTATACATACTATCTAGCTACTCAGGTACGACAGACTGTACAGTGGTCTGCTAAATTAGCTTATACCAAATGGATGGAAATAGAACAATTGTCCTTAGCGCCCCTTCACCCAAGTGCACTTCTATGGACCCATGGACATGGGGCTCTGAGACAAGTGGCTCCACGTACGATTCAATTTACTCTGAATATTTGGTCCAAATGCAAGGCTCGACTATGCCCCAAAGATAGACCTGCCCCCCTTACTCCTTTCCTTTATAATGAGGCGTTCCCCCTAGGACAGGAAACACATTTTATTCATATGTGGAAAGACACCCCAGCTTTTCAGATAGTACACTTGTTCGATCTGCGAACAAAGGCTTTTCTGGACAAACAACAACTGATAGAAGGTTATAACTTAGTAGGTCTTAAAGACTACATGTATTTCCAGTTGAGACATTATGCTCAGTCGCTTTGCACTTCTATGAGACTACCAGAACTGACTATTTTTGAAAAAATGGGTGTTAAAATTGGAGAGAGAGTGGGACATATATCTCAATTGTATAAAATTTTGAATTCTTACCCCATAGAAGAGCGTCCGCATCCGTATATGCAGAAATGGGAAAAAGATTTAAATATGAACATATCTATGGAACAATGGACCCGTATATGGACGAATGCTGCGAAGTCTTCCATGTGTATCCCCATAAAAGAGAATATTTATAAAGTAATGCTTGGATGGTATCATACCCCAGCACTCCTGAAAAAGATCTTCCCAGAAACATCGCCCAATTGTTGGAGATGTGGGGAGGCCCCAGCAGATCTTGTCCATATATTCTGGTCCTGTCCTAAGATATTCCCATTATGGTCCATAGTCAAGACAATGGTACAGAAGGCTACATGTTTGGACCTTCCAAACGATCCTCTAACCCATTTATTAGGCCATCCAGTTCGAGGGGTCGGGAAGAGGATACAGAAAATTCTGAACTGCATATTGACAGCAACCCGTTGTTCCATAGCCGCAAAATGGAAAGACCCTTCACCCCCATCCCTGTGGGAATTGATTAATAGGATAGAACATGTCAGGAGAATGGAATATCTAACAGCTTTGGCCCATGATAGGTTGTTGGAGTCTGAGGAAGATTGGTTTTTGTGGAACAGCTACTACAAGGAGCTGCAGGTCCCTCAAGGACGCCATGTGCTAGGTGGGAGCGGAACTGAGCAGAGACGTATATCTGTCTAATATGTAGGAAATGAAATTTCCTGAGATCCCCCCCCTCCCCCTAAGAAATTTTATAGATGTGAATAAGCTGTATGATGTTTAGAGCAATGTATTGAAATGATTGTTATTATTGGACAATGCTGTTAAATGGATGGATCTTACTTTGTACACCTTGGAACCCTTGTCATACATGTGATAATGTGTTGAATCGGAAATGTACCACTTACCTTTTTATGCAATTGCAAATAAAAACACAGTTTAAAAAAAAAAAAAAAAAAAGTAGATTAGATGCATGCAGTAAAAAAGCAGTCCGTGTTAATGAGAGAGACCTAGGCCATTGGGAGTTTTGCATTCAACTGTATGTATTATTTTGAAACTTGCTTCCATCCCTTATTTGCTGTATCTTTGAGACTCCAATGAACAAAATCATGGGTGTCCGCAGAATGGGCAAAAGTGGCATTTGCCCCACCCTGACTTCTCCAGCTACTTCCAAGATATCATTTCTAAATTTAATTCCCAACAACCCAAAACATTTTTCTACTTCCCACCCCAAGGCAAGCATTAATTAGGTTATCTTCTGCATTATCATGAATAGGTTCGTATAAGGGCCCAAAGGCTCAGTTTGGAGTAGTGGAGGGTTAGGCAAAAGAGTCCGAATAACAGGCCGAGGTCAACAACAGGAATCCAACAAGAATAACAATATGTCACACCCAGGAACTCAGAAAGAATAACCTATATTTGGGCAATGTTTGTAGGCCTCAGTCTCCTTTAAATGGGCCTCTGTTTGCCGCCAAAAACGCGGGCGTGATTATGTTACGTTAACACTGGCATCCTGACTTTCTGATGCCGGCATCAATTTAGACACAGGCATTTATTCTGATGCAGGCATCCATCTTGACGCAGGCGAGATAGCGCTGCCGTCACAGTGCTGCGCCCAGGAAGATCCATGTGGGCAGGCTGGATGCTGCCATCTTGGAGAGTAGAATGGCATCGGAGGTAAGCTGTTTTCCTTACAGTTCATCTTCAATGGGATTCTACCCTATGTGATATTAGCTTACTTGCCCCTCCCTGAAAACATTTCTGTGCGCACCCATGAAAAGAAATTGTTTCTATGACCTTTGTGCATAAAGGATGGGGAAACAAACATAAATGCTTCAGATCCAACCATATTCACTAGTGTAGTTAGACGAAAAGTTTTATCCATGGGGTATATTTTTCATTAAATGTGCCATTACTGTAAAACAAGAGGCAGAAGAGTGGCTTCATGAATTTTAGCTTATAGTTTACAGAGCATTTTATGGACAGATCTAAGACTGCTGAGACGTATTGCCCAGATGAGAGTAGAGAATAGCAGTGCCTTAGTTATGTCACATGCAGGGAATTATCAGAGATCTGAGATGATCCCTAGCATGAACCATAACAACTGCAACACAGGGACCTCTGACATATTTTCCCCAGTTGTATATTTTGCTGATAGAAAAATTGCCAAATTCTAACTCCAGAAAATGCCCTGTGTGCCACTAGCTATAAATTCGCCAATGATAGCTGCTCCTAGTGCTTCAGCTTGTCAGGAGTCGCTGCCGATACAGATATTTACCATTCCCTATCCAGTAAACAAGAAGACTTTGTGAGCACAAATAAAAGCATATATCTTCAAGTGTATGGATTTCTCTTCTTGCAGCCAAATGCATACGCTAATCCCTTAGAGGAATGCTAATGAGCATATCTCTGTCAAGTTTACAACAAGTAATTGTATTTAGCAACGTGTGCATACAATCTACCTTACACCCTTGTCAGTTATTCAAACGCAGGCCTTATATGCTAGCCTGCCCATGAGAAACAGATGTTTATATTTGGAAACTCTGCCATTTTGGCACAACATGGAATGCATTAAATAAGTCCCTAAAGTTATATGCAATTTGGCAAAGCTATCGAATTTATGCTGGATAATTTTATGAAGTTCCAGACTGCGGAGAAAATCCACTGCATTCCTGAAAGAATCTGTTTGTTGGTAAATCTTTGCTGCATGTTTTATTTCCATTTATATATTGTGTATAATGGAGTACAACTGGACTTTTGATTCCACTCCATTATCAATAAAATAGCAAATTGCATATGGACCAAAATCCCTTGTTTTTTCTGACTTTTCATGATTATCAAACCATTCTTCAACTATGAATGTAAGGGAGATGTAATTTGGGGGTTGCAGTCTAATTTATTATTTTTTAGAATAGGCTTGTTTATGAAATTAATTTGGCAATAAGTTACTGCATATTTTGTCATTCTGTCATTTTAACTTGTGATTTTAAAGGGTAAATATAAATGTGCCTGGGAACAGTGCTTCTAATATGCATCTTTATTTACTCCTGTGCTAGTGAATTAATGGGGTGGTTCAAGTGTAAGTTTAATTTTATTATGTTATAGAATGACTAATATTAAAGGAAAACTGTACCCCCGAACAATGTAGGTCTCTGTAAAAAGATATTGCATAAAACAACTCATATGTAAAACCCTGCTTAATGTAAATAAACAATTTTCATAATAATATACATTTTTAGTAGCATGTGCAATATTTAGGCAATATTTACTTAGATATACATATATATACCAGGTAGATAAGATTATTAAATATGCCACTTAATTTGATATAAACTATTTGTTGCTCAAGTATTCATTCATTTTGGGGTTATAGTTTTCCTTTAAGAAGCAACTTTTCAATTTTCTTTATGATGGTCTTTGCCATTTTCTTTAAATATGGGTCTCTTTTTATTAATCACCTTTCTAGTCAGGCCCTCTCCTATTCAAGCCCTCTCCTATTCATATTTCAGTCTCTTAGTCATATAAATTATTGGTTGCTAGGATAATTTAAACCCTAGCAATCAAATTGCTGCAATTCTATACTGGAGATCTGTTGCATAAAAAGTGAAATAAATAATACGAATGAAAACAAATTGTGTTAGAATATCACTCTTTACATCATACTAAAAGTTAATCTAAAGGTGAACAACCCATTTAATATATAAACTACCTATGTATAAATTATACAATTTACTGAATATCATGTATGGCAATCCATCTTGAAAAAGTTTTTATACCATAACTGAAACTTCAGTGTTAATAATAATAATAATAATAATAATAACATGCAGCTTTTATGTTCACTAAAAACCGCACTCACAGGTCTTTTATGATGTTGAAAAAGAAAAAAGTTTATTTAACGTTTCGGCCCTTGCTTTTGGGCCTTCTTCAGGAATCAACAAGTGCTGTACAAACATAGTACAGCACTTTGTACAGCACTTGTTGATTCCTAAAGAAGGCCTGCAAGTAGGGCCGAAACGTTGAATAAACTTTTTTTTTCACCATCATAAAAGACCCGTGAGTGCGTTTTTTTGGTTATTGTGTATGTATGTATATATATATATATATATATATATGTATGTATGTATGTATATATATATATATATATATATACACAAAAGGTGAGCCAATCTTCGTCAACATGGAGAAACATTTCTCCCAGGGATATATGTGATGAAGAAGAGGAGCAATATAATGTAGAAGTACAAATTGAAGAAAAAAGCATTCTCTAATTCAAACTGGAACGCACAATGTATTCAGAATTATGCTAACACATCTACCGAAGAGACTAACAAAAGTTGGTAACTCACAGATTAAAGACAACTCTTTTATTTCTTATATAAATTGGGCCATAATTACAAATTTTTGCCCCAAGGCAATTCTTCCTTTCTACTTTGCATTTCCACTCAAGGAATACTGTATTTCATCGTGTTATGCAGTTACAGAACCATGTTCTTTCCAAATTTTTACTTTGTATCTATTCTCCTTATACACAAGCACAATTAGGAGGAGTGTTTGGCTTTATAGCTATGCCAAATAGACATGCACAGATATTACTTAGTATGGAGGGTAAAGGCACATTTGGACACAGATGCCGAAGCATAGAGGGATTGTTCCTCTTCTGATTTGTCTCTATTGATCTTCTCTTCTGAAGTGAGGTAGTCACTCTGGGGTTTATTTGTATCCTCTAACACTAGAAAATTGTTGGGAATGGTTAGTGGGACATTAGCCTTACAAAACTTCTTCTTCGTCTTATATTCTTGTGTGTCTGAGATGCAAAAGATAAAAATTTTTTTTTTAAAATCTTAAAGATCAATCACCAGTTCCCTAATACCAGAGTCAGGGAGCACAAACATAGCAAATCCACTTGTTTGTTGTTCAGTAATCAGCCATGCAGGCCAAACCAGCAGCTTCCCATTCAGGTTGAAGAAAGACCCTCTGTACACTTGGCACCAGTTTGAGATTATAACCTTCTTTGGTTTCAACAATGTGCTACAAGCTCCATGTTTTAAGCATTCTTCCCTCCATAGTACTTGGGTGTCAAAATCTTGGCCCCTGTTTTCTTAAACTGGTCATATGTGTAGGGGAAAGTTCCTTAGAGACTTTTGCTCCCAATCCAGCCTTGCTGTGGGCACTTTTTAAATGTAGTGTTTTTAGATATAATTACCTTTATTTATATAACTCTTACACTGTAGATAAAGAAACCTGGTTTAGCTGCTTTGTTTGTGGCATTTGCTATTTACTGTGTCTCAACACAAAAAAAGAAAAACCTCCTGTTTTTGCCTCAAGATGTTTATGCAGAGTTGCCATCACAACTGGCCTTGAACTCTCAAAATGGAACCGGAAGATTTTAAAGAAATAGTTCTCTACACCTGATTTCACAATAGTGTTCCCTGTGCTAAGACATGTGTGAAACAATAATACAATGCATAACAGAACGAAAGAGCAAAATTGCTCTTGGGAGCACATGCATTTGTTGCATTCTCTATTCTTTTTCTTCTCATTAAGTCATGAATGTGCATTCATGTGCTATACAATGATTCTACTTCTTGTGTTTTTAGATACAGTTGTCAGGGCCAGGGATAAATGCTGGTTAGTAACAGCAATTTCATTATTCAGAGCCCACATTTTTACCTTGATTAAAAAGGTTTTTAAAATTCTGTTTATGTCTTTCTGTAACATCATGTGCATTAAAATGGCATCTTGTTTTGATATTCAGCACATTGTGTTGTCTTTATTGCTTAATAGTAGATTTTTGTTTTGTTTTCCCTTAATACAGAATTTCAATAAGACATTATTTTTTTCCTTTCCAAGAAATAGACGATTTGTTTTTGCTAATATAATTCTATGGATAAATGCAGTGCTGTACTCTGCTACCTTCAGGCAGGAGGGACTCTGTACTTTTAACCTTTATCTACCCTCAACTCATCCAGGTGAGGGGCAGCTCCCAGAAACTCTCAGTAGAGTAGTACTAAAGATGGCGTATGCTTTATTAAAGGGGTTGTTCACCAGAAATAACGACTTTTTCCAATTACTGTCTATTTTCTATTTGTAACCATTTTTCTAATATTGAAGTGTAAAATGTCATTTTTCACCTACTAAAGCAGCTCTGGGAGGGGGGGTCGCCGTTCCCCCCAACTGTTCTAAACGGATACATTTAATGGATACATTTCTTATCTTTGTCCCTGCTGAAATGTAGTGTAGTTGAGCTATAACGCTTAGGCTGTAAAAATGGACACTAGTCGCACCTAAACAGTGAATGCCTGTTATTTCACAAGAATATATATAGCAATTTGTTTGAAGGATGAGTACAGTACAGTTGATACAGTCCTTTCTCAGTTCAGGTTCTAATGACTGCAGGGGTCCTATGCCTGTGTATAAGGCCCCTACAAGTGGAACGTCTGTGGAATAATCCTCTGTTCTGTAGTCTGTACACTTGAGTCCCTGCTCTGTCAGATGGCACTTAGAACTTACTTATGCTTTTACTCTCTTTGTTGGTGTATCATGTTGCTCACTCGCTACCCTGAATATAATACACCTAGAGGCAAATTCACTAAAGCACGAAGCGTCTAACGCTAGCGCTTATTCACCAGCGTGACATCATTTCTCAACTTCTCCAATTCACTAACAGTAAATTCGCTAGCGAAGTAGATAGACTAGCGCAACTGATGAAGGGACTTAACTACGCTAATTCAGTAAGATGCCCATTTTACTGAACGTTACCTCTTGCGCTAGACTTTACTTTGCCAGGTCAGACCTGGTGAATTTCAATACAATAGATAGGAGTTTGGAAGCCAGCTACACTAACTACACCTACTGAGGCCTTCTCCTTTGGGTGGGTTCCAAAGAGACGAAGCACATGATGACTTTTCCCTTTTAAAGACTAAGGAAACTAGACACCTCCTGGCCTTAAAGGAAACTACCAAGTAACATGTTGACCTAGAAAAGGAATGCTTTCACACACAGCTGCAAGTCCAGCCCTGAGCTGGAATTAAAAGGTAAAGTTGTACAAAACAAAGGATAATATCTATGCATGTATCTGATGATATCAGTGGATGACTGTCACTACTATTTGTCGAACTTTCATACAATTGCTGTCTGTCAAGTAATAGCCAGAACATCATCTAATTTGTATTTTTAACAACTTAGATCTTACTGGATAACAGATTTACAGATAATAGATACCATACCTGTTGCATAGAAAGATAAGTAGTAAAAATTAAATAGTAGTCTCACAGACAAATAGTTTTTTGGCTGCAGGTCAGTGATCACCATCTGACAGCTGAAAAGAGGCAGAAAAAGACAAAATATTAAAAAAAAAAAGACCAGTTGAAAAGTGTGGAATAACTGAAAACCATGCTGCATTGTGCCATATTTGGCCTTCCAGTGCTCTCCCTTTGTTACTGTACACCAACTCCATTGCCTGCTGCATGTGGCTTGCCTTTCACCCCTACACACTGCAGTTTAAAAAAAAAAAAAAAAAAAAAAAACAATTCTGGTGAAAAAGCTTAAATAATATTTTACAGATAAGTAGTGTAGTGAATGAAGAGTAGATCAGTACTTTGCAATCTACTTCTGTGCAGTTTTTCAGTCCCTCAAACCCTTTTTGTGTTCCCCTGTATGGCTTCTCTGGATTTATGAGTCTTCCAAGTTCCTTGGTCTGGCACTGAGTGAGTTGTAAATTTTAATTGGACGTGCACTTATAGAAACCAGGCCTCTAACAGATTAAAATAGATTATAAAGTCCAGGACATTTCCAAATTACAGAAAACAAGGCCTAGTTTATCTAGAGCTGCAAGCTGGGCCTGCTTTCAATTGAAGGTAATTATATTTCTGACCTAACCTTTGGGTATGTTGCTTTTCATTGGAAGAATTAATGCCCCAAAGGACAGAGGAGGAAAATAAGTCCCCTTTGTTCTTGGTTTATTGGCAGAGCAGGTCAGATGCCCTGATTAACTCTCAGCTGGAGCCTGAGCTGAACTTTGACACATCTTCCAAAATGCAGAGTCTTGCTAGCAGCACAGACACAGGGAAACTTTACTGCTTTTAATCCCAAAGCAAGCAATGCATAATTGTGCAGCTGACTCAAGGTGAAAAGTAAAATATTCAGCTAGAAGACAAACATGTATCAGGTTATTGACAGTCTGGCAAGACTGCATTATCTTAGCGTGGTCTCCTGCTGACTGAAATGTAGATGGTCTCACCCACTCTTTGCTTCTCTAGCAATTTTGGTGGCGTCCACAATAATAAACTCAGAATCAAGGTTTAGTCTGAAATACCTAAAGTTCATTAAAGTGTCACTGCCTCCTGTAAACCATAAATTTTTTATTTCCCCTGATACTTTGTGCTGTATTTCATGACATGCATGAATATCACGTGAGCGAGTACTGATTTTTAATAAATTGGATGGGGGGGGGGAGTGAGAAGCCAAAACAGTGGTTTCATTTTTCAAACTGTTAAGTGACAAATACCACAAACAGAACATTTATTAGTTGCTTAGTTCCCCTGCACATTTTTCTTTATTAATAGCCTTGTTAAATGAGAGAGGAACTGATCATAAACCAGAAAATTGTGCAGGTACCAAAATTATTTTTCTTTATCGGTACAATACAGAATACAATACTGAATATTCTTTTTCAGTCGGTGCTTACTGTATGTGCAAATGCAGTCCTAGTGTTAAGAGTAGTTTTGTTCTTTTGAGTCATGCAAAACAGAATATAAACTAAACTGGTGCATAATTATATCCTTATTTCTTTCCTTCTTTAGGACTCAAAACACAGCTGTAGTTACCAGGCTGTACTGGAAAATATGATGTTATTAAGGGAAGCAATCATTATATTTTATAAATCCAATTTATGGTTAAGCAGAGCCAAGTGTTTTATTTTTAATATGTATTACAGACTGGTAAAATATATTTTGACTGCAATTCATCCTAGTAAATCTATCTAACATTTGTTACATGTGAGGCTGATTTATGGAGCAGACGGCCGTACGAGCAGGACATCCTCTCAAGGTCCAGTGACTTCCAGGGAAAGTGTCAAGTAATAGCTCAGCCTTGAATGGTTAAGAGTGACCAAATGGAGAGTGAGCATCAGTTTTTCAGAATGGCTGAGGAAGGTAAATATATGTAAAGGAAATAATGGACCACCTTTGGCCAAGGGACTTTATACAGGTCTCCATATTTATACCAGAGGCATATTCTTTTTATTATGTTTTAGTGAATCCAGTGTGAGAAGTGGCTCTTGTGTAGTTATATATTCTTAGGCAGGCCCAGACTGGCAATATGTGGTTTCAAGCAAATGCCCGATGGGCCACTTACTTTAAAATGTAAATGAGCTGCTCACCTAAAAATGCAAATTAGGTCTGTCTTTAATATGTAAACGAGTCACTGACTTGTAAATGTAAATGAGCTGTCCATAATAGCCAGCCACAGCTAAGCTCATGCCTGCATTTGTTAGTACTTGTGTCAATACTGACATATGGGAGGAACCAGGATTTCTGACCAACTTCAGTTAGTAATATTAGAGTTGCTTGTTATATACCTAATCCCTTATGCTTATTATTGTATCTATTTATTATTATTATTATTATTAGCATGTATTTCTATAGCGCCACCATATTGCCTAGCGCTTTAAAGTAAATGTGATTATACAACTAAATCACATGAATTACATACATATGGAGTTACATTCAACCACAATCAATGCAGATAAAAAGGTGAGGAAGGCCCTATACAGAAAGAGTTTACAATCTAAAGGTAAGGGAGTTATATATAAGATGTGGGAATGGGCAAGATCGAATTAAGTGGGTGAGAAATGTGGTACTGTATGTAGTATTGCATTTGGTAGTTAAGAGTGAGGGTAGGCTTCTCGAAAGAAGTGCGTTTTAAGAGATTTCTTGAAAGCAGAAATATTGGGAGAAAGTCGGACAGACCGTGGGAGAGAATTCCAGAGGAGGGGAGCAGCTCTTGCAAAGTCTTGAATCCAAGCATTTGAGGAGGTAATGAGAGAAGATTTGAGTAGCAGGTCAGTAGAGGAGCGTAGTAAGCAGTTGGGTGAGTGTATAGAGATGAGTTCAGAGATGTAGGGAGGGGCAGAATTATGAAGTGTTTTGAATGTCAGGGTCATTAATTTGAACAGAGGAGGAGCGGTTGCTGAGGTATATAAGCCTTGCGGCAGTGTTCATTATGGACTGGAGGATCCATGCTCAGAACAATCACTTCAGCCTGTATATGGAACACTGTGATAGGTAGCATTAATTACATGATAGGTAGCATTAATTACATGAGACAACCCGGTCTCTTCAAGTATGACACACTTTGGACCTGTAATACACATGGCAATTAAAATCCTATTATCTGCCAGGGTATATGGTCTAGCTGAGGGCACACAAAGGAAAATTTAGAATATACTGTAAGTATAGGGTCACTAATCCATCAGATAGAACAGTTGTGATAGAAACAAGGGGGAGATATTTGTTGCAAGGGTCAGTTCCAGCACATAGGGTGTATAATATTGCTGGGGATTATATGGTAATGGACTCTTAAAATATCTAATTATTAACACTAGTTCTAGTTAACCTTGGGGTTGGATATATATTATGCTATGCATGCGTGTGAAAACATGGGCTGCTTCGATACTTTTGCCAGGGCTGCGTTTTCCTCCCAGTCCGGAACTGGTGGTGCCTAAATGTAGATTTGGCTCCACTGAGGGTGAATTGGAGCAGTGGAAGGGAGCTCAGCCTGAAAGCCAGTTAGAGAATTGCTCTCACATACAAATAAAAGCACAGGTTGAAGCACAACTTGGGTGAAAACTTATTTTGTGTCCTAAGTATTAACAGGACTATAGCTTAAAGGGATACTGTCATGAAAATTTTTTTTTTTCAAAACACATCAGTTAATAGTACTGCTCCAGCAGAATTCTGCACTGAAATCCATTACTCAAAATATTTTATTATTTATTTAATCTGACATTGAGCTAGACATAGTGTCATTTTCCCAGCTGCCGCCAGTGATGTTCCTTGTGCTCTGATCAACTTCAGTCACTCTTTACTGCTGTACTGCCAGTTGGAGTGATATCACCCCTCCCTTTCCCCCCCAGCAGCCTAACAACAGAACAGTGGGAAAGTAACCAGATAGCAGCTCCCTAACACCAGGGCTCTATTTATATTAAGGCACCCAAGGGCCTGTGCATAGGGCAGCAGGTTTTGGGGGGAGGCACTTGGGTGCCTATAAATGTATTTTTTAAATTAAAAAAAAAAAATCAGCCAGTGTCTTCCACGGTGAAAGAGCTGGGGGTCAGGAGTAGGGGGCCAGCTGGTTGGCAGAAGTGACATCACTTTCGCAACGTCAATGCGCGTGACGTCACTTCCATGATGTCCGTGCGTGTGACATCAGTGCGTTGTGCGCGGTGGTGTGGTGTCTAGGTCTGATGCCTAGGGCAGCAACAGACCTAAATACAGTCCTGCCTAAAACAGGATAACAGCTTCCTGGTAGTTCTAAGGAAAGCACCCAACAGTAAAATACAGATCCCACTGCAAGACAGCCTGCCAGAAAGCCATCCTAAAGTGGCACATGACCAGGATAAATGACTTGAGGTGGCTGCCTACACATCAATATTACAACTTAAAAAAAATATATACTTGCTGGTTCAGGAATGAAATTTAGAAATAAAAACTACATCATAAAAATCTTGACAGAATCCCTTTAATAACCGATACACCAATGTTTTCCTAGAACTCTAACCTTGTTAGGGCTGAAGGGGCCACAATCAAACATTGGATCTTAAGTACAATAGTATGTAGCTTACAGGGCCAGGCCAAGTTACTGGCTCTTCCAAGGCAGAGTGCACTTATCACCCTGCCCACCCACGTGTCAGCACCCACGCCCTCTCACCCTGGTTATCTGCAGCAGGCTTCAAGTGCTAGGGACTAGGGGCAGTCAGAGAGAAGAGGTGTGTACTTGCCACCCCTTCACATTTACACACTAGCCACGTGCATCTTCTGCCTACCCCTAGTTCCGGCCTTGGTAGCTTATACTGAAATAGTCTTGGCAGATACTGATCTGCATTATAAGCATTTACCAATGAACCAAACTGTAAATTATATCCTTATGATTATGTCCAGATGTCACAAAGCATAGCATTGTTACCATGGTGCAAATAAACTTTTGTTGTCACAAACACCACAAAGAGTGTGAAAGTCCCACCTCCCACTGACTCTGTGCCTTGGTAATTTTGCAGTGATTCATGCCTGATTTGAGTTTATCTGTGTAAACAGATAGGGAAAGATTAAAGGAAAACCAAACCCCCAGAATGAATACTTTCTCCATTAATTGGCTCATGTGACTCAGACAAGTGTACCTGCGCTCCGGTTTCATGCGTTCAGCCGCAGGGGAGCACAGGAGTAGACAATTGATTCTTTTCAATGTGGCTGTACTCACGCAGATGCATGCAAGTGCCAAACGCATGTTGAGACGCAGCATGTTGCATTTTACCTGTGTTCGGCACTTGCATGTGTCTGTGTGAGTACAGCCACATTGAAAAGAATCAAGTGTCTACTCCTGCTCCCCTGCGGCTGAATGCATGAAACCGGAAAGCAGGGGAGCGCAGGTAAAAACGCTTGTCTGGAAGAGCCCTTAGTTTGTTTGTGTGCACTGTGATATAAACCATATGATTGCAGGGCCAGGCCTTTGGTACTTAAATTGGTAATTTGGATTACCCAATAGCACATACTACTATAAAAGTATTTTTTTATGAAAATAGTTTATTTAGATGACGCAGGGTTTTATATATGAGTTTTCTGCAATATATTTTTATAGAGCCCTACATTGTTTGGGGAAAACTAGTGGTCACTGCAGACATAATCTCTGGAGTGTGGAAAGGACGGGGCACAAATTTTGTCTGAGGGCGGTCTGCTGTTGAGCAACTTTCTTATGATTTTAGGGGCATTATAGACGTGTATTTTAATGATAAACCTATCTTTTCTCTTTAACAAACAGTTGTTTACGTTTTAATGCCATTGGTAACTGCTGTTCTAATGGCAGGCACTTTAATTTTCCACAATGAATCTGCTCCAGCCACTTAATGAGCCGCACAACTGTAGATTGCTTACAACCTGGAAAAGGACTATCTATCATGCTTGTTTTTGCCATCTCTTATGTTGCCTCATATTTACAAATGTGTAACATTAGGGAGGTGCTCCATGTTTCTAATGTTTTCTGCTATTTAAGGGGCCTATACATTAATGTTGGGGAGTAGGTAATGAATTACTTTTATCCCTAATGATGAAACAGGTGCACAAGACCCGTTTCTATTATTCAGAATGGCTGGAATGTGATTAACAATAAATAAGTGAATATGTTTTAAGGATCAACTCATTAATAAAAGCATGGATTGCATTTGTACTTGTGGTGCATGATCCTGTTTGCTATGTTGCAGCACCTGTAATGAGTTCAAGGTTATTTTCCATTGTATTCCACAACCTGGATTCAAGCTGCAGATCAGACCATTTTGCAGAAAATATAACGACTGTGCCCATGGCACATTCGCTGGGGAACCGGCAGCCCCTTTTAATTCACAGGATGAGTTGGTACACTCTTATTCTCATACTTTGTTTTATGCCACCAGCTGCTACCAAATAACCAGCATGCTGAATAAGCACTTATTTCAGCATGCCCTTGATAAAATTAATGAAAGCATCTGCAGTAGGAGAAGCAGCAGCTGCACCACCTTATGGAAGTAGCCAACTTGGGCTTTGCTTTGCCATCAGAAAGGAGCCGTTTGGAGCTGGAGGTGAAGGCTGGGGTTGTTTCTGCTCTAAAGTACCTCCGCACCTGCCACGGCTTCAGACAAGAGCGAGAAAGGAGGTTTGGAGATTGTGCCTTCTTATTAGCACCATTGTTATTGGTAAAAGGAGGGTGATGTCATCCTTATCAGACCCAATAGGACTCCTGCCGAGTGACAAATCATTTAGCGGCTGCTGCCTTCTCAGCATGAGTTGGGATCCAGAGGGGAAGGCAATGCTGAGCCGTCTCTGTTGTCTGCTGTAGGACCTCACAGGGGTGAATAGAAATGAAAGGGATTGATACTTGTAATCAGCACGTATAGTAATAGCTAAGGTGTAATGAAACATAAGTGCACATTTAGAGTAATTATACTACTACCAGGTGGGGCCCTGGAGCTTTGTATCTTTAGAAACTGCTTCAAGAGGTGGACGTGTGCAGTGAGAAGTACGACTACACCATCTGCTGCTTTCTTATTTTCTCATTAATTCTTCTGTCCCCTAAGCCAGCTAGCACGTTGACTTTCAACAGCATTTCATCTGCTCACAGGCAAAAGCCCTTCCCATTCAGGCACTGATTGTGATGCAAAAGACTGACATTGCTGTGAGAGGAAGAACTCACAGAAATGATAGAGAAATCTGGCTTTTGTGTGTGCCCATATGCTGTACGGCTACTACGGCAGTTTGCTTATTGTAACACAGTGGCTACTCACTCGTCTGCAGCAGAGAAGGTCACTTTTCCACTTTGTCAGGATCAAAAAGTTGACTTTTATTCAGAATAACTGCTGTAGGTGCCTTACGTGTTCAAGCTTGACTGGAGTGGGATGCAAATTTGTGTAGAACTGAATGTGCTGAGGTTCAGAGAGGGGCTCTATGTGAATTATATACTGCTGCTATATATAAAAGGATAGCTTTGTTACATGCATACAAATGTATGCTCTGATGTCTCTCCAGCTGCTGGAAAACTGTATAGAAGTGCTTGGCCTCTGGCCTTATGCTGTTCTATGATCCTTGGTCATGGGACTTTTCTGTGACTTTACTTATTGAGGGGGAGCATCATGCACACACAGCAACACGTGGCTATCAAACACAGTGCAAAAACTAGGCATTTGCTTTCAGAACTGGGATATAATGTGCAAATGTTTTTGAAGGGATTGTTCACTTTTAAATAATTTTTTAGCATTATGTAGACAGTGATATTGTGAGACAGTTTCCAATATGTTTTCATTTTGTACTTTTTATGCTTTTTTCGGTTATTTAGCTGTTCATTCAGCAGCTCTCTAGCTTGGAATTTCAGCTATTTCATTGCTAAGGTTTTGTTTCCCTTAGCAACCAGGCAATGGTTTGAATCAGAGAGGAGCTGAATAGAAAGATAAGGAATAAAAAGTAACAATAATAATAAAGTGTAAGCTCATAGAGCAATTGTTTTATAGCTTCTGGGGTCAGTGACCCCCTATTTGAAAGCTAGAAAGATGTAGAAGAGCATAGCTAATAAAACACTATAAGAAATACAGTATATAATGAAGACCAGTTGCAAAGTTGCCTGGAATAGGACATTCTATAACACATTACGGGGCAGATTTATCAAGGGTCGAAGTGAAAATTCGAATTTTTGGGTACTTTGACTATTGAATAGGCCAAATTTTTATTTTGAATTTAAAAAAATTTGATTGGAATGGGAAAAGTTTGACTATTTGAATATCGAAATTTATGATGCACTGTTTCTTTAAGAACTTCGACTAAAACACTTTGCCATCTTAAACTTGCCAAATAACTGTTTTAGCCTATGGGGGACCTCCTATAACCTATATGGAGTCTTTTGGTGGACTTTGAGAAGTTGAAGTTTTTTGGGGCAAATCCTTTGAATCGAATTCGATCTAATGCGCTATTCGTTCAATTCTAAATTCAGTTGAAAACGGACCTATTTGACCAAAAACTTTGTCTGTTCGAATTTTGACTTTTTTTTCACTTTGAAATTCAGATAAATATGCCCTAAAAGTTAACACGAAAGTTAAAGAAACAGTAACACCAAAAAATTCAAGTGTTTCTAAGTAATCAAAAATAAAATGTACTGTTGCCCTGTATGGGTAGAACGGATGTGTTTGCTCCAGAAACACTACTATAGTTTATATCAGGGATGTCCAACCTGTGGCCCATGCGGCCCAGGATGGATATGGATGCGGCCCAGCTTGAAATGCTTGGTTCCCGAGGAAACGTCAAGTTACAAAGGAATAGGCAGGAGGGGGGACTCTACCCATTGCCCAGTTAGTAGTAATAATAATAATAATAATAATCTGGTTATCCAACTTGTATTGTAATTCTTTTCTGAGCATTTTCTTTACTTTTACAAATCCAAAGTGTTGTATTTCATGTGTGGCCCCAGACAATTTATCTTTTTCCAATGTGACCTAGGGAAGCCAAAAGGTTGGACACCCCTGGTTTAAATAAACAAACTGCTGTGTAGCAATGGTGGAAATTGAAAATACTATATGGCACAGGTTAAATAGTGGATTACAGATAACATTATGTTCTACAGAGCTGATCTGCTGTATAACTTGAATCTTTTCTCCTTTGAATTGCTGCCCCCATTGCTACACAGCAGCTTATTTATATAAACAATAGTGTTTCTGAAGCAAACAGATCAGTTTTAACAGGGCAACACTACATGATATTTTCATTACTTTAAAACACTTTAATTTTTTGGTGTTACTGTTCCTTTAATCCTTGCGGACCAGGTGCTGTAGCAATGATTAACCCAACCTGCCACGGGTCAGGAAAGTCCTATGCAGAGTCCATTAACTTGCCGCACACTGTCAATTATGATATTATTTCAGCATCTGAAAAAATATCATAATTCTCACTCTATCCAAGTCTGTACCATTGCAGATATTCAACAACACACTCGAAAAGCACACCATTAAAGGGATACTGTCATGGGAAAATAGTTTTTTTCAAAAAGCATCAGTTAATAGTGCTGCTCCAGCAGAATTCTGCACTGAAATCCATTTCTCAAAAGATGTTTTTTATATTTCATTTTGAAATCTGACATGGGGCTAGTCAAGTTCCCAGCTGCCCCAATTCATGTGCCTTGTGCCCTGGTAAACTTCAGTCACTCTTTACAGCTGTACTGCAAGTTGGAGTGAATCACCCTTCCCCCCAGAAGTCTAACAACAGAACAAAGGGAAGGTTACAATATAACAGCTCCCTAACACAATATAACAGCTGCCTGGTAAATCTAAGAAGTAGTAAAAACCCATGTCCCACTGTGACTCCTTCAGTTACACCGAGAAGGAAAAACAACAGCCTGCCAGAAAGTGCTGGTACAAGTCGCATGACTGGGGGCAGTTGGGAAACTGACAAAATGTCTAGCCCCATGTCAGATTTAAAAATGGAATATAGAAAAATCTGTTTGCTCTTTTGAGAAATGGATTTCAGTGCAGAATTCTGGAGCAGCACTATTAACTGATGTGTTTTTTTTTTTCTTTTTTTTTTAAAAACATGTTTTCCCATCACCGTTGTTTTAATGGGCTGGGTTTTAATGGGCAAACTATTCCAGCCTTTAGCCAATTGGTGCCCACCCCTTCGTTTTGTAGAGACTCCACTAAAATACCCCCAAGCTAGAGTAGCCATTTCTGCCATAATCCACTTGTTCTGAAGGCTTGTGTAAGACATGAGCCCAGTTTGTTAAAGAAACCAGAACACCAGAGGTGATTATTTATAATCACTTTATAGTCATTTATAAATTAATTTTTTTTTTCATTTAGGTGCTTTCAGATAAAATTGAAACTTCAATATCCCTCTGTCTGGCATTCCTTTCTGGCAGCAATCCAGGTGCCGATTCTGAACGGTTACAATAAGCTACATTAAATGATACATTTTTCGTCAGCATCTGTGGCATTTAGCAACTATTGCATCAGTTACAAAAACAGCTGCTTTTAAAGGGCACCTATCAAAGCCAAAATCAATCACATAATAGCAATCTGACCAGTACAACCTAAACACGTTTAATCAAACTACATATATATATATATATATATATA
>CM044441.1:93603968-93619681 GCA_024363595.1 Xenopus borealis
GCCCGCCCACAGATGCCTCCTTGCCCCCCCCTGGAAAATTTTCTGCGGACGCCCATGGTGCAGATGTAGGCTGTGCAAAATAAAAAAATGTTTCTAATATAGTAGCCAAAAATGTAATGTATAAAGGCTGGAGTGACTGCACTGAACTGTACCTTTAAGGCACTCATGTGCATGGATTACCCTCTCTCTATGTTGTTCTATCCTATGCTTCTAATACACTGTAATTGTGTGTTAACTGTATATCTTATATGTATCTGTATATGTTTTGAGGGGTATGGCGGCTGAGTTGGATGTATGAGGCTGTACAAGGAGTGAGGGAAAGGGTAACATGCGCCATACACCCTCTGCTCTTTTGGCAACAGAGATGTTAAGGCTATGGAAGGTCTGTGCTGACTTTTTGTCAGGGTGTGTGGGGGAGGGGTGCTGGTTGAGCCATTAGATGGCAGCAGAGCTGTAAATTTCTCTTTTGCTCCTGTTTTATCCACTGCCAATAAGTCATGTGAGATAGCTTTGCAGTGTTTCCTGGACAGACTTTAGGAAATATGATGTTTAAAGCCTCTTAGCAGCTGCAGACTGTTCATTATGTGCACTGCAGAGAAATAGAAGCACTCTGTAATGCCCTTTCTGCTCTGCTTTGCTCTTTTACAGCTGATATGGCAGGGGCTTGCTTTTCAGCCCTTTACTGTACTGCTAACTTAACTGGTGCACAGAGAGCACCTTGCAGCTCCTGCTCCTTGCTCATGGATAGAGACAACCATAGATCTTACTGTTCTGCTGCTCTTACCTATCAGCTTCTTACTGTCCCATCCCTGCAGGAATATCCAAGTACTGAGTACCAATACTGAGTGTTAAGCAACAGCCTTTTTTTCATTTGATTTTTGTATTACACAAGGGCTACTTTACTTGTACAATATGGTTTTTATTCCCGCACACCATAATATATCTATCTATTAAAATAACATTTGGATGAAAGCAATTTTCCAACCTCCCAAATAGTATTTTTCAAGACAGCTTTTATTATTTTCTATTTCCTGCTCTTAATGCAATGACAACTAACATCCACTTAAAGGAGAAGGGAAGGTTAAAACTAAGGAAGCCTTATAAGAAAGGTCTACCTAAGTAAGTAATGCTGTTCTGAGTCTGCTGTCAAAAGAAACACTGGATTTTTTTCTTCTATTGTGTACACATGAGCTTCTGTATCAGACTTCCTGCCTTCAGTTTAAACCTCCTTGTCCCGACGTGAGCATGCTCAGTTTGCTCCTCTCCCTCTCCCCCTTCTCTGCTGTAATCTGAGTCCAGAGCTATAAGTGAGCAGGAAATGATGTCACACCAAGTTAATACTGCAGCTGCTATACTAAACAAACAGAGAGCTTCTAGAGATTTTTACTCAGGTATGGTAAAACATTCTACACACTAAATATAGCATTCTAGCTTGCATTATTGCAGCTAATCTTTTGGCAATAAACTGCCTCCGTATCTTTCCTTCTCTTATATTATATTGTAATACACTAGACCCATGAATATGTTGTAAATGAAATACTTATAAATAGTATGTCAAATGTGTCATATGATTCACTTAAATGCGTATCTTAATTAAAAAATGTATCCCCTGGTGTACTCAGCCTTTTGCTTTTATATAGTCCTGGAATTCAGCGGTGACTTAAAGTGGACCCGTCACCCCAAAAAAATATTCAAAATCATATTTTATCACATTAAGCAAAATACATTAATTACACTATATAAATTATTTTAATCTTCTTTCCTTCAGTCTGGGAATTCACAATTATAGCAAGCAGGCAGGAGCCATTTTGTGGACACTGTTATTAAGGCAAGCCTTGTATCATCTCACAATCTTGTTTGTGCACCAGAATGGGGGCCCACTGTCTATCCCCATGTCCTGACTACACAATTAAATGGTTAAGAGAACTGGGGGAATGTGTGGGGAGCTGTGGCATCTAGGAAGTGCTGAATGGAAAGTGAAAGTAATTATCTGCCCCGCCTCTTTGCCTAAGACAATATTTGATTGACAGCTGAGATTTTGAAATGAGCTTAAAACAGCTATGAATGCTTTAATAAAAATTTGAAATTGGATTTCATGTTTAATTTGAAAAGGACTTTTATTATACAGGTTTTTGTGTCTGGGTGATGGGTTCACTTTAATATCCTTATATTTTACAATAGGGGTGCCTTATTTTCTGTATAACCTTCCTTTATTTTCATTAATATATTTAAGTGAAAGAGGCCATATTTATCAGCATTAGATGCATGGCCATCCTGTAGCTAATGGGATGCTATGGTGCCCTCTTCTTTCTATTCCCCAAATAACCACACTCAAACAGATATGCTTTGGATAGTATGATCATGTATTCTTTTTATTTAAGGCACCATGGAAGATAAAACCTGCATATAAATATTTCCCTTCCTGTCCAAGGGTTGTTTTCATTGCAGCATCCATGTTTTATGTTCTCTCCAGTGGTCCTTGTTTTTTTTCTGTCGCCATCTCATATACTGTAGCTTGCTACGTTTGACTTGTAAACAGTATTGATCTGAAATCTTCCCTGTGTCTAGACTTTCTTTGTCGTGGACATGATGTCCCTACAGAATTGCAAAGCAAGTAGCAGTCAATATCTGGAGCAATCTTCCATAGTATAATACTCTGTTATTCCATCACTTTGCAAAAACTTGGAAAAACACAGCAACTTGTGACATTGTGTGAGCTTAGCGTCTTTTTATATTTAATTATGCAATGTGTTTTATTTCTGGCTACCATTAAATCTTAAATAAGATGTATAAGCCTGTTAAATGGACATGATCTTGGACCCTTATTCTCTAGGTGCTTTAAAGAAAATGTAGGCCAAATAAGATTTTGTTACATTTTATATTAATAGGATACTTATACAGTTATGGGATCTGTTATCAGAAACCCGTTATCCAGAAAGCTCTGAATTATGAAAGGCCTTCTCCTGTAGATTCCATTTTATAAAAAACAGTCCAAATTATTAAAAATGATTCCTTTTTTGCTTGGATAATAAAACGGTACTTTATACTTGATCCAAATTAAGATATAATTAATCCTTATTCGAAAAAAAGTTTATTGAGTTTAAATCAATTATGTTCTACTTGACTTAAAAGGTATGCAGACCCAAATTATGGAAAGATCCCTTATCTGGAAAACCCAAGGTCCCAAGCATTTTGGACAACAGGTCCCATAACTGTATTATGATGGAGATTTAGATAAGGATGATCATTGTACTAGAGCAGAGTTATATGGATTTTTCTGACTGTCCTAGAAACTTTTCTCTAGCAGTAAAGTTCTTAAGACTCTGCTCTCTCTCTACTGCTCTCTACTATTACTCTTTCTTACCATGCACCAGTGACGTCTGAGCAGGTTTTAAGCAAATATATCATTGCATAAGGGCAATATCACTCACAGTTGAAGCCGGTGGAGAAAACACCTTAGGCTCCGCTGAACACAATAGACTGGGTGTGTGATCAAAGAGCTGATAAACACACTGTAATAAAGCAATTCTACTTTCAAGAGAAAGTCTTTATAAGTAAAACAGAAATAAAGCAGAACAGTGCACTAGTAAATTGTGAAAGAGTTCTTAGAGATTTGATGGATGGTTACGTTAATCCAGCTGTGAATGTGTAGGGCATGTAGGCCCAGATTCACTAGCACTGAGACTAGTGCTTATAGCATTGACACAAAAGCCATCAGCTACAATATAATGGAATGCAGAGGCAGTCAATTTGCAACCCTTTGCTTCTTGTTAGTTGGTCCAGCCTGTGTTTCCGAAATTGAGATAGTATATGCAGCTGTAGAGGTAAGGCTGGAAAGTCGGGTTCATTCTAAACCTTTTGTGAACTACTGGTGGAGTAGGCAGTGTAAATTAAATAGCAAGCTTTTTGACCAAGCAGCATGGTCTTGCCTAACAGCCCTTAACACAAGCATTTTAACTGCATTCCAGCAAACATCAATGCTAAAAGCTTATCTTAAATCTCCAGTGTGGGTCTACACCCATGGAAGGAAAGTGGACATGTCCAATTTTAAATGCATTTGGTTTTAAAGTTAAAAATTATGTCAAGACACCCCCTATATGTGTCCAAAATACCTTTCACTTTGGAGTATAACCCATCCTTTTTGGGGTAAATGATTTACGGACTTAAGGTGGCCATAGAGATTTGCTCATCTGGTGATGTTGCCAAACAAGCAGATCTCTCCCTGACATGCCACACATTGCGGTGGGCAATATTGAGCTGCATCCATGCATCTTTATTTCAAAATAAAGACGCAAGGGGCTTCCCTGCTTGAGTCAGCCTCGTGTGCCAGTGATCTTTTTTGGACACATCACTTTTTTTAGCCACCTTACTTGAAACTGCCACATGACATAAATTTTGCAGATAATTTTATATGCTTCAGTTGCACCTCAGGCAGGCAGTTCTTTTCTTATGGATATTGCTATACAAAAAGAAGTGATTGATCAATACACATTCCCTGGTTTACAAATAATCTAGTATTTATGCAAGTGCATGCATTTACAGAAACAGGTTTTTTTCTTAGTCACAAAGTTATGATCATAAAATTGGTAAGTGGCTTTTAAGAGAGAGTGACTGCCCAGACAAACACCCCATTTTTAAAGGCATAGGACTACCATTTAAAGGGACAGGTGGAGGGGTACAACCACGACATGGGAGCTTGGCCTGCAGCATAACTAATAAACCTCCGGCAGAATAACTGCCAAAGTACTAAAATACAAAAAGGGGGGTTGTGGGAGGGATTCCTTAAAAATATATAAATACAATGGAAGTGCTACTGATCTGGCCAAAGTAACTAGAAGCATACAAGCGTAAATTTTGCAAGTTTAAGTTTACAAAAACAGGGGTTTGGAACATGGGGCCATGTGTTGTTTTTGTATGCTGAAAACAGGGCCCCAAATCAACTGACTCTGTTCTATTGCCCTTAGGGAGACTTTTTCATAGTTACTGAGTCTCTAGAGCAGTGCCACCTGTATAGCTTGGAGCTTTGTGGTTTACTTCTCCTTTATTAGGTGCACCTTAAATCTAAATCTTTCAAACGTTAAAGCTGCCTAACTACTGCTTGTTATAATCCGAATAGGAATTACATATTAAATCAGTCCAACATTTTATATAAAGCAAAATAGACTATGAGGATATTTCTTCCTCTTACGCTTTCCAGCTGTTGTTTTCTTATTTAAAGCATGGTTGCGTACAAGGGTTAATATGTTAATTGCTTTTCTATCAGCCAGTAATGAACAGGACTTCAGTTTCGACAGCTGCTTCAGCTTAACTCCCTCTTTTCTTTAGGATTTGCTTTGGCTGTATTTGAGAAACTTGCAGAACTGGTTTGTGATTAACATGACAGTAATTGCCAATATATCTTTGGCGCTTGGGGCACCAGAAAAGGTAGCAGAGCAGCTTTAAAAAAAAAAAAAAAAGCGTTTGAATTGTAACTTATCTTGTAGCACTGAAAATGTCCACAATATTTCCTTAATGAATACAGAGTTGCGTTAGTTATAAGAATTGGAAGTGCCATTTAAACTATCACATTTTTAGGCATTTTAATGGCCTTACTGGTGCTAGTTAAAAAACAGCAATGCTTAATCTCACATTTCCATTGCTTTATTGTCAGGAAAGCGATTTATCTTAGAGCAAACATTACATTTTCCTTCCAAATCGGGCTTCGTATATGTTAGTTCTGGATATTTATGCCGTAAGCTGTCTCCTGGTCCAACATCCCCCACTGAGACTGGAAAGCAAATACATAGGCAGGAAAAGTCCGTTTTTGTTCTGCTGACCACAGGACGGTGAAGGGAAGGGGGCAGAATATCACATGATTCCACTCCTTAGAAATCGTGTTTAGGGACAAGTGATATGGGGAAAAGGAATAAAGCATTTTCAGGATCAAAGTATCCAAGTGCCCATTATTTTGAGGGACAGCACAATGGCTCAGTGGTCAGTTGGAATAGCATTTAGATATACAGTACACAGTTTTTTCAGCATTCAGTGTCTCTGTATGTTTTAGAAGATACAGCCCCCACAGATGAGCATTTGCTTTTTATCCAGGTCAACAGGAATAAAGCAATCAGTTAACCGTTAAGTGGCTGTGCAATTAAATGCATGAAAATCCACGGCATTGCACCATCAAAGAAATGCATGCCAATAGGGTCATCACTTCACCCCTTAACAACCAGAAACATATTAAATCCTTGTGCTGATTCGCTAATTAGATCTCCTTTACATGCATATGGCACAGCTGATTTAAACACTGCATAGCATATTAATAGCTTACAAGTGAAATGCAAGAGAAACTTCCATTTTTTTTTAGACATTTTAGAGTCCCCACATTGTTTGCTCTTACAGGTAATAATCTTTCCCTAGTGGGAACCAATGGCCTCATTAACCAGTTTATCAGACCCTTTACTTAGATTATTTTCTTGCCGTTCATGACCTTGCACTGCTTTTACATTGACAATCCATTATTGGCCAGTACAATGTCCCTTTAAATCCAGTAGAATACAAGTCTTGAGGGTGACAGAGCAATACTATAAACATCTGAGGCTTGTAACAGATCCGACAGTCTGGAAATGGAAATAATGTTTTACCCAACAGTTACAAACACATAACAGATTTCCTGAATGCACAGAGCAGACCAATCTCCTTTGCACATTTGCATTCGGTAGGCTCCAGCCAGTCTTGTGACTCAGAGGCAGTAAAGAAATTCTGTCGGCATCATTGAGCTTCCATTTAGGATGGACCAGTATTTCATCCACCAACTAATGGAAAAACATAGTGGACCAGTTACAGTATGTCCAATTTGTGTGTGTTTTTTTTTTTAGATAACAATTTCAAAGTTTTTAAAGTAATATGCATTACCCTTTAAACAACAGGGATTGTTTGTCCATATATTGCAATATATTTAATCTGGCCAACTACGTCAAAGTCATCCCATATATATATATATTTGTCTGTAAGAATAAAACAGTGCCTTGCACTTTACCCTAACTAAGTTGCCTGGATCCATATGGCAGATTTGTGTGTTGATCCTGCATTAATTTAGAACACCCAGGTAGGTTTTAAATTGAAAAATATCCAGTTGAATGCACTGTAGAATATGTGTGACCTCTCTCTCCCTAAAAGTCCTGTAACCTCCAAATAGTGAGTGGTGGAAGGTACTTGACTTTCAGGAGATGTTTACAGAAGTGCAGTGTAGCCTGCAGAACCAAGCTGACAGGGCAGCTTAAGTATAAGATGGGGACATGCAGAACCTTTTGACAAGGCAACGTATCTGTGGTCTGCTCTCCTTGCTCAGATCAGTTTGCCGTCTAATCATGTTGTATAACCGAGGCACAAACAGCAAGCTGGGGTAGGAGTGTCTCCCCTCCACTCTCCATTGAACATCTGCTCTGGTGACAGGCAAACAAAGGTCATTTCTACAAGATACCTGTGTAGGGTTTTTAGGAAGCAGGTGCAGGGCCCTTTCAGTTCTTTGTCTGACACCTGTCACACATTAGGTAAGTATAAACAGCTGTTAGCAGGAGAATAGCTTTACCTTATCCTGTTTTTTTTGTCTGGAATGGCCCCAAGTATGCAGCCTTTTGTGCAATAACTGATTATGACGACGATTTGACAAAAGAAACCCAGATTGACTGCTTTTGGAAGGGGAACGATAAAACGGCTGCTCAGACCTACAAGTATCAGGAGGATAATAGCCTTTCACAGTTGTGCCCAAGAGTGCAACTTAAAACCATGCACCGTCAGGGCTCAATCCCACTGCCCTTTGTTAGCAGTAGAATGGAGACTTGTCCCTAGATGATATTTGCATGAAAAAGGAGATTAAACCAAGTTTTTTTGATGTATATATTTCCAAGTTTTTTGGGAGTGTGGCAGATGCTTTCTTTTTGAATGACTGGCACCGTGAATAGTTAATGCTTGACTTGTTCTACAAAACAAGAGTTCTAAAGCTTAGATAAGCCATGAATAAATACAATGCATATATTTATATTTTTTCCCTATTTGTTCATTAATTTCCCTAACTATAATTACAAAAAAAAAAAAAGATTCTTTGGTGGTGTAGGCTGCTTGTTGAGGTTAGTTAAGAGGAAACCACTATTTGAATCTGTGTATAATCAAGTGACCTTCACTTATTATGTCAAATGTCCCTTTGAGCTTTCTTCCCCTTCTTTCTATACAGAATAAGACATAAATGGGCCAAGATAGGCCTGCAAAATGTCGCTTTGCTCGACCTCATTTTTTCAGCCTTCACGCTAGCAGTTTATATAAACAATCTTATTTTTTTTATATTAGAACCATAATTCATTTATTTTGTCTTGGAAGCTTTTTTGATCTAGAATCCCCACAAATAGATCTTGGTTCAGTCAACATTTAATACTTTATCATAGATCCTCATCAGACATGTTCTCATGAAATCTTGGTTCATTTTGCTTGTTACTGTGCTAGTCATTTTTCGATTGTGTTCAATGTATAAATAATTATCTGTGACATAAACAGTGTTTTACAGGCACAATTAAAACAAATCCTTCTGATTTATTATGTTTAAAGGTAACTTTCTAGTCTCTAGTCAGTTAGTAACTTTATAATAGTGGTAATACCTTTCTACAAAACAGTATTTATAATGGGATAATTTATAGAAAGCATATGCACATAGAAGTACCACTGAAGATCTTAGTTAGTATCTACCATCATTCAAATCTCCAGTCTGAAACAAACTAGCTGACATTGAGCTTATTTTACCTTAAGGCTCTTCTTATGCTTTACTGATTTATTTTGTATGTAGTATTTATTACCAGTCCAAAAAAATATGCTCTGATATGCACTTTAGCTAATAACATGCCGGCAATATATAATGCCAGAAGCAGGTCTGGTCAAGTCTTGCTGGGATTTTAGAACGGAAATAAACACATTGGACTTTTTATTATTAGACCAACACATTCCATAATTCTTTACAATAAGTGTAAACATCAAAAATTTAATTTACATATACATATAAACATATAAATATATTGACTAACACAGGAGAGAAAACAGGCTCTGCTCATTAGAGTTTAGGGGACGGATTTCTAGAATTCTCTTCTTGGCTCCCAGAGTCGGCATCCTCCAGCTGTCTCTGCCCCCCCAAGGTTTGTGTGCGAGCTCGTCTTTCTATCTTGTATCCTCAGCACTGGGGCAGGACTCATGGAAAAAATCTGATCCCTGTGCTCACAAGTGAACAAATTTCAGCTGCGATTGGGCGACGTGCTGCCTTAGTCCTGGGCAATTGTGGCCTTGCCACAAATTTGGGCCTGTTTACATTCTGCATGTCTTGTATAGTTCCATTATGGAGAATTTACGAAATGGGCTTACTAAAAGACAAGGAAATGACATATCACTTACCTAGCCTCAGTAGACTTGAAAGTGTCAGCTTTTAGGCTAAGGCCAGACGGGGAGATTCGGGGGAGATCCGTCGCCTGGCGACTTCTTGCGGCGACGAATCTCCCCCGAATCTCCCTGAATAGCTAGATAGCGATGCGCGCCCGCTTGGCTTAAAGTCGCCTGCGCTTGTTCAGACGGAGCGGCGCGATTTTAAAAGGTGCTCAAAATTGCCTCGCCTCGCCTTAGTCTTATTCTACTGTACATGCACTAGGGATACCTAGGGTGCCACCTGGCCGGTGTTTTACCAGCCTGGCCGTTATTTTTGATGGTTGATCCCAATGTTATTAATAGGAAAAAAAGATAAATATATAGGAAGGCCGGTATTTTTTTCAAGAAAAGGTGGCAACCCTAGGGATACCTGGGAAAGGTAAAAAACATGGCTGTGTTGCACTGCATTGCTTTTTCCCTCAAGCTGGTTTATTTCTTTCCTGAAAAGAGGACTGACCCAGGTAAAGAGGCTACGAAGTGAATTCACTGGAGGGTACCTATTGGCAACCTCTAATGAATCGGGCTTTCATTGTCCTTTAATTTTTTTCGCCCAATTTATATGCTGCTTTCTCTTAAATTGAGTGTATTTTACTATCTCCAGCTCTGTGCAATCTATTTTATTAATGTAGGCATATCAAATAAGTGACAAATATGGTTAGAGAGCATGTGTTCTACAATCCATTCAAGTGGTACCTGAAGCCAGTGCTGGCCAAGTAACAACGGCACCCTGCAGTACAAATGCCAACCCCCTTGGTGCACAGTAGTTAAAAACCAAAGTACTAGTGAGGGCCCAGTAGACTCATGTGTGATAGTGTCAGGGTGGGGTTTTGCACTTGGTTTTGCACACACATCTCAATCAACAATGGCAAAATTAATTCAAGGATTGGGAGTTGTATAAGTTTTAAGTATTCTACTACAGGGGTGTAAAGGGTAAAGTATTGTCTTATCTGGGACACCTGTCCTTCCCTTATAACCCCCTACAAGTGAATGCATGGTGCTGTATAATACCACACTATTTCCACTTCTACTCTCCTGTCTTATTTACATTAAAAAAATACAACGTATAGAGCAAGCATGGACATAAAATGAAAAATCTGAAACCCAGAGCTGAAATGAAATACAGAACCCTGGGAATAGATCTGATATTGTGCTGCAAATGTAGCCATTCTCATTGAAATGATGTAGTGTAGTGAAAACGTAGAAGAGCTTACCAGTCCCACTCTATCACATTCTTTTTTGTCAAGGCTCTAGTTTTTTTTGATCTGCAGATGAGCAGCTGAGTGAAGAGTCATCCAAACATTAATTACCATTGGGAAAACACAGCTCCGCCTGTAGGATGAAATATTGCATTTTGCTTTAATTTATTGTAGTACAGTGGGGAAAAATACAGATAAGAAAGGTTTATGCTAATGGAGATTTGCACACATGTATACAAATAGGAAATTGGCCTGTGACATACATTTGCAATGGTGATGTAAAAATGATTTAAAGACAACTCTAAGTTAGCTGGTTCCCACCCTTATGAAAACATTTGCGTTCCTCTGTAATGAATGCAGTTGGAATAGACTTTCAGGTATCTTTTACAGTTTTTCATAGTTGCAACTACAGAATGTGAACAGTGAAGTAAGCCCACCTACGTATATCACAACTTTTATGAGAACATGTCTGATGATGATCTATAATAAAGTATTAAATGTTGACTATTAATGGCGATTAACACATTTAATCTCACCAGCACAGAAAGTGCAATGTATAATACATAATATATATAATATAATAGCTACGCCAAAACATCCCTTTCTAAAGCAATATTGTGATTCAATTTAAAGGACATGTAAGCCCCCCAAAAATTTAATTGGTGAACAGCCTCTTTGAAATCTTTAGGTACCTGCCACTTTGGTTGTTAAAAGGTTAACATTAAGGCTGCAGCATCCACTTAATCACTTAGAATTCCTTCTCCTCCTCTAACTTTCTCTGTCCTATCCCTCAGGAATTGACTTTGGCTGCTGATTTACGAGCATGCTCAGTTCCAGATTACTAAACACACACTCCAGTCTAACAGCCAATGAAGAGATAGCATTACTTGTTCCCATAGAAGCTCTGTTCTGGCTGTTTGTTCCTATTTTTTTTCTCCTAACCCCCTTACCTGAGCCCAGCTTAACCACTACAGTGCTCAATCCCAGCAGAACTTTTTATCAAAGTATGTTGTACCCAAGTAAAGCTGCATTCTGCATTGCCTATACTTTACAGCATACATGTCCTCTTTGCAGATGTTAGGAAAATGTTATGGCGCTGGCAAATGGAGGTGTGTTTGATGTGGCTTGGATGGGGAAGGTATGCCCAACTTATATACATTGTAGGAAAATGTCCTTTACATGTCCTTTTAAGGAGAATTCAACCTGTAATAAACCCCCCCTTCCCTGAATAGACCCCCTCCCTCCTCCTCCCCAGCCTACCTGCCCCCCGAGCAAATGCCCCATACTTGTTATTTACCCCTCGGCACAGATTCAGGGCACAAAATCAGGCCATGGGAGTTCACAGGTGCCATCTTCTTTCTTCGAACTTTTTTGTAAGTAGACCGGCATTTTTGGTGCATGCACAGTTATAAATTGCCTTTCTACAGATGCAGTCACTTTGGATTGTAAGTTTAATGCGTCGTGACTTAACTCATCTATCTCATTTATCTCACTTAGCACAGAATATTGTGTCACAGCATCCCATCCAATTAAAGAGTTCACCATTGAAAACAATGGTGCTTTGGCATGTTAATGAAAAGGTTAAATGCATTAAATGAGTTAAGATAACTTTGGATAACACAGTTTCTTCAGTTTCTTCAATTAGCCCTGAGTCACGACGCATTTAACTTACAAATCCAAGTGACTCTATCTGTACATCTTTTACCTTGAGCCATAATTTTATAATATTCTCTGTGTTCCCCCAGAGATCACCTGACCAGAAATACTGCAGCTTTAACTGTAACAAGAAGAAGCGTGGGTGTAAAAGACAGAACTTTGTCCGTTAATTGGCACGTGACCTAACATGTATGTGTGCCCTTGGTTGGTTTGTGTGTACTGTCAATCATATGGCTCCTTTTGTGGCCCATTGTTATTAAATTGCAATTTTCTATTTAGGATTACCCAGTGGCACATAAAAGTATATTATTATGAAAATGGTTTATTTAGATAAAGCAGGGTTTTACATATGAGCTGATTTATGTTATATATTTTTATAGACTCCTACATTGTTCATGGGTATTGTTCTCCTTTTAATTAATATATTTTGGTGAAAGTATCTCTTTGGTCTTGAGTATTGCCCAATCAGCTGACTCAGCGTCAATAACCAGCATGCAGATGCTTCAACATGGAACAAGGTGAGGGAGAGACTGAAATTCTACCAACCCAGTGGTACAATGTATATGATGTATAATGGTTTTCTCTCAATCCGAGGAATCATTTCTGCTTGTGAAAGAAAACCACTGATCATCATACAGGACTGTAATATTCCACATTTTAAAGTTACTCACCACCGAAAAAAAATCAGGAAACCTCTCCAATCCCTACTCTAACTGAGCTGATCAGTTTAGTTAATTAGCATACATTATATTATGTAAAAATTTCAAAAACTATTAAACAACTAGTTAGTATGGACCGAAATTTTTTTCAAACTATTCACATATTCATTGTTTTTCACCACCATAGAAAATGTGCTACTACACTTTTATTTCTTTTTACTGTACTTGCTCACCTTATAGGAACATATGGTTTTCTTTCCTTCTTCTTGACCCCCTCCCATTATGATTTCCTACCCAACCTTCCTTAATTACATACAGGTATGGGACCTGTTATGCAGAATGCTGGGGTTTTCCAGATAATGGATCTTTCTGTAATTTTTTTAAGTCTACTAGAAAACAATGTAAACCTTAAATAAACCCAACAATCTGGTTTTGCTTCCAATAAGTATTAATAATATCTTAGTTTGGATCAAGTACAAGGTACTGTTTTAATATTACAGAAAAAAAGTTGGGATCAAGTACAGGGTTCTGTTTTATTATTATAGAGAAAAAAGAAATAATTTTTCTAAAATTTGGATTATTTAAATAAAATGGAGTCTATGGGAGATGGCCTTTCCATAATTTGGAGCTCTCTGGATAGCAGATTCCTGGATAATGGATACCTTGCCTTATCGACTTTTCTCCACTTCCTCCTACCATATCACTACCCTAGTGTGATGTGTGTTCTTTCCTTGTAAAAAATTATCCATAATTACTGGCTGTGTTTTTCAAAGCTTTATAGATATTAAGTACTAGAAAAAAAATGTGTCAGACCCTGAAAATATATTTATTTCCCATATAAACGAACAAAAGCTTTTCATAAAGTGCGATCCTATCCTTATCTGGAAATGTAATATAGTTGTGTATCTATACAAAAACTGACACACAATAAATGGGTGAATCAGAGAAGCTGCCCAATATGCATGCACTAGTGGCACCCACGTGGGTGCTAGGTAGGGAGCTACAGGAATAGATACACTAGGATTTCTGGGAATGGCCTTTTTTCCTTTGTAATGCTGGAGAGGGAGGATAGTGGGACCACTGCCAGGAAGAGGGAAGAGTGAGCAGGAATAGTAGACACATAATGGCCAGAACAAAGTTTTATTATGAGTCTCCACAAGAAATGTGCTAAATGATTAACCTGCAGCAAAGCAAATGGCACTGTGCACTTATCAACCTGTCTCTGCTTCTTTCTTCTCTTCCCATTCTCTTACTTTCCACTGTCACATTCTTTCTTCTTTGCTTGTTGATTTATAGACAAACACAATTCAGCTTGTTCATTCCTCTCTCTCTTTGCATATGTGTATAGATTGCCCTGCAATGTTTTGTAGGCCCCTCGGGTGCTGAAAGGATTAAATTATCTACTTGTGCACGCAGAGGAGAAGCGCTGCCATCTGCTCTGCTTCTTCTATGGCTCAGCTGATATTGTTGACCCCAACTTGAATTAGGGCCGTCCAAACCCAAGCCAGGCTAACTCTGGTCTTTTGAATGCCTGAGTTGCCATGACAGCGCTGTAGAAGGTGGCAAACGGAGGGGTTAGTAATGAACAGGATAGCAGGCAAGGATCTGAAGAAACTCTGCATAAAGCAGCAGCATGCCTTATGGAAATCAAAGCTACTTTTTCGTTTTAAAGCAGCTACCTCTTTTTTTTTTTTTTTCTATGTAGCAGCCCCCACCCCATGCTGCCTCTTCTCATTTTTTGTACTAATGCTTTAAACTACCTTCATTTAAAAATTGAGTGTCTATTGGAAAGAGGAGGCACAAAAGCTTCTAGTTCATTTGCACCTCCAAGAGTGGAGAAGAATCCTGCAGCTGCAATTAGAACTTGGACCAAACCAGTGTCAGCAGGCTGGTCTTTATAAAGTAACAGGGGCTCCAGTACCAAGCTCTGACAAGAATTTCCGGGTATCAAACAGTAATTTTATAGCTATATAGCAGTTTGTAGGTTTTCATTATTTTTAATTTCTTAGATATGAGTGTTTCTGTTTTGCATTCATGCAATGGCTATATATAGGACAACATAAACAAATCCTCTTTTCTTGCTGGGTCCCAAATAGGATTTCACATTTGCTTTGTGTTTAATTATGATGGCAAAGCTTCATTGCCCACTGCTGATAATGGATGGAATAATGTAGGTGTGTGTGAGTCTTGAAATTATATTATGTTTAAAAACGACTCTAAGGGGCAGATTTACTAAATTCACATGAATGATTGGAAATTCCATCGAATTTTCAAAAAGATTAGAATTTGAATTGTTGAATATTTTTTATGGCCACTTCTACCACCGAATTTAGAAAATTCAATCAAATTGAATGTATAAAATAATTCGAATATTCGTCAGTCGAATTACTTGCCCTTTAAATTTTAATTCAACTGCCTAGTTCGCCAGATTAAACCTACCGAATTGCTATTAAACCCTATGGGAAGCTCCCATAGGGTTTTCCTAAGTTTTTTAGATCGAATAAAAAAAATTTGATTGGTTAAAATCATTTGGTTCATTCGATTCAAACGATTTAATCGTTTGATCGAATTTTTTTTTTATTCTAATTTTTTTTTGCGGTAAAAACCCTTCAAATTTGATAATCGAATTTGATTGGTTAAAATTCAACCACAATTCGATTAGTCGAATCCGAGGGTTAATTCACCCTCGAATTCGACCAATAGTAAATCTGCCACTAATTGTATGCAAACGTCCCCCTGTATGTGTGTATATATATATATATAT
>CM044441.1:93621551-93655959 GCA_024363595.1 Xenopus borealis
ATCGACCACACTCATAGGGCATAAAATGAAATAAGAGGTGTTTATTCAGTGTTTCGGTAGTAGACGCTAGCCATCTTTGGGCTCACATCTAGAGCTGAAATAAATTTGAATAAACACCTCTTATTTCATTTTATTTGATTTAATTATGCACTGGCATTACTTGTTTTTGTTCTTCTTCTGTGCACTGGTATATACACACACATATATATATATATATATATATAAATATACACATACATAAAAACACAACTAGTAGCAGCACTCTCCATTACATGAAGTTCAAGGTTAGTGGTGCAGGGCCTTATTAGGGGGGACAGCCGATACCCTCCTGCATACAAAAGAAGATGAGGCAGCAAAATTTGCAAAAAAATTGTATTAAAGATCAAAATGCATTCTCAGTAAAAAAGTTACATTAAAATACAGGCTACAATTTGGGCATGCAATGTACTGTTTATCAAGCCAAAGAAGTTTACTTCTTTGGCTTGATAAAGGATACTTTGCATTTGCCTTTTTTGTTTGTAAAATGATCAGTTAGCTTAAACAATACCAGTGTGGATAAATGTATATTCCTATACGAACCTCATGGTGAGCCTTGGGATGATGGATATTTAATAGTACAGGTATGGGACCTGTTATCCAGAATGCTCGGGACCCAGGGGTTTTCTGGATAACGGATATTTCTGTAATTTGGATCTGCATACCTTAAGCCTACTAGAAAATAATGTATGAAATTAAATAAATCCAATAGGCTGGTTTTGCTTCCAATAATGATTAATCCGTAATTCTGAGCTTTCTGGATCATATACTTGTGCAAATGTACAGTGGTGTGTATACACGTAGCAGACAGTAGTAGCACATTTTCATCAATCACCTCAAAATCCAGCTTTAAAGGAGTTGTAAAGGCAAAACAATAATAACCCTATTTCTGGGTCTCCATCTGAAGAAGCCTTTACAAAATGATACTGTTTTTATAAAATCAACTATCTTCTGTCTATATCTTTCTATATCTGAAGTCATGGAGTTTGAAAACATTAAGAGGCTGATTTCTTAAATAATTGGGGAATCTAAATGGATTCTCACTACTTTACCAACCATTCCAGGAAAGTTTGTTTCTTTTTAAATTCAAAAGTAATACATTTTCAGTCCCAAGTCAGTTTGTCAAAAAGAATTCATTTGAACAGTCCAGCACTATTCTGTGAGTCCTACTGCCTCGTGCAATTGAGGAGAATTTTTAAATTTATTGATAAATGAGCCCCTATATTTTGTTCTAAGAAGCTGCAGCCAATCAAAAGTTTAGAATGTTAACAGAGCTGTACCAACTTCTGTCCAATCCAAGGATAAGATCTTTTACAGATCAAGTTAGCAGAGCCAAATGTGTGAAACGCTTGCTTATGAAAAGAAATTCACACATCGGGCTTGTTTATAATTTTGCCAGTTGGGGCACTGATTCTTTATAGGCTATTGAAAATATCACTATTGACACCCCCAGGCATATTGAATATGTAGGTAAATCATGTGACTGAACACTAATAATGTGTATAATAAAGTGAAAGTAAAACACAGCTCATTTTAGCTTATATTTTGCATTGCATAATATTTACTATATTAAACTTGTTTGGCTAGTATTAGCGACAATTTTAGTTTTGTCCAGATTGTACATTGCTATATATAATCTCTTCATGATAAGCAGGGCTTCCAGATGGTAAAAGCTGTATGATTACAATATCAACATTGAGAGACTTTGATTCACTTTAACGTTTACTTCCACTTACCCGAGCATGCTGCCAGCCAGATCTGCTGTATTTGAATAGACCAGTTTGTTCCTAATGCTTCAGATGACAGCTGTGTGTGTGAAACATGGAGACTGTAATCTTTTCTATTAGATCAGTGCATGCCTTTGCTTAGGAACCAGCTCAGTAAATCTTTCCTTCAGCTTATATTGCATTGAAAATTAAAGGCTGCTTCATTCCAATCAAGTAATGCAAAACACAAGGTGCCTAGGTTCTTTTTTTTAAATTATTAAATAAATCCCATAAAGTTGCCCAAATAAATGATAGACTTTGCTCATTTGTTCTGTATTATATGTGGTTTTGTTCTCTTACCTTATGGTAGCCTCTAACATTTCATCTCCACTATTGAAGCCCCACTGCTTCCTTGGGGGTAAAACACATATAAGAGTAAGTGGTGATGGGCAGTCTATCTCCCCATATGTAATTAAAAGCCCTATGGTTGCACAGAAGCAGTAACCCATAGCAACCAGTAAGTGCTACCTGCTTATTGGTTGCTGCCCCTGGGTAAATTTAGTGCCTTTTTTACATAACCCCTAAAACTTTAGAGGCATTGGGTTCCTTCTATGGGATACTATGGCCTGTGCTTAATACAAACAAATCATGATTGTTTTGACTCAGGGCTGTGGGTGTTCTTTCATCATCATGCTAATAAATAGAATGCTGTCCTGGGTGCTTATCTTTTTCGGTTACGGAAGAATTCAACTATCAACAAATTTATTTTCTGCTCCCACCAATTAAGAAACTGAAAAAGAATTGAGGACAGTGGTGTATAGCAGGTAAAGGGTCTAGTGCAGTGTTTTTTAATTTTAGATAAAATGACAAAATATTGCATTTCAGTTGTTTCAGGTACAGATTTTTATGTGTTGGAAAGCATAGTTCCTCCGAAGGCATGATTAACCCTAATTAGCTTTTAAGTAGTATTTTTATTTCATATAGATGAGGAGTCAAATATCAATGAACCATATATGGACAGATATTTGAGATCAGACCTGGCTTGCATCAGTATTTCAGTTCATCCCACAGGTGCTTGTTGGGTGGAGGGTAAGGCACTGTGTATGCCAGTCATGTTCTTCCACTCCTATCTCTGCAAACCATTTTTCTATCAATAATACTTTGTGCTTGGGGTTCTTACCCTGCAGATATAGGAAACGGGTTATCCCAAGGTGCAGTTGTTTCAAAGTAGGAAGCATGGAATTGTCAAGAATGTACTTCAGTGATGTAGTAGCATCGAGGTCGTCAATACCCATGGTTTAAATTCCAGTGATTTTAAGGGGTATCAACGATGTATAATACTGTATATGCATGTATATCTATCTATCTATCTATCTATCTATCTATCTATCTATCTATCTATCTATCTATCTATCGGTACCAGTGAACTAACTTTTGGCTATAAAGGTATCCAAACATTTCTTGACTCTTGTCTGGAGTATCTGCTGGTACAACTGCTTGTGGAAGGAGTATGTAAAACTATGAAATTAGTTTCTGCCTTTAGAGTATTTGATTGATAAGTTAGATCCTAAGCCAGCTCCACTGCCATCGCTATTATTATTATGCTGAAAGTAAAGTCTTTAAGCAGTATTACAAGAGAGCACATTGTGCTACAACATTCCTCAAGAACTGGGCTTCATACTGATTCTCTATGCTGGAATTTAGGGATGGTAATCCAGAAGTAAGGAGTAGCAAACAAGGCAACAGCAGTGGAAGCAGGTGGTGTGGTTGGGAGGTAACATTATGAGAAACAAAGAAGTTGCCCAAGAATGTATGGATACATAATAGAAGATATGTGCAGAGGAACAATTGTTTTGCCACCCATATTAATGAAGCTTGGTTAGAATCAATTACAAGTTACAGTTTTGGAAATAAGTCTGTTTAAACATTTGATTTATTTCCTTATAATGTACTTATATGTGAGATGGCCTTGCCAAAATTCAGAGCTTTCTGAATAACAGGTTTCTGGATAATGGACCCCGTACCCGTATTGCCTTGGAAAAAGTGGCCTTATGTTTTTTTGTGTTCAGTCTCAAATTTTTTAAATTAAATAAAATTTAAGAAAAAAAATGTAGAAAAAAAGCATGATGCAGTTTGTTTATGGCCACGCAAAGGCAATGAAGAATTTGCATTAAAAGGTAGTGTCTTTGATGTCCATATTCACCTGGAACATTGACAGTATTCTATGCTTACAGAGAAATCTAGCAAGGGAGAGAAAACTAAATATTTAAAAAAAAATAAAAAATTGTTAGAATAAGTGTAAAAAGGCCAATTAAAACATATAAAAAATACCAGCTGCCCTTTTATTGAACTGATGTTTAGGGCCTCATGTATGAACGTCCAAATTTTTCCAATTATTTTAATCAAAAAAGTCCCACCAAACTATAATCCAGGATTGGACTTTATTTATTAATAAAAAAAAAATCATGATTTAATCGTACCGGGGACACACTTAATTTTTTCGGGCTTTCTCCCCAAAAAAGCCAGAATTTTTCAGATTTTTGTCTGAAATAGTTAGATTTTTGGGCACAGACCACAGACACGTCAAAATAGGACAGTGACCTTTCCATTGACTTACATACAACCTCGATAGGTCTGATATGCCAGACTATTTCCATCCTCAGGGTTAATAATTCTAGAAAATTTTAATTTTTTTATCCCAACAAAAATTTAAATTTTATAGCAAAAAAAACCCAAAATGTTTCAAGTTTTTGGCATTTGTAAATAAATAAAAAAACACTTTAATATTTGTGATTGAAATTGCATGTTCTCAATCAGTTCCAGAAAGCATTCACAAGTACTAGTAATAAAGCGTAAGCTACATTGTGCCTTTTTGTAGCACAGCAAATTTACTGTCTCTTTAGAAATACATTTATTTATTTTTGTATAAGTACATTTATGTGTATTTAAATCAGCTTTTGCAGTTATTTTTTATTTAAAATTCAATGTACACTGTATGTTTATGTTGCCATGTAGCTTTACATTTTTTTAGCTTCTCCATCCACATCCCTAGGCTGGACTTTAAACTGGGCCTGCACACATTAAAGTGGCAGGTAAGGTTTTATATCAAGCTTACCTCCTTTTAAAGGAAAGAAGCTCTTGTGAATCGTGTGCCCAAATATCTGCCATACTTTGGCATTCATACCAATAATCCAGGACATCAGGGATAAAGACAGTTCCCAGCTGTTCATGCTTCAGCACCTCCTATTTGAAAATTGTTTGCAATTGCACAGAGAAGATCGAGCAAAAATGTGTGCAGATGTATTAGCCATTAATAATTCACAAGGTATACATCTTTTTCACATTAAGATTGCATTACTTTCATTGATTTTTATTTTTATTTATTTATTTTTTCTTCAAAAGTCTCCCTAGAAATTCACGTGTCTTGAAATCTGCCTTAGGAAAGGAACCAGAATCTATTGTTAGAGTGATTACCTATGACCTCCGTGTCTCTGTGTGTTACAAAGCTGGAAATAATGGTTGTACCCATAGATAAAGGAAGGCCATTCTTTTCTTTCTGCTATGGTATCCGCTCACCAAGCAAACTTCAAGAATAGATAACTGATGTATTTAAGAAGAGGGTTATAGAATCTCTGGCTCTAATGTAATGTGGTCTGTGGAATCTTATGGTATCTGGAGTTAAATCTCAATGGGTTTCCAATGAATTGTTAGAGAAACTTCAGAAAATGTGGTGGTTCACCTTTAAGCTAAATTTAGTATGTTACAGAATAGCTTATTCTAAGCAATATTTTGGTTTTCATTTTTTCTCTTTTTATACTTCTTTGATTACTTTTTGAATCATTTGCCTTCTTTTTCTGACTCTTTCCAGCTTTCAAATGGGGGTCCCTGATCCCATCTAAAAATCAAATCCTCTGTAAGGCTTAAAATATATTGTTATTGCTACATTGTATTCCTTATCTTTCAATTCAGGCCCTCTTCTACTCATATTTCTCTCTCTTATTTAAATCAATGCATGGTTGTTAGGGTAATATAGACCTTGTTAAAACTGCAAACTGGAGAGCTGCTGAATAAAAAGCTAAAGAACTAAAAAAAAAAACCACAAATAATAAAAAATTTAAAAAAATGCAAATTGTCTCAGAGTATCACTCTCTACACAATACAGCCAGTTGACCAAAAGACTAAGGGGCAAATTTACGAAATTCACGTGAAATGATCGAAGTTCGATCGTACAAATTTTTTGTGAAATCAGATATGCAAATTTGGCCTCTTCAATTATCGAATATCTGATAATCGATAATTTGATCATTCGATGATCAAAGGAATCAAAATTTTAAAGTTATTCGACTGCCTACTTCGCCTGATTGAACCTACCGAATTGTAATAGAAGCCAATGGGAAGCTCCCCATAGGCTTCTGAGGCTAAGTCCTGCTCGAATACCATTTGTACGATCAGAGCGTTCGTTCCATCGTTCGAATTGTACAAATTTTTCGGACACTCAAAGAAAATTTCACGATTTTTTCGTGAAATCTAACGATAGGTATTCGATCGTACGAATTCATCGAGAAATCGTATAGCGAGCAAAATGATAGCCTTAAACAATTCTATAAGCATTCGATGGTCAAATGCTTATCGAATTTTGAATTTGGTCGAGCAAATTTTGGGGAATAATAGTAAATTTGCCCCTAAAAGTCTCATTGTTGTAATTGGCACTAGGGCAGCAAACCTTAGCAACCATGGCATTTTGCTTTGGTCATTTTATTGCACTTAGAATAAGAAAAAGCAAATCAGTTGTTGCTTTGGGTTTCACCAACATTAGTAATTTTGCTCTCTCTCTTAACACATTACTTAATTATTTTCATTTACTTCTGTGTACAGTTTGTTTTCCTTCTGAATTTTAGCAACATTAACAAAATATTCATCCTCCTCTTCTGTTTTATACTAAAATATGAACTCTAGCTGTGGACCATAATGTTAAAATGGATTAATTATTTGCAGATGGCTGACAAATATGTTTGTGAATTATAAATAATATATGCACAGAAATGGAATGGGATGTCAGGTATAGTCTTCATTGCGAAATTGTACGTAATGAGAAATCTATCTAATTCTACCAATTAGTGTGTTCCAAAAGCTAGAGCTGCAAAACTTTGTCATCCATAGGTTTTTGCTGAAATATGTTTTAATGAGTATCTGATTTATCAGAGAATCAGTTGTTCGGCTGCTAAATAATTTACCTTACTGCTAAGTATTCGCTGTAAAATCCAGAATCACTGTAAGCACATGAGTGGCAGTCGCCTCAGGTGGAAATTTTTACTGATGCAAAGAGATAAAAGTAATTAAGAAACATGTAGACTGATGGATAATTAAATTCCTGTGAATCATTTTGTAGCTAATTACTGTGTTCTAATCACAGAATGTTTTCTATTTGTCAAGGTAAGTGTGCACAATTACATGGCTCCTATTTTCTTTATGTTGAAGACTCAGCACATTTGGGCTTGATAGGTGCCTACAATATCATGTTCATATCTTGTTTCTTCTGTAATTTCTTAAACAATGGGTGTGCATAGTATTCCCTGGATAATTGATGTTCGGGAGCAACTGAGTATATATAGTCTGTAGCAGAGCACTGCTCAACTTGACTAAAAAATGCAATTTTTGCTTCTGAGTGACCCTTTTTAAAAATGTGTTAAAAAGGGAACTCCAAAAAAAACATAACTTACGCTTTTTGAAAAGCAAGCATAATTTCAAGCAACTTTGCAATATACAGCAATTAAAAAATATGCAGACTTTTCATGGTTTTTAATGGTTCCCTAAGCCTAGCTCCATTCTCTCCTGCTAATCTTTCTGACTACTTTGCTGAGCTGGCTGACTACTGTTACTTTGCATCAGCAGCCACCTGTCCTTAGCTTGCATCCACCAAACCCCACAATTCCCTGTGATTTCAATAAGGATAGGAACATCACAGTGCAATGCATTGTGGGTTATGTAGTTATGCATGCTGTTTGTAAGTGGTGGAGAAGTTGTTACAATTTGTAACATCTGTGTTTTAGTCCCTGCTTCCGTGCTATTTGGGCCTCTTTATCAGATTTTGTTTTTTTTTTGAGCAAAGAAAATGGTTGATTTGTAATGCAAACAGAAGCACAGATACAAGTCGAAAATGTATCTAGAAGTCAGCACCTTAAAGAAAGGCCATCGACATCTTGAATTTTGAGTTATCCATCATGAATTGCTTTACTGCTATTGCTTTTTACCCAGAGAGAGTAATGTACCCCCCTACTGTAATTTATAAAGAAGTTATACTGTAAGTCACCGAGGAGTTATGTGACCATATATATATATATATATAGTATAGCATTTGAAACTGGCGCACTCAATACAATCAGTGGCAACCGCCCGGGTGCTGGTCCAAGCTAATTTATCCAATAAATACAAAAAAGGACCGCACTGCAGGACTTCGTTTCCGTGAAAAATAATTGAAAAAAGTTTTATTCCGACGTTTCGGCTCTTACACTTGAGCCTCAATTATTTTTCACGGATACGAAGTCCTGGAGTGGTTCTTTTTTTGTATTTATATATATATATATATATATATATATATATATAGAGGGGTCGGAGTCCAATTCAGGCACGCCAGCATCCAATTCAGATGTGCGGCGTCACATTTGGACGCGCAGAGTCAAATTCAGATGCGCGGCTTCAAATTTGGCGGCGGGGGACCCCTGTTATATGTCTGATGTCAGAGCGCGCCGTTTATAAGGATATAATTTACAGTCTGGTCCCATAGGGAAATGGCCAGACTGTAGATTATAAAAATATAACATTTGAATTTTCATTTTAGGCTTATCTGTGGCTTGAGGTTTTGAACACATACCCTAAACAAAAGCCTACTGGCAAAGCCTCATTAGGCCTTTCTGGGCAGTCATCTGTGTCCCATATTTCCCAGAGGGTCAAGTGTTGTCAGATAGGATGGGACATAAGCGGAGCAGGGTGTGGTGTGCAGGCCTGTAAGTTTGTGAACCCCATGCAGACAACTAAAGAACATGAAAACTCCATGCATTTTTTCCCTCTTTATCATGCACAAGGAGACTAAGAGTATCCAACACATTTTTCCAGGTAGTATTTTTAATAAAGCAATCTCTAACTACACAATATCACAGTGACGCCACTGATAAATGTCCTTTTGACTCTTATTTTGTATTACTAATAGATATGAGAAACGAATAAATAGAATCCAAGGAAATCATTAACTACTCTTGATATTTTTATGATTTCAGAGCACTGCATGTCAGCTTCACGTTAGAGGAAAGATACAACAGTTGTAAATATTTCTTTTTATGTTATTTACAAAATAAAATAAAAAATAATAAAAAAAGAATTCAAGGAAAAAAATGGTTATTTGCACATGCAGTTATTTGCTGGGAACCTTGAGCTGTATAACAAAGAGACAATGTCAGTGAAATCTTAACAGCAGAGAAAATCAACAGCCATTTTTAATTGTTCTCTCCCCATGAACATTTTTGGCTTTAAAAGAATTGTTCAGTATAAAAACAAAAACTGGTTAAATAGATAGGCTGTGCATAATAAAAAAACATGTTTTCAATACAGTTAGGCAAAAATGTAATGTATTAAGGCTGGAGTGACTGGATGTGTAACATAATAGCCAGAAGTGATTTCCTGTTTTGCAGCTCTCTTGGTTTCCACTGATTGGGGCACATGGTTTGCTTTTGAATCTGAGCTGAATGCTGAGGCTCAATTGAAAACTCACTGAACAGTTCTGTCCCATGTGGCCCCACTTCAAGTCACTGACTGACTCAGGGTAAAGCTGAAAAGCAGGACGTTGTATTCTGTTCTGTTATCCAGTCACTCCAGACTTTATACATTATATTTTTGGCTAAATATACGAAACATTTTTTTTATTTTGCACAGCCAATCTATTTACCCATGTTTTTATTTTTACACTGAACTGTTCCTTTTATACAGCTAGATTCAGGGGTGTTTCTGGGGCTGCTGCCGCCTGTGGCAGCAACCCCGATGCCGTCCCCCCTCCTGCTCCGCGCTTTGAACTTATAGCGTCGGAGTGGGTGGAGCAGGGGCCGCATCACTAGTGCAGCGCTGTTGCCAGAGTTACCAGAGGCAGCTTTTTTCCGCCCCTGGTAACTGGCTGCTCCATGCCGCCTGAGGCAATGTTCTCACCATGCCTCATGGCTTGAGCGGCCCTGGCTAGATTGAGGTTTGCATTTGCAATGCTGTTGTGGCACAATTTCATTTCAGCGATTAAAGTGAATCCTAATGATCTGTGTGGCTTTATATCAGGGATTGTAGTAGGTTGGTCCTTATCTGTTGTGTTGACGTCGGAAGGTGTAGTTCACAGCGACTGGAAGGACCCCCTTTTTGATGTCTTAGGGTTATATTCTTTTGGTGAAGGATGGGTTTCCTAAATTACAGCTCTGTCTTTTTGAAAATGTATCCGTCACTTGAAAAGGCTTCAGACCACCTGTAGCATAGACTAGGGTGAAGAAATAGCTTTTTCTTGCACTCTGTTACATATATAATAAAACTGTTTTTCCCAATCTTATCTGAATGAATCTCTGCTCTTAGTAAAGATTTTCCCTAAAATGTATCTCACCGCTGCCCTGCCATCCTATTTTATAACGCATATTGCTTGCTATTACAAATCCATTAGTGCCGCCACAATTCCTAGAGCAGTTTGACTCAAATTTGTTTGATGTCCAATTTACTTCATAATTCACTGCCAGAATATTTTGCTTTTGATGTATGTTTCACTCAACAATTTGAGATTGATTTTAGCAGTATACTTCAAGCTGCCTCCTATTTGGAGCATTGTTGCTGCAACTTTTTTCTTCTTCTATTTTTTCCCCAACTTTCTTTTTTTTTTTTTTGCTTTTAAAGCTCACAAAGACCACATCTAAAAGGCGTTATTAGAGCTTCCATTTTGAAATAAGTGCCCACAGCAGGTGCTGCGTTTGTGGAATTCTGCCAAGCTGTGGGAGCGTTTGAAATGGAGTCTAAAGCGAGGTCAGTGAGTCTATATACCTGGGTACAAGAATTCCTGTTGCTGAGGAGAGATGTAAGTATAGGCTACTGTTCCACTGCAATGTTTAGTGAGGAACAGCAGGGAACTTCAAGATTACTAAATGCAGGGATATTTTTAGGATAGTTATATTGGAATGAGGCAGTTTAAAGCTTAGAGGAAACCAAGAAGTAAATCCACCATCAAGTTTTGTTTATTAGTACTGTTTATAAAGTTTTTAAAATCTCTTGGCACTTTGTCAGTTGTAGAGCAGTTTAATGCAATTAAAAATGGTTTGCTATTTAAAGCTATATTAAATATAAATATTAATTTTAGGGGTACACTGAATCCTACTTTCGGGATGTGAAATCCTTCACGCTGAATCCCAAATCTTTTCCCGGAGCTGTAAATTTGTGTTCTGCGACAAAAAAATGTGTAAATGAATAGGTGCTCATGTGTCACATGCCAGCTGGAATTTGTAGACCCCCCCCCCCGTCTTAAGTTTGTCAGGGGACCAGAAAAAAATGTGAAAAACCAAGGAAATGTATTTATATAAATTGATGGAACCACAAAAAAAGGAAAAAATTGTAAAATACAGAAAAAACTTAATTCGTGGATGTAAAATCGTTTCTCTGAATTTGACTTCTACCTTATGCATATGACTACCTTATATAAAAAAACACTAAAGATATAACTAAATTTCTTTTTAACCATTAGGCCCCTTGAATTGTCCCAGCCTGCTCTTTCCCCACCTACATTAACGTGACTTCCAAAAGGCTCCTCCCCAACTGTGAGCCAAAACAATGGCAACAGAAAATAGTTTAATTTCTAGATGAATTGGTGTTTCAAGGCATTGGCTCTCTACACTCACAGCAAAATGATCATAGAACTGGTCACTACTATATGATTTAAGAAGTGACATTAAGGGGCAGATTTACCATTGGTCGAATGTCGAATGAAAAAAATTTAAAAATTCTACCATGTGAAAAGTGAGGGAAGTAAAATCCTTTGAATCCGAATATCGAATGATTTTACTGCTATTCGAACAACCGAATAGGAAAAATTTGATCGTTCGATTAAATAGTTCATTTTAACCTTTCAATCAAATTTTTCCTATTCAATAAAAAAAAACTTTAAAACACCTATGGGAGCTTCCCATAGGGTTTTAAAGAACAAGTAAACGTTTTTTTTTTCTATCTCTAAATTTGCTCTAAACAGCCCCTCAAATTAATGTACCTTAGTCCCTGCTGCAAGTCTGCTCTGGTTTCTGTGTTATCAGCAGCTTGTTTCACCTTCTTCCTGGTGCAGAGTGAAGCCCAGCCCCTTAGCTTTCTGAGCTGACCTTATATCTTGGACTAGTCCAGGAGATAATTTGCATACTATGACATAGCAGAGAGCAGTGTGTGTAGCAGCTTTTGCTTGGGGAAACTAGCTTACTAATGAAACACTGGCTCCCTCTTCCTCTCTATTGTGGAACAGCAGCAAATGGACTGCTCAGTAAACTAAGGGGCTGGGCTTCACTCTGCACCAGGAAGAAGGGAAACAAGCTGCTGATAACACAGAAACCAGAGCAGACTTGCAGCAGGGACTAAGGTACATTATTCTGGGGGGGTGTTTAGAGCAAATTTACAGAAAGAAAAAGAAAAACATTTACTTTTCCTTTAAAGCAATTTGGTAGGTTCAATCTGGCGAACTGGCCTATCAAATTTTTTTTAAAAGGGGAAGTACTTTGACCATCGAATATTCGAATACAATTAAATTTGAATATTCGATTTATTCGAATCGGTCAAATATTGAAAATTCGATGGTCGAAGTTGCCTCATTTGCATATTTTAAAATTTGAATTTGAATCTTTTTGAAATTTGATCGAACGTTGAATCCTTCATGTGAATTTAGTAAATCTGCCCCTAAAAGTATATAAGATAATTCAGATGTTTAGAAATTCACAGGGTGCACTTTCTCATACTGTAGCTGTATCTGACCAAAATGCTTGAAGTACATACAAACTGATGATGATAAGCCATGATACAAGCTAAATTTAGAAAGGCATTGCATGTTTTGCATTTTGGGACTAAGAGCACAGTACATTTCTCTAAATGTTAACACACAAGCTATTAGGAAGTATGATATCTTTAATGGCTTAGATCATGTCCTACTTGCTGGATGCTTCTCAAACAGCATAGTTTCAAGACATCACAAGTGGCCTTTGATGGAAGCCCTCACTAGAGACTTTTAGGGAAAAGGCCAGTGATGCAGAGTGGCTGAAGTCATTCAGCAGATAAATAGTTTAACATCTTGGGAAATACTAAGTGCTAAAAGGTTCTTGAAATAGATTCCTCTATCTGTGAGGTTTCAAAGACGAGAATTCTGGGACTGCTTTTGTCCTCTTATTTCTCAACCAGAACAAAATCCCCAGTGCACAGTCCTTTGCTTAAATGCAGCCATTTAGCACAATACTATTTGCAGAGGTTAAAATGTGTGGGCATTTGAGTTTAACCTCTTATGTGCATCAAATGTGGAAACCCCTTGTATATATATTTAAAATTAATGCTCGTGCTCTCTGGGACTTTTAAAAACATTAAGCATGTTATTTGTGTTTTCCAACTGAAACAATACATATTTGGCTATTAATTAACATTGTTGTGCAAGGTTGAAACTACTATATCTTAGAAGAAAATCTACAGTCGGGGCTCATGAGAGATACATCCACCAACAACCACAAATATTAATATTCAAATCAATGAGAACATTAGATTCTGCTATCTGTGATTCTCCAATTGGAATGTTAAAGGGTTATAAACTGAAATATATGCAGTTTACTGGGTTTTTAGCAGGTCTTCTGAACCAGACCTCTTTCTTCCAGTGAATTCGTCTGCAGTTGAAAGAGTCTGCCTTGCGTATGGTCAGTATTACTCAAAAGCTTTGAGTCCCAATACAAAGCCTACACTGGTAGAACCTTGATTCCTTTTACTTTCAAATAAATCAAATCACTCAAGTTTGTTACTGTTGGCTTTTGTCATAGTATTACGATTAGGGGCAGATTTATCATTGGTCAAATTTCGAATATGAAAAAATTTGAAATTCGACCATATGAATAGAAAGGAAGTAAAATCCTTTGAATTCGAATATCGAATTCAAAGGATTTTCCCGCCTTTAGGTCAATCACTAAAATCGTTCGAATCGATCGATTCAAATGATTTTAACCACTCGATCAAATACTTGCTATTCGATCACAATTCCCCCAAAACACTTTGCCAAATTGAACCTGGCAAAGTAGGCAATCGAAGAATTTTTTAAAGGGTAAGTAATTCGAAATTCGACTGATTATATAGATTTTTATTCAATTGATTCGATTCGATCGAATTTGCAAATTCAGTGGTCGAATTTTCCTAATTTGCATATTCTGCAATTCGACCAATTGAATTTTGAAAATTCTATTGAATTTCGAATTCTTCACACAAATTTAGTAAATCTGCACCTTAGTGTTTTATGAGTTAGGTTTCAAACTCCTCTAGCCAGTAAGAATGCAGCAAGTCATGACACAGAGTAGATAGGAAGAATAACGTACCAACAATGAAGTAGTGATATCCATCCGACTTTCATAAAAATAAAGTACAGGTATGGGAAAGATCCCTTATCTGGAAAACCCAAGGTACCTAGCATTTTGGATAACAGGTCCCATACATATAAATTCTGAACTATAATAACTGGTTGTAATAAGGCCTGGTCTCAAAGTTTCTGAAAGTTCATTATTTTAAATGACATATCTTCCCAGAAATGTTTGCTGTGCTTTATAATAAACAGTATTAAAGTGAAATATCCTTCTATCTTTTATATTTTACTGTGTAATCAGCAACTTGTGGATTTGATAGCACATATTTATTCCCATTTGACAGCTCAGCTATATGTCTTGGCTCTCAGGTGCCCCTCATACTGTATCGAATGAATGTTAGATATGTTAACCTGGCCATACATGTTCATAGCATGGTTTTGATTTTGACCATACTTTTGACCATACTGACTTTCTTTCTGTACTTAATATATTTCACCTTGCACTTTAAACAGACCACAGTGCAATTCTATTGGAAACTAATCTGTTCAGGCAAAAAGGTTAAGATATGTTGGTGTCAATATCGAGGTGCTCTTCAAGAAAATACCCTGGTGCTTTTTTTATGGAAAACAAGGTTAGCAAATTGACTTACGATGGGATCCCAAGATGGTTGACTTGCCAGACTTCTCACTTTGTTGAACAATAGTATTTGGCCATGCCTTTGGCCATATTGTCCAATAATCTGCTCTTTGGCCCACTGGTTAATTGGTGTGATACCTTAATGTTAACCAGCCCGTAGCTGAACTGGAGAATTATTTGCTCCATACAAAGTCTGTATATAACTATGGAAGGATGATCTCACAGTGTTTGGGGAAATTTTTTAAAGACTTCACAGCTTTAGAACAGGATAGACATAAAGTATCTGGGTGGAAACCAGTTCTGTACATGACAGTTTTTTTCTCGATTGTTGAACTCTCATGTATCAAGCTTTCACCAAGGATTAATGACATCATCTATCATAATGATTAATAGGTTGATCCCTTTCTACTGCTGACCGTTTTGAGGAGATGTAGGATATAAAAGAAAGTTTTGATGAGAAGCGTAAGAATAAGGGTTGAGTACAAAAGATACAGTGAGATGTGGGTCATTAACTTAATTAGATTGTCAGCCCATACCCAGGCGATGGATAGATATATGCACTGTTCTGTGATTTATGTCATAAATTATTTCAGTTTTTCCTGTAATACTGTGGCTCCTAATGCAGTTAATGTAATATTCTTTTATTGCATGGTTCATAAAATGCATTTTGTATGTGTTTTCTTTCATTATTATCTGTTTGCATGAACGGACCATCTAAGTAGCCATGTCATTGGTTACTGCAAATGCTTTTTTAAGAACATAGGATAGCTCAAAAGGTGTCTATTCTGGAACAATGCACTAATATCACATGATAAAAATGCTTTTTAAGCAGCGTGCTCTCCAGAGCTATATTGTATACGCTGTTTTAAATCATGAACTGTAACCAAAACAAGGAGCAGTGGGATTCGGGCTTTTTAGGCTATCTGCAGCAATGCTTCTTGTGTTTTGATAGCTGAGGATGAGCAGAGTATAACACTACTTTATTAGCAGGTTCATGCAGCCATTACACAATAGTAACTTCCAACTCTATCACTCTCAAGCTGTACAGAAAGTACTGTGTGTATGCATAGTGCAAGTAATGTGCACAGTGACAACGCAAGCCATTTGTATGAACACCACATATTCCCCCTATAGTAGGAAACATTTGGACAAATATAACAAATGGTAACAATTAAACAGTATGTTTCTTAAAGCAACATTATGCATTCTTCACATGACATAGTCCTTGGTCCATGTAGGTAGTTTTCTGATTCTCACAGTATGCCTTATTGGTTAACAGGCCTATTGCAGTTGGCATCAGGAGTTGGAAAATGTCCTTCATCAAATGGAGCTTCTCCAAAGTCATATCTAGCAGGAACAAGATGACTTGCATTCCATATGCGTCCATCAGACAGTTCATATGTGTATGGTCCTCGCTGGCGTCTCACTTCAAGTGGTGTAGTAAATTTAGATTGTCCTTGTTTCAGTATTCCTTAATTCTGACTAAAGATCCAGGCTGAAAGTACACTTATCTTGCACCACGTTTTCTGTTACTATAAGCCTTACATTTGGCTTGTTGATGTTTGACAATGTCATCAGTAGATGAATTTGTAGGAACAGTATTTGGTGAAAGTTTGACGTCTGCAACATGTAACTTAGTGCGCATCTGTCTGCCATGTAATAATTCAGCTGGAGATGATTGGGTTGTTGCATGGCACATTGCTCTGTAGTTATGTAGTTCCTGTGATACAGCCTCACTTATAGGTGCAAATTCACTAAAGCGCGAAGCGTCTAACGCTAGCGCTAATTCGTCAGCGTGACGTCAATTCGCAACTTCGCCAATTCACAGTGTCCCTGGTGAAAATTCGCTATCGAAGAAGATAGACTTGCGCAACTTTGCACCCTTACACCAGGCTAAGTTGCACACTGACGAAGGGACGTAACTACGCTAATTCACTAAGATGAAAATTTTTGTGAACGTTGCCTCTTACGCTAGACGTTACTTCGACAGGTCAGACCTGGCGAAGTTCAATACAATAGACAGGAGTTTGAAAAAAAAACTTGAAATTCCCAAAAAACACTGGCGTCTTTTACCTTTTGTAGGGTGATAGTCTGAAAAATATGTTAGGAAAATACATTTCCTAACATATGGCAACTCAACTATACAGTGGTAACATGTTTAGGGCAATAGGACAACTTTATATAATTTATTAAAGGTTTCCTGGGCTTGTGTAGTGTAATGTAGTGGCTGTAACATACACCTCTATCACTTAAGTTCGCGCCGTATGCAAATTAGGCATCGGCAGCATAAATGCGCTTTGCCTGGCGAAGTAACAGTAGCGCTACTTCGCTACCGTTCGCCACCCATCTTAGTGAATTTGCGTAGCGCTTGCGAAAATTCGCCTGGCGAAGTGCGGCGAACGTCGGTGAAGCTGTCACTAGCGCATTTCCGCGCTTTAATGAATTTTCCCCCTAGAGTAGGGCAATCGCCTCAATTTTCTGGCGTACTGGTTTTACATCTGGTCTCAGCTTAACTTTTTGTATAAAGTTCTTTGCACAACCCAATGAAGTGTCACTTTGTGGTGAAATTTTAGATGCTGACTGTGTGGCTGTAGTAATGAGACCTTCAACTAATTGTAGGTTTAAAGCAGCAAAGAGATCCCTTCCAAGTATAGCAGTACCCTTATTCACAATGTAAAAGTCACATTTTGAAGTATTTGATTCAAATTGTACAAATGTATTTCAAGCCTTAATATTTACTTTTAGGATTTATGTACCGACTCCACAGCCCTGTATACAGATGTTTATCAATTAAGGGAGAGTAAGCAAGATCAAATCAGAAGTCCCTTGATATTTAGTCATGTAGACACTTATGGAAGCTTTCAGGGCTAAGCCAAGGGGTAGGCAAAGTAGACACGTGCCTAGGGCGCAAAGCTGGGGGAGCTTCATGCATGTACATACCTCTTCTGTTGCCTACCCCCAGTCTGGTCCCCTCTCTTCGGCAACTCTCTATCCATGCATTTAAATACATTTGTAGCCTTACAGAGCATTTGCCTTTAATGGAGGCCAGTGACTCCAATTTGAAAGCTGGAAAGAGTCAGGAGAAGAAGGCAAATCATCTGAAAACTATAAAATATAAAAACATTAAGGTGATTTGAAAACTTAATTAGGATTGTCCATTCTATAACCTACTAAGAGTTAACTTAAAGATGAGCCACTCCTTTAATTCATGTATTTAGGTAGACCTTTTCAGACTCTAGATCAGGGGTCTCCAACCTTTTTTCACCCGTGAACCACATTCAAATCTAAAAAGTCTTGGTGAGCAACACAAGCATAAAAAAAGTTCCTGGGGTGCCAAATAAAGGCTGGACTGGCAGCCTAAAGGAGGCTTTATTCTGCAGTAAGTTAGGTTTTTATGCAACTGAAACTTGCCCCCAAGCCTGGAATTCAAAATTCAGCACCTGCTCTGAGGCCACTGGAAGCAACATCCAAGGGGTTGGCGAACAAGATGTTATTCATGAGCTACTGGTTGGGGATCACCTCTCTAGATAAGGAAGGTCTCACCTGCTACCATTACATTTATCCATTGCTTAAAAATAGCAGGTAGAAATATTTCTATGGCATGAATTCTATTTACATATCTATGTTCATTTAACTGTATATGAGCAGATTATGGGCCAGATTGGTTACAAACACTAGAGTCCTGCCCATTTATCAGTCTGGGTACATTCACTGGCTAGTTATCAGTGTGTTCAGTTAGAATTATTTGGTTATCAAGTTGGTAGCTGGGATGTATTAATATTAACACATGTATAAAGCTCTAGCATGTGACAGAATTATTCTTTACTCTCAGCCCTGTCCAAATATACATTTTTTAAACTATATTTTTAGCGGCATTGGAAATGAATGAAATTCAGGTTGACAGAGACTTGCAATATAATCTGACTGGTGCCAGAAGATAAAATATCCATATATCTCCACATACAACCTAAATTATTGTTGTGCTGACTCTCCTTAAGCTCTCTTCAATTATTTTTCTACCGTGATGCTAGACAGAGTAATATCCAAAAGAATATAATGTATAGGTATGGGACTGAGAATGCTCAGGTCATTTTCTGGATAAGAGTTCTTTCTGTTACATGAGCCTTCATAAAATAAAATAATTTAATTGTTACTTAGACCAGTAGAATAGTGTTGTGATCTTGTTTACCTTAGTTGGGATCAAGTACACGTATGGGACCTGTTATCCAGAATGCTTGGGACATGGGGTTTTCTGGATAAATCTATTAGAAAATCATATCCAATAAGCTGCTTTTGCTTCCAATAAGGATTCATTATATATCAGTTTGGATCAAGTACAAGGTACTGGTTTATAAATACAGAAAAAAGCAAATAATTTTAAAAAATTTCGATTATTTGGATAAAATGTTTATGGGGCAGATTTTCTAAAGGGCGAAGTGTCCAACGCTGGCGACGATTCGCCAGCGTTACTGCTTTCAGGGACTTCACCGATTTACTGATGGGATGCTTTGTTAGTGAAAGAGATAGATGCTAGCAGTTATTCGTTCTCTATCGTCAGGCGACTTTACTCAGTGTAAAAACTAAGTTCAAAAAACGCTGGTGTCTTTTCTTTTTTTTTGCTTAACTGGTTTCCCCCATACATTTTCTAACATATGGAACATTATTTTACAGTAGGCTTATGTGTAGGGCATTAAAACAACTCTATTGACATTATTAAGGTTCCCTTTGCATGTCTAGTTATCAGTGGAAATGTAATGTATTAGATGCAGCATTCCACTTTAAATTTCCTGCCTTATGCAAATTAGCCTGAGCACAAGACCTCTAATGAATTTGCACTAGACAGAATTGAGTGCTAGCACATCTTCACATTTTAGTAAAGTAGTGATGCCCGGGCAAATTTTTACCTGGTGAAGTGTTGCGATGGGATGCAAAGCCGTTGCTGGCAAATTTTCGCTGGTTAATAAATTTGCCCCTATGAGAGAAGGCCTTTCCGTAATGCTGAGCTTTTTGGATAATGGGTTTCCAGATCCCATAACTGTATAAGGTACCATTTTATTATGAAATGAAAATTGAAATATTTAAAAAAAATTAATTAATTAATTATTTGATTAAAATCAAGTCTTTGGTAGATGGCCTTCCCATTATTTAGAAGTTTCTGGATAACAGGTTTCCAGTTAACAGGTGTTATACCTGTATAGATTTGCAGACACTGAGACAATGTTCTAAAAAAAAGGGGGGAAACTGTTTCTTTGGCTTGTTTTTCTCACTACAATGTATTTTAGTTGTAATAAACGTCCTCTTGTTTGCTGCCAGCAATGCATCAAGGCATATAAATGTCTTTTAGGCCAATCTTTCAGCAAAGAGTACAAGGCAGGCAACTATTGTTTGCATTGGGTTTGCTGTCTATAATTCATATCCAGTGGCTCCCCAGAGAATCACTTTCCTAGTCTCCAGCTGCAATCCCCTCAAGTCAGGTCCAATAGCTTCGATGGTATTCCTAAATGCACCCTAGGGAAGCCCGTAGTGCTGTAGTATTGCTTATTGCCTGTCATCCAGCCACAGGGGAAACGCGTCAGACCTGAGCTGCTATATTCACTATACTAACTTAGAACTTTTCTCTGCTTCAGGGAGGAAAAGGTAGTTTCTTAAGAAAAAAAATCGAAAGGAAGGGAAAAATATTCATATTCAATAGGGAATATTTTAAGGTCGTCAATTGCTCTAAGAAGAATAAAAAAAATGTCCTTCCAAGATCAACAAAATGAATGTGCTGATATTGACATTAAACTGCACAATAAGATGAAATAAAATGGAATTCATTTCACAAAGCTCCCCCTGTCTCTTTTCAGCCATAAAAAAAAAACCCTGAAGTTCATCTAGTGATTTGTTCTAAAGGCCAGGACCAAGGAGTTGGCATGGCAGCCTTAGATTGATTGTCCTTGAGACTGCAGGCAATTTTTGACAAACATTTATGTCAAGCCTCCCCTTGCCAGATGGTCTTTGAGATTTCAGAAGGAGATGTATTTCAGTGGTCTCGGCTGTTCTTAAAGCTGCCAAAATAAGTCTCAGATGGAAAAAGGAATAGCAGTGAGGGTTATGTTGATATTGATAATGGAGTGAGGACAAGAGAGAAGGTCAGTGCTGAGAACCTGGAGCTGAGACAACCTGTAGAGAGTCTGTGTTCCAGAATAAACAAATATGCACACAGCCTAACACACTGCTTTTTATTTATTTAACAGAGAGGACGTTGTAAATAGCGTTTTATGTGTTAGGATGACATAAAACACGTTTCCTTAACGAATACAGCAACAAAGCCAATGGGACATTGTACCACAATATGGAAAATATAAATCTGTAATTGCGTTCTCTATTCATTATTAGGGTTTGAAGGCACCCTACTTCTCTGAAGGTTCAACAACATTACAAAAAGTAAATTTATCCTTCTTGTGTAACAGATGCCTAAAACTGCAGAAAAATCGATGTTCTGACATTTCCCTAATAGGAGCTGTTCTCTTATACAGAGTTTTTAATTTGTTTAAGTAGCTGTTTGGTACCTTTACTATTGTAATTGCCTTCTATGGACATATTACTTATTCTTGGGACTCCATTATCTGTAATGACAGTCGAGAGCAGATGAAAGATAAATGGAGGGCCTTTGACATTGGTGAGTTTGTTAAGGAGAAGAAAGTAATAGGGAAATTTTTATAATGTGCATTTTTTATTATAAAGTAATCTCTGAAATGCTCTGCCTTTCTCCCCTTATTAAAAAAAGTGTTTTCCCTCATAGGTCAGCTAATGGAGTTTTTTTTTTCTCTCAAAAGGTAGATGATCTCATGATCTGAGTGTTTAGTCTTCAATAAAACTATTTTGCTAACAATTCATTTACAGCTGTAGCTATGCATTCATTTATTGAGGCATGTGAGAGGCCTGGTTGTTATCTTCGTCATGGAAGGCCACAAGCAAATGTATTTCTTTTATAATATTATTAACTATTACATTGTATATGCCTGTATCAATGTTCCCTGTAATTCTTTCTCCGCTGTGTGCGCAAAACAAATATTTTGTGCACACATTTTAAATTTGTGTGCACAGTTTTTAAAAACTGTGTGAGCTCAGGTCAGTATTAATGCAAAATGTTGTTTTCACACCCAATTTTGGTCTTGAAATTTGTGTGAGCACATACAAGTGCACAGTTAAGAAGCTATTATATGCTTGCTCTGGTACAATCGTGGGCCTGCAGACCTACCCAGTGTTTTCAACAGTTTTCTCTGGGGACCCCATTCACTGTATACAGGGGAAACACTGGGAACCATTTTTGTGACATAATAATAATCAGGCTGGCTGCTATAGAATAAAAATAAATATAAATGCTAAATCAGGAACCTTTTATGGCATTTTACTTTACTGAAAGTTTTTTGTGTGTGATAATTGTGCTTTAAAAACCTTTTAGCAAGAAAGAGTTATGCCAGAAAAAAAATCTACAGTGGTGTGAAAAACTATTTGCCCCCTTCCTGATTTCTTATTCTTTTGCATGTTTGTCACACAAAATGTTTCTGATCATCAAACACATTTAACTATTAGTCAAAGATAACACAAGTAAACACAAGTAAACACAAAATGCAGTTTTTAAATGAGGGTTTTTATTATTTAGGGAGAAACAAAATTCAAACCTGTGTCAAAAAGTAATTGCCCCCTGAACCTAATAACTTGTTGGGCCACCCTTAGCAGCAATAACTGCAATCAAGTGTTTGCGATAACTTGCAACGAGTCTTTTATAGCGCTCTGGAGGAATTTTGGCCCACTCATCTTTGCAGAATTGTTGTAATTCAGCTTTATTTGAGGGTTTTCTAGCATGAACCGCCTTTTTAAGGTCATGCCACAACATCTCAATAGGAATCAGGTCAGGACTTTGACTAGGCCACTCCAAAGTCTTCATTTTGTTTTTCTTCAGCCATTCAGAGGTGGATTTGCTGGTGTGTTTTGGGGTCATTGTCCTGCTGCAGCACCCAAGATCGCTTCAGCTTGAGTTGACGAACAGATGGCCGGACATTCTCCTTCAGGATTTTTTGGTAGACAGTAGAATTCATGGTTCCATCTATCACAGCAAGCCTTCCAGGTCCTGAAGCAGCAAAACAACCCCAGACCATCACACTACCACCACCATATTTTACTGTTGGTATGATGTTCTTTTTCTGAAATGCTGTGTTACTTTTACGCCAGATGTAACGGGACGTGCACCTTCCAAAAAGTTCAACTTTTGTCTCGTTGGTCCACAAGTTATTTTCCCAAAAGTCTTGGCAATCATTCAGATGTTTTTTTAGCAAAATTGAGACGAGCCTTAATGTTCTTTTTGCTTAAAAGTGGTTTGCGCCTTGGAAATCTGCCATGCAGGCCGTTTTTGCCCAGTCTCTTTCTTATGGTGGAGTCGTGAACACTGACCTTAATTGAGGCAAGTGAGGCCTGCAGTTCTTTAGATGTTGTCCTGGGGTCTTTTGTGGCCTCTCGGATGAGTTGTCTCTGCGCTCTTGGGGTAATTTTGGTCGGCCGGCCACTCCTGGGAAGGTTCACCACTGTTCCATGTTTTTGCCATTTGTGGATAATGGCTCTCACTGTGGTTCGCTGGAGTCCCAAAGCTTTAGAAATGGCTTTATAACCTTTACCAGACTGATAGATCTCAATTACTTTTGTTCTTAGTTATTTTTAACAAGGGGGGCAATCACTTTTTCACACAGGCCCATGTAGATTTGGAGTTTTTTTTCTCCCTTAATAATGTAAACCTTCATTTAAAAACTGCATTTTGTGTTCAATTATGTTATCTTTGACTAATAGTTAACGGTTTTTGATGAGCAGAAACATTTAAGTGTGACAAACATGCAAAAGAATAAGAAATCAGGAAGGGGGCAAATAGTTTTTCACACCACTGTATATAAACTAGGGATGACTGAATCTAGGATTCTTTTCATCCTTTTTCAGATGGATTCCTAATCTGCATATGCAAATTAGGGGCAGGGAGGGAAACGGTGTGACTTTTTGTCACAAAACAAGGTACAACATGTTTTCCCCTCCCACCCCTAATTTGCCTATGCAAATTAGATTCGGTTTGGTATTCGGCCCAATCTTTCGTGAAGGATTTCGGGGTTTTGCCAAATCCAAAATAGCGGATTTGGTGCCTTCCGTAATATAAACCAAGTAAAAAAATACACTCACATATATACATACAAAATCATCATTTTCATCATACTATTTACAAGTATCTCATTCCACTGCTGTGGAAGTTTGCACAGATGAATAACAACTGAGCTAATGAGAACAAAGCTGCTCATTAAACCAAGTGCCTCATTTTTTGAATAAGAGCCCCATATTAAAGGGTGCATTATACATATTGTGAACTTGAAGGACTTCTGTGAAAAGATGTTTTGAAAGTTAGAGACCAAGCCCAAATACATACTTACAGTTGTGCTCATAAGTTTACATACCCTGGCAGAATTTATGATTTCTTTATTTGGGTAGTTTGTGTAGTGATTTAAAAAGAGTAAACACAGTTGTTTGACATTAAATGGTTCAGCCAACCACTAACCATGAGCGAAAGAAAAGTTTTTGTGTTATCATTCATATTCTCTGAAAAAGGGTTAAAAATCATAAATTCTGCCAGGGTATGTAAACTTATGAGCACATCTGTATAGAAAATGTCCAAATAAACTGCAATGGTTTGAATGTCCTATTGGCGATTGTTGGATTCGTTATAAGGAAATGAAAACTAAATTTACCCTTTGTGGGAATGCTTTTTCTTTGATCTTGTCATGCTACATGAAATAAAACTTTTGAATATATGGCAGTGGTGCTTTTATGAAAATATCATAGCTGTTGGGCAGGGCCTTCTTTACCTCATTTATCAGTTATCCCATTTTTTGTTGTTAATAAAAAAAATGTCAGGTGGTATTTCAAGGGCTGAACTACCACCACCCTATTTTGAAAAGGTTGTCCTTTGCAACTATGCAGGGGTAACTGGAGTCAGACTGGAGGATAGGTACAGCAGCCCAGCATATCAAGAATTTGATTCAGAGAATAACACTGAGCTGTATGGGAGCTGACACTGTAGAACTGGAGTGTCTGGGGCTTACCAGGTCTGCTGCCTGGGCCCACCCCACCACAGTCACCAACTCCAATTCCTCTATCTAAAATTGTCCATAGCCTTGCTGAAATATGGTATATGATAGCATCAAGCCTCAAGCTTCTGTGTAGCTTTTTATCTACAGGGACTTGGCAATTTAGTAGTAAGATGGTGCAAACTGGAGGGACTTACTGCATGGGAACATCTTTAAGTTTGCAAAAAACTGTCGGTTTGATATTTATATCCTGAGGCAGCAAGCAGAGGCACATTAGTATAAGAGGTAGCCTGGCTTAACAAAGTGCCATTTTGCTTACTTTTGCTAAAAGCCCTCAAATTCGGCAGAAATTCGATTGATTTTTTGCCACTTTTCGAGCACTATTCAATTTCTCAATCAATTCGTATGATCGAACAGCATTTCTCTATTTTTTCATTAAATTTCGTTCGATCATATGAAAAATTTGTACGATTCGTACAATTCGAACGATCCAGGAGTTCAATCGTAACAAATGCTATTCGAGCAGGTAATAGAAAAAAAAGCCTATGGGGGGATTCCCATAGGCTTTTTTTTGCTATTTGGTAGGTTCAATCTGGCAAAGTAGGCAGTCGAATAAAATTTTAAAGGATAAGTACTTTGATCATCGAATGATTGAATATTCGACCATTCGATCTATTCGATACGATCGATTTTGCATATTCAATGATCAAAGTTGCCAAATTTGCATATTCGCATATTCGATAAAATCATACGATCGGAATTTGATCGAATCCTTCACACAAATTTAGTAAATGGGCCCCTTGGTGTTTGATGTCAAGATTTTTTTCTCTATCAAAGACTTGCTCAACCTGCAATAGAATGATGCCCAGTTTGGGGAGGCTAAGCTTCCCCAAATCTTCATTATACTGCCCTCTGCTCTCAACAGATGGAATCTGGACACAATAGTCTGTATATATAGTAACTCATTAACATAAGAATTTGAAAAGCATGGTATTTTTCGCCTTACATAGGCTCATGTTGTAATTTTTTTTTTAAACTTACACCTTGCCTTGCCTGGATGAAAGAAGACAGAAGAAGAAGAAAGATTGTGCTGATGACCTTCTACATTTCAATTAAAGTACAAGGAAAGGCAAAAAAAATAAAATCCAATTTTTACTTTCTTTAAAGAAAAAGCAATCTATCTCCAATATACTTTAATTAAAAAATGTGTACCTTTTTAAGAAACCGGACTGTACGCAGTGAAATTCTCCCTTCATTTACTGCTGCGGATAGGAATTGTCATACAGTCCCTAACTGCTGTTCAGGGAAACAAACATACTTCTGAACAGCAGGGGGAGCCCCCATTTTACTTCCCAGCCTTTCAGAACTCCAGCAGCTTTGTTTTGAGTTTAGATTTGTATTGGATTTTATTATTGCCTTTACATACCCTTTAATGTTTCCAACTCCAGCTGCAGGGACAAAGATCATGGATCCAGATTTAAACAGATAAACTGGGATTCTATTTGGAGGATAGTTTGCTGCAGCCACTGGTTCTATAGAGTTGGAGAAAGTTTGTATTAAACATCAACATTAGATGACATGACAACACAGGACTCAGCATAGTCTGTATATTCTGATTATTAATCAGTCTTGCTGTATCGGCTTCTAGCAGATATTATTTAACTTGTGCTGTTTTGATCATTTATGACAAGCCCTAAGCAGCCCAGATCACACTGAGCATGTGCACAGTCTTGGTCTTGCAAAGATGTTTAACAAAGTTACAAGATGACAGCCCCCTGTGGCCAACTTTGGAAACATAAATTATTTGTTTGATTAGGCTTTGTGGTGCAGTAAGTTCATGTGTATGTTTAGTATACAAAATACAGCATTTCCAGCTTTATTCTATTTTAGACTTTCCTTGTCCTTAAAAAATAAATTAATTAATTAAGAACAAAAAGAAAGAAAAAATCTGAGGGGTACAAGGGCAGTGTTCTCCATTATCCCAGCCAAAGGCTTCATCTTGATCCAACTGAGAAGCTATGGCCATATTTAAAAACTCCTCATCCAACACATTTGAATGAGTTAATTTGTGTGTGTAATACTGTGGATTGACTGCCTATGCTAACAGCATATTTTTTCTGTTTTTCCTGACATTTTTTTTAACAGAAGACAGTCTAAATAAAAATAAATTTTGAGTTTCATTAATAATATGTACTTATGTATACATATTCTGCAGCAAGAGTTTTATTAAAATTAAAGGGAAACTTTTTTTTTTTTAACACATCAGTTAATAGTGCTGCTCCAGCAGACTTCTGCACTGAAATCCATTTCTCAAAAAAGCAAACCGATTTTTTTATATTCAGTTTTGAAATTTGACATAAGGCTAGCCATTTTGTCAATTTCCCAACTGCCCCTAGTCATGTGACTTGTGTCAGCACTTTAGGAGGGAACTGCTTTCTGGCAGGCTGTTGTTTTTCCTTCTCAATGTAACTGAATAGTATGCAGTGGGACATGGGTTTTACTATTGAGTATTGTTCTTAGATCTACCAGGCAGCTGTTATCTTGTGTTAGGGAGCTGTTATCTGGTTACCTTCCCATTGTTCTATTAGGCTGCTGGGTGGGGGAAAGGGAGGGGTGATATCACTCTAACATGCAGTACAGCAGTAAAGAGTGATTGAAGTTTATCACATGTTTAAGGGCAGCTGGCAAATTGACAAAATGTCTAGCCCCATGTCAGATTTCAAAATGAAATATAAAAAAATCTGTTTGCTCTTTTGAGAAATCGATTTCAGTGCAGAATTCTTCTCGAACAGCTCCTTTAACTGATGCATTTTGAAAAATTTTTTTCCCCATGACAGGATCCCTTTAAAAATAATAATATCACAGAGAATAAACTGGCATTGTAAGATATGTTATTTTTCTAACTGAAACATCGGTTTGAATACTTGTATACTGTTGTATACTGGTGTAAGGCCTGCATTCTTAAAGGAGAACTAAACCCTAAAAATTAAAATGGCTAAAAACTACATATTTTGTATAATGAGCTTACTGCACCATCCTAAAGGTTCAGCTTGTCAATAGCAGCAATTATCCAGGATTTCAAACTTGTCACAGGGGGTCACCATCTTGGATAGTGTTTGTGACACTCACATGCTCAGTGCTCTGAACAGCTGTTGAGAAGCTAAGCTTAAGGGTCGTCACAAATGATCAAGTAGAAAATTACCATGACCTGTAATATAAGCTGATGCTACAGGGCTGATAATTTTATTCTTATGCTAATTACACTGGTTTCTGTGCTGCCATGTAGCAACTATCTGTATTAATTACTAATCAGCCTCATATTGTGGCATTTCTATTCTGTATATTGTGAGTGGGCTCCTAAGCAGAAAAGAAGAAGGGGAGCTATTGGGGCATCTTTGGAGACACAGATCTTTACTGCTAAAGGGCTATGGTTGCCTTGGGCTGGTATAGAAGGCCAAATAAATATACAACATTTCTAGTCTACTAGTTAAGCTTTAGTTCTCCATACGGAGCACCAGCTATAATACCTGTTTTGTTTGTGCAACACAATTGTTGTGCTTACCTTTAGAAGACCGACATAAAATGTTATTTTTCAAATTTTTTTGTCTTTCAGAAAATAATTTCGCCCTCTGTCTTATCAATGCATTGTGCAGCTTGTGGCACTCGCCAGCGTTATTCAGTCTAATAGGGAAATGCTGTTTTTATTCTGAAGAACTCTTGATATAGAAATGCTTCTGAAATCCTGCAAACGGAAGGCCTGTGTTCTCCAAGAGCGAAGAGGTAGAGTGTTATCATGCTGTTTTCCATTCACTGTAGTCATTCAGCATGACAAAAGGGGAACTGTGCTGGTTTAAGAGTATTGTGTTTGTATACAAGCCTGGACAGGTATGGATATTCCATTCATCTTTAAGAGGCTTCATCAATTATCTTGAAACCATGGGTTTCCATTATTTTTCCATTTATTGGACACTTTCCTTTAGTTAACCTTGATGCAGACATGGACTTTTTAGTGGTGGAAAGTGATTCTTGAATATACAGTTGTAAGTCTCTCTCTCTCTCTCTCTCTCTCTCTCTCTCTCTCTCATCACCTCTGCTTCTACAGGTGTAGAACTTTTATGTGGATAAAAATCCATTTGCAATTAAAATGACAATTCTTTGAGTCACCCCAGGAAAATAAAGGAGCAGGACTTTAATCTGATTGTGGTCCTAATACCTGGAAATAAGATTTGTACAAAGTACTTCAGCCGCCAAGAAGAGCATAGTAATGAATCTGAAATCTAACGCTTATGCCAGCATTAGTATTAATCTGTATATACCATTGCTCTAAATAAAGGCTTGACCCAGAAAAGCATGTGCAGTAGGATGAACAGTCATAGAGATATAAATCAAACATTGTGGATAAATATTCTCCCACTATATTGAGAAATTAGATTTTAAAATGGATTTGAATGGGGCTGTCATGGAGAATGATTGTTCTGACATTGTATGAGTTTCTTTATCACCCACTTTAATGCTTTCTATGTTAATGTTTCTTTCACTTTAAAATTTCATATGGTGTATTTTATTTTATTGCTCAGATACTCTTCAAACATTTTTAAATGCTTAAATGGAGGCCTGTGCTTTACCTACTTCAATCCATTTTGTTGTGTAGGAAAATGGGTTATTTGCTCGGAAATATACGATTAAATTGATAGGTGTTTTTTTTTTTATCTGCAAGCATTGTTAGTGCTGTCTTATTGCTGTACTCATGTAGAGCTTAAGCTTCTATATATTTGTTTCTTTTGCTGTTGTTAAGCCTGCAAGTCTTGTAGCAAAATCAGTTACAGGTCTTTCCAGACCCTGAAATGACGAATGCCCAAACCTGAAACTTTGGAATGGTATTGCCTTGAAAACACAGATGTGTTTGTGGCCATAGTTGACTAAGTTTGATATTAGTTTTGATATTAGTTCGAAACAAAGAATACCCAAACCTAAAACTTTTGAATTGTGTTGCTTAGAATCAGAGATGTGTTGTGGCCATTGTTGACTTAGTTTGATATTAGTTATTTGCTCTTTGGATAACTTTTAGCTAGATACTGCTGGTATGTCATCTGCAGACACAGCTCACTACGGATCACTGGAATTGGGTTACTGCCTCATTCTCCTTTGTAAACATGAAGCAACACAGTTTCCAAAGAGCTCCTTAGTGAGTTAGATTAGGAATTTTGAGTTGATGTTGTCCCGAAAATTAGGATTTTGAAATAAGAGTGTCACCATTAAGAAGTTAGCAGGACCATGGAGACAACATACGGATTATTTTTTTCTTTCTGTTTCATTATACTTTAAAAAAAAAAAAAACCAAAAAAAAACCACTACTACTGCAATACCTTTTATACCTGGGAAACCTGGTAAAAGTGGCTGCTAAGTGGACTAGTACACAAGTTGGGGTACTTCTTGTTAAAAATTAAAGGAAACTATACCCCTCAAACATCTCTATAAAAAGATATTGCATTAAACAGCTCATATGTAAAACCCTGCTTCATGCATATAAACCATTTTCACAATATTATACTTTTTTAGTTGTGTGTACCATAGGGTAATCCTAAATAGAAAATTACCATTTTGAAAAATAAGGGCAGCCCCCTGGGATCGTATTATTCATGGTGCACACAAACCTACCGAACAAACTATAAAGTTAGGTCACATGAGCCAATTAACAGACAGAGTTGTGTCTTTTGCTTCCACACTTCTTCCTGTTACAGTTAGAGTTGAAATATTTCTGTTCAGGTGATCTCTGAGGCAGCACACAGACCATCATGAAATGGTGGTTCAAGGCAAGAGATGTAAAAGGGCAATATATTCCAGTTTAAATAAATATATATATATATATATATATATATAAATATATATTCCAGTTTATTTAATATGTCACTTAATATGATATCTGTAGTTTTCCTTTAAGTGGATGTACTACAACATTAGGGCTGCTTCTTGCTGAAGTCCTGTAATGATGGCAGTGCATTCAGTTGCTTACATATTTCTTATTGTAGCGAGAGCTGACATGTGGCTACTAAGGATACTTTTATTCCCTGACTGAAGTTTGCACTGCTGAGTACATAGATGAAAGTGGCTGTGCTCTATTAGCCCTGAAAGAGATGCTGTTTAAGATGCCATATGCTGGTCATGAACAGTGAATATAAATCTCCTTTCAGAACTCGGTGATAATTTACCGCATTGTTACCGTACTCCGGTGTTCATAAAATGAACTTAATAACCCACTGGTGCCCAAGGGACACGCTTCCCTTCAATATACAATTGAAGGTCCACAGCGAAGGCATAATAGCCCTGTGCAGTACTGAATTAAAAAGGAACAGCTGTATGATAAAATTAAAAAAAAAAATTGAACTAATTATCTCCTTGGTTTATTCAAAGAGGGTGTCTGCGAGATCTGGCTGACCAGCGAAGATACTGGAGCTTATGGCAGAGACATTGGGACAGCTCTCCCCACTCTCTTATGGAAGCTGGTTGAAGTTATCCCTGAGGGCGCCATGCTGCGGCAAGGCATGACCAACCCCCCTTATATATTAGAGCACCTGGAGGTAAGAATATATAGATCCATACATCCCTTCCATGGACTTTCCTACTTGACAGTTTTGACCCTTTCTTTGATCATTTCTATACTTGATAATTCATATTTTATTTTAAAAATATAAATATGGGACGGTTTCAGAAGTCTAGCTGAAACCTGCCGCCCTCCAGCTGTGTTTAAACTACAGCTCCCGGCTGTTTCCTACAACTCTTAGCAGATACTAGGGGTTGTCATTCATCTACAGCTGAAATTACTTTCTATTTAGTTGGTGATATTTGTTTTAGATTAGACACTGAATTTTTTAACCTCTCCCCAGATTCTTGAAAGCACAACTTTAATTGTTGTATTTGGAGGCAAGAAATTGTGTGAAATTGTGTTTTTGCACAATATAGCATATATAGCACATATAGCAGTAACACAAACAATCTATATTGCATTTCTGGTTCCCTAGCAATATGGCCAACTAGGAAGCTGGAATTTTTGTGGAAGGAGTTGAAAAAGTTTTTTGTTTAAGGACTTATTTATAAAGTATATTGCTTAATATATTGTCTCACTGCAATACTTTACTAAAAAATCTTATGTAAATTCTGTATAGTACCTTGCAATATGATTTATAGTTTTTCTGTCCCCCACCCCGTCCTTAACCATCATCTGGTTTGTGCGCATTTTGTGCAAGGAAACGTGCTAACTCCACCCTTCCCCAGATGTTTCATCGTTATGCCTGCCTATTCCAGGTATATAGCTATGGCAGGATCTTTTGGTGTGCTTGCTGCACTCGTGACTGTGGTTGCTGGAAAGGCTTTCTATGGTTTGCTGTAAGCTCTTGTATTTCTCATGGCTGCAGGTTGTTAAATGAAGTCTCTCACTGGGTGTCTGGTGTTGGTTAAAAAGTCTCTATATGCGCTACTGTGAGCACTATTTTGTTTTTTAATGTATGTGAATTGCATGAGACCCCTTATTCTTGACCATTACATGAAGGCCATCTCTCATACAGTCCATTTTAAGAAACTCTTTATTGTATCCACAGCCTTACGCGTTTTGTATTACAAACACGTATTCATAGCCTATGACTAAGTGTTTGTAACACGAAACGTGTAAGGTGGTGGACACAATAAACAGTTTCACTCTGATTCAACTGCCTGGTAGAAGATTGACTTTATTAAATGCCTCCTCCAAAGAATTTATGTTTTGTCCACTCCCCATGCTGAGGGCTCAGGGTGGTGCTCTTCTTGATGTGGTGCGCAGGGCTGGATTTCCCTCCTTGCCACCCTGATCGCCCACCGGCTGCATGTAAATCTGCCCCCCTGCCTGTCACAAGCATACACATGCGCTTTAACGCAAGGTAGTTCGGAGTTCCCTATGCAACTCACTATGCAGAGGGTGCCATGCTGCCCCTAAAATTTTGCTGCACTAGGCCCGGGCCGTTGTTGCCTCGCCACAAATCTGGGCCTGGTGTTGAGTTACCATATACCAGTGATCCCCAACCAGTAGCTCATGAGCAACATGTTGCTCTCCAACCCCTTGGATGTTGCTCCCAGTGGCCTCAAAGCAGGTGCTTATTTTTTAATTAATGGCTTAGAAGCAAGTTTTGGTTGCATAAAAAACAGATGTCCTGCCAAACATTCTCTCCTGTAGGCTGACAGACCATATAGGGGCTACCAAAAATCCAATCAGAGCTCTTATTTGACATCCCCATGGACTTTTTTATGCTTGTGTTGCTCTCCAACTCTTTTTTAAATTTAAATGTGGCTCACGAGCAAAAAAGGTTGGGGACCCCTGCCATATACTATTAGGAGAACCTTCCCTTAGATTTATTACAATAATAAAGCAGTAGTTTGTACTTGATCCACAGCATGAATCCACATTGGACAACCCAACAGGGTTTATTTAATATTTAAATGATCTTTAGCAGACATGGTATGATGATCCATGGTATGGAAAGATCCTTTATCCTGGATTTTAGGACCCCCGAGCTTATAGAAATGGGTGTGCTAGCCCGGCAGGTTCTTTACCCGACACACAATTAAAGGACAAGGAAAGTCTAAAATAGAATAAGGCTAGAAATGCTGTATTTTGTATACTAAACATAAACATGATTTTATTGCACCACAAGCCTAATCAAACAAATGATTTATCCTTTCAAAGTTGGCCACAGGGGGCTGCCATCTTGTAACTTTGTTATATATTTTTGCAAGACTAGACTACATACACATGCTCAGTGTGATCTGGGCTTCTTAGGGATCATCATAAATTATCAAAAAACAAAGCTGCTTGAGTTCTGCATGGCTGGTAAGTAAGGCAGTGGCTCCCCCTGCTGTTCATAATGATTGTTTCCCTGCCAGAAGTTAGGGACCGACTGACAATTCCTATCCACAGCACTAAATGAAGGGAGAATTTCACTACATACAGTCAGGTTTCTTAAAAAAACGGTACACATTTTTAAACTAAAGTATATTGGAGATAGAATTATTTTTCATTAAAGAAAGTAAAAATTGGGTTTTATTTCTTTGTCTTTCCTTGCCCTTTAAGGTAGGCCATAGAGTCTGCAGCTGAAAGATAAACAAGGAAGAAGCAGTGGCCATAGCTGTAGTTGCATGGTTCTACTATGCATGGGAAGTGGTACTGCAGTTACATTACAAAAAATTAGCATAATTTGGTTTAACTGGATGCTTTGTAGCAGCCCCTTATTTCTCTCCTGCCATATTATATATTTATATGTAATATACAGTGGTGTGAAAAACTATTTGCCCCCTTCCTGATTTCTTATTCTTTTGC
>CM044441.1:93657671-93696561 GCA_024363595.1 Xenopus borealis
AGTGTGACAAACAAGAATAAGAAATCAGGAAGGGGGCAAATAGTTTTTCACACCACTGTATGTAGCTTTGTGTTGTCTTGCCTCTCGGTTCATTGTATCTCACAGCCCAGTTTGGCAGTAACTGGTAGTAACTGCTCAATGATTGTGTATAGCTGTCATCTGAGTGTGCATTGTAGTAGAAGGGAAGGCAGTTGTTGCTGATTTACTGCCAGCAAACCTATTAGTACAGATGGTAGATGCAGGCCTGCATAATCATATAGTTAGTTCTCTGTAAGTTGGGCTTCTAATAACATTTATGAACTGCAGAGATTGTATCAACCATATTTGTTAGATGATGTATTTCCCTTTTATTTCACAGGTTTTTGCACTGAAATGACACTTTCCTGGGATATTGTGCAATGGCAGAATTTATCTTGGCTTGCTCTAGCTTCAAGAACCTTTTTATTCAACATTACATTTATATAGCTTTAACTGCCTTGTACAGAGCACATGGTGTGACTGGAATCCCACCACTTTCTTGCCATCATTAAAGGAGGAACAATACTTTTTTTTATGTTCAACCTCTTTTAGTTTTGTTTTCGTTTTTTTTTTTTTTGACATTGTGTTAAGCAAATTGGCTCAATAGCAATAAACATTTTACTACCAGTAGACTGGGACACAAGCCACCAGATGATTTAATGGCCATTTGTATACCAAGACAAATGCATGGGTAGAGTAATGTTTCTTTCTGTTCTGCTTTCTCAAAAATGTTGCTATGCCCACTACCTGTGACCTTTCAACACACTTGATTTAGAGTTAACTAACCCTATAAAAGGGGCATGGCCCAACTGGGAGACCAATGGGAAGAATGTAGCCACCTTAGTGTTTTTCTTTTACTCCATCCTGCACAATGGCTGCATTGCATGGTATGATTTTTTTTTAACATGATGTGGCCATTAAACATTTTGTTAAATAATGGGAATTCCTGCTATAAGCCTAATATTTTAAAGCACCATTGCCACATAAAATATGTGCATTTAAAGGAAAAGAAAGGTTAAAACTAAGGAAGCCTTGTCGGAAAGGTCCACCTAAATATACCAGTAAACCCTCAAAGAGTCCTCTGTCAAAAGAAAAACTGCAATGCTTTCCTTCTGTTGTGTACACATGGGCTTCTGTATCAGACTTCCTGCCTTCAGCTTAAACCTCCTTGCCCTGGGCGTGAGCATGCTCAGTTTGCTTCTCTCCCCCCCCCCCTGCTGTAATCTGAGCCCAGAGCTATAAGTGGGCAGGAAGTGATGTCACACCATTGCTAATACTGCAGCTGCTATCCTAAATAAACAGAGAGCTTCTAGAGCTTTTTACTCAGGTATGGCAAAACATTCTATAGAATAACTATTGTATTCTAGCTTATAATAAAATGCCTCTGTAGCTTTCCTTCCCATTTAAGTATAATTGTCGTACTAGTTCAGTCTGTATAAGAAAAAAATTATTTCACGCTAATGCCCCTTTTTTTATTGAACGTAGTACAGGTATGGAACCTGTTATCCGGAAAGCTCTGAATTATGGAATTACTGTCTCTCATAGAATCTCTTTTCTTAACATTTTTTAATTTTAATTTCCTTTTTTTCTGTAATAATAAACCAGTAGCTTTTACTTGATCCCAACTAAGATATTTAATCCTTATTGGAAGAAAATCCAGCCTATTGTGTTTATTTAATGTTTACATGATTTTCTAGTAAGGCATGAATATCCAAATTACAGAAAGCTCTGTTATCCAGAAAACCCCAGGCCACAAGCATTTTGGTTTACTGGTCCCCATACCTGTATTTGCTGAGAACATCAGTGTCGGCAAGCATTGGGTATTAGTAAAGTATTAGAAAATTAGTATGAGCAAATGTCTTCACAGTGTCCCTCATTTTGCAGTTTTTGTGTGGTCCCATCCCACCTGTATATAATCAGAATACCCTGATTTCATGGATTTAAAAACATAAAATGGGTGTTCTATTGCACTGTGGAGGTGGCTCTGTCTTGGGACATATTCAAAATAAATGCATATACAGTTTCAACTGCAAGTTACAATGTAGAATCACTTTCTGTATAAATAAAGAATCTATTTGCTTTCAAACTTTTCTTTCTTTTCTGTCTGTCAATGTGTCCCAGACAGGACATGTGCTAATGTCACATAGTGGAGATGTTCCAGGTCAGGGCAATTTCACATTAAAGTGACTTTTTAAATCACAGAGCGATTCAAAAGTTCAACGTTCTAATTAAATGTTTAAAATTGGGTTATATTACAAAAAAAAAACACTAGCCATTAACATCAGTGACACTAGGTGGATTGTTTTATAATGGAAAGGTCACACATGGCAAAATGATAATTAACCTAGTGACTGGAAAGTCTATGGAAACTATTTTCCTCTAATTGTGGCTGACCTTGCTGGGGTTAATGTGTCCCACGCAGTGCCCAGTGGTAGATTTCCATTTAGAAACATCCCATCCTGACGGGTCACTAGGGAGTGCTGGAAAGTGATGTAGCCTAGCCTTATTTCACTTGTGTTTGTCTTGGAGCACAAACACTTTCCACAAACCGGGTGTCCCCACCCGCACTGCCGCTCCTGAAATATATGTTATTATATCAGATTGCTGATATCAGTGCTAGCAGACAACGGCCTGATAATGGTGCATCTGAGCAGCTCTGCTGTCCTGCTGAGTTTCACAATATGTTTCTGGATAGTCTACCATCATCATTGTGTGGCTGTTGCTTCTGTAGTCAACCTGATGTGCAGCTTCATCTGAACAGTGTATGGCTCTCCAATGTAAAACTATAGCATCCTGGCAGTTGTTTGATGGACTTGCTTGTTAAAGGAGAAGGAAAGCTTCTGAAGCATTTAAATGCCACTAGATTAGCCACAATAGTGTAAGCTACAACACTTTACCATACTTGAGTAAACAGCTCTAGAAGCTCTTACTGTTTGTTTAGGATAGCACCTGCCATATTAGATTGATGTGACATCACTTCCTGCCTGAGTCTCTTCTTTCTTACTCATAGCTCTGGGCTCAGATTATAGCAGGGAGGGGGCAAGGGGCAGGGTTGGACTGGGGTGGCACAACTGGTCTTCTGCCTCAGGGCCCCCCTCCAGACCCGAGGGCTGCCTCCTCCCCACCATGCGCAATAGCAGGAAGTGGGCCAGGAAGTGGCACATCAGCATGAGCATGCACTTCAGCGTGCACACCTGCACTGTGCAGGAAGTGGGTGCGGATCTGGGCCAGCGGGGGCCCACCGGGTTTTTTCCCCATTTCCCACCGGCCCAGTCCGACCCTGGCAAGGGGAGAGAGGAACAAAAAATGCTCAACCCCTAGTACTGGAGGTTTATGCTGAAAACAGGAAGTCTGATAGGGAAGCCCATGTGTACACAATAGACAGAAGAAATGCTGTGTTTCTTTTGACAGAGCAACATTATTTTGAGGGTTTACTAATGTATTTATATAGACCTTTCTGATAATGCTTACTTAATTTTATCCTTTCCTCCCTTTAAGCGATATCTAGCATGTTCTAGTGTTTTGCCGACCAGATTCACACCCACCCTTTTAAGGCCCCCGTACACAGGTCGATAAAAGCTGCCGACAGACCTAGTCAGCAGCTTACTGGCCCGTGTGTGGGGCCATCGGATGGGCTTCCCTGATCGATATCTGGCCAAAAGTCGGTCACATCTCAATTGGTCAGGTTAAAAAACCCAGTCAGATTGCGGCACACCTCTGCATGTATGCAGTCCCGCAATCCAACTGCCCTAAGGCCCACGATCGGATCAGCCTGATATCGCCTGTTATGTTTTGGTATAAACACCACATTGCCCACCTAGTTTTGAACCCTCTCCACTTCTGCATGCAATAAAAATGCAGAATGAGGGGAAAAGACTGCTGGGAGAGAAATAGAAAAAAGACAGGGAAGTGTTAATCAGATAAAGAAGGTGGAGGCATCAAAGAGGGTTATAGAAAAAAAGGAGAGAAGAAGAAAACAGGGGAAACAGAAAGAGAAAATGAAGGTATTAAACAACAGCAGATTACAGAATAGTTAGATAATGATACTGTATATATGAAAAAATCTTAGGTAATATAGAATATGATGGGGTTGTGCTATGTTATGACACAATACACAGGCAAGGAGCTTGTTTGCAGAAGCTGGATTGGAAGCCAAGAAAAGTCACATGCACAATTTTCTTTTGGGATCCCTACAGGTCACATACTTAGGTACAGGCCCGGACTGGCCATTTGTGGGTTAGGGCAAATGCCAGAGGGGCTGCTATAAGGTCCCATAGAAAGTCAGTGTTTAGTGGGCTGGTGGGGGCTGTTTGGGCCTATATGTGGGCTGATGGGCCTCTTGTGTACCTGAAATGCCAGGGCCTATTTTAATTCTCAGTCCAGTCCTGCGTTAGGTACATCTATGTATACTGGGCATTAAACTGTGCATTAGAAGGAAATACCAAAATGGAAATAGCAAAATGGTTTTGCTTTAAAGTGTATGAAACCAGAAAGTATTGGTGTGTGAGGCTTACTATAACAATGGGTGTGGCTTATGGTTGCGGGAGGGGCTTGTTGTGCTACGCTCACCATACAGAGCATCCCTCCACCTTTTTCACTCCAATTCAAGCACTGATTATAAGGATCTGGGTGAGGAACTCCACACCCAAAACTGGTGGGTTATGGGCAGCTAATTAGGGCTGGGTATTGCCGGCACATTTTCCTATACAGTTATTACTATGCATCTCCATTTCAGGAAAAAATAAAACAAACCAGTTAAAATACATTCAAATGTACCCTGTTGTATTTGAATGTATAAGGGAATGCCACTGAATCAGTAAACACAAAAGCCACATAGACAGTAGGAGCATCTGATGGAAACGGCTATTTTAGAATTCATTGTTTTCCCCGTGTTTCTTCATTTCTCCTTTTGGCGTGATACAGCTAAAACTGGTTTTGCAAAAAGAGCCACCACAATAGACTTGGAGGGTTTCAGAAAGTAGTCTGGTATCATAAAAATCCAGAGAGATGGTTTCAAATGGAAGTAATAAAAAAAAAAGTTTCCATTTCTCCTTTGCCAGTATAAGTGCTGGTGTCTGTGGCCTGTGCCATCCATGTTATGTTTCGGGGTTAATGAGCATTTTATGTTTCTGTGCAGTCACTTGAATAAAAGGGGGTTCATTTCCCTTGTGTCATGCATACGGGGTGTGCTGGGGAGTTTTAGGAGTTGTAGTTCTGCAACAGCTGCAGCACAAAAAGCAGTGCGTCTCTTCAGCCCTAATCATTATATGTTGAAAATGGAGTCCTAGCTTTAAAATGGTACTATAATTTGCTCTTGCTAAGGACATCAGTGGTTATTCACAGGATTCCTTATTATCCAATCCAAAGCACTTTGCACCTGGCAGATGTTGAATTTAAGGGCTCCAAATGAGTAGCCTTTCGTGTCATCTGTCAAAATAGAACTGATTGAAGACTCAACATTAAACCATCTGTAGCGTGTTCCGTATTGACAGTAATAAGTGGTATGCAAGTTGTAGGAAGAAAATGGCATTTCTTTATGTGCTGTGTGCTTAAGGAAATGTTAGAGGCTCCGGGCTAAAGACTTGTTCTTTCAGCTCCAGGAGCAGGGGGACATTGAGACGTACACAATTACATGGGAGTACAACGTGTGGTCTTTTTTCTATAGCTCACATGGTAGCGAGTATGGTAGAGAGTATTTTCTGGTGTATATAATATGCTGGTCTTTATTATAGAATATGCCAGTCTTTTGTTTTTAACTATTTATTATAGAATATGCCAGTCTTTTGTATGAACTATTTATTTCAGTGTTATCTTTAAAGGAAATGATGAAAGTGCCAAACATATTTTTTTAGGAAGCAGAAGCAGGAGCTGAGTAAGGCTGACTATTACACTTGCCAACCTTAGCTAATGACGTGCCCCCTCCAGACTGCCAGACATCTATGAAGCAGCTTTAGAATTCCCATTGTGCAAGGCCTCTACGATCATCCTGTTGCTAACCTGGGCGGAACAACTGATCAACCTTGTTTTTTTTTTCCCCAGCTGATTCATTATTTTGCCCATCTTTAGAGAATGTTGGGCCAGAGCATTGTTGGAATGCTGTGGGCTCCCCATCCAACAGAATGTAAATCACCTGTGAACTTTCAGCTGCTATTTTATCTGCTTCCCCCAATATTATTATACTGGGAGCTAATAGGGCTTTTAGCATTGCTGATATGTGACCAATTTCACGGAATCCTTTTATCCAGAACAAGACTGTAGGTTTCTTCTTTGAATGTTTCATTAGGCATATTGGCAAAATACCTTTGTGCAGAGAGAACCCTTGGGACTGAATTATTTCAGATATAACGTTATCAAGATCAAGGGGGTGTTTCACCTTTAAGTTAACATGTAGTAGGTTATAGAATGGCTAATTCTAAGCAACTTTTCAATTGGCCCTCATGTTTCTTTTTTATAGTTTTTAAATTATTTGCTTTATTCTTCTGACTCTTTCCAGCTTTCAAATGGAGTTTGCTGACTCCATCTTAAAAACAAATTCTCTGTAAGGCTACAAATATATTGCATACCTCCAAACATTTTTTAAATAATAAGAGGGAAAAAAAAGTCACACTTATTTTTTTGACCATGCCCAATTTTGTGGCCACATCCCATAATTACAATGTTCATTTTACCAAATTAAACAGGTTATGAAAGTTTGAACATATTTCTGGTTTTTTTTTTCAGTTTTTACAATTTTGCTAATGTTAGTTGCCATTTTCCCTGTTATTTTCCCTGATGAGTAGAACCATAAAAACTAGATTTAATTAGCATAAAAGTAGCATTCAAAATTATACTCTAGATATAGAGAAACAAGAACATAAAAAAGAGAAGAACTTTTCAGAAATGTCAGTAGCAAAACATTTTTTCCATAATAAACACACTGCAGCCCAAGTAAGATGGACTATATTGGAACAAGTAACCATGGCGAGAGGTGGCAATATTAGAAAAAGGTTGCTACAGCGTGAAGCAGCATGGATAAAAAGATTGGGTTCTTTAATAGCTACAGTATGGGTTTAAATGAAAGTTTTAGTCTATGTTTTTTATAATATGTAACAAAGCCTTTTATTGGATGTAATTGTAACAATATTAGCTACAGGAAGGAATATTTATACTTTGTGTATATTTTAATTTTGTTATAGATGTTTTGATACAATAACACTATTTTGGTCACTTATAGTTATCATCATATTGCAGGCAATACCGTTAAAGAGACTCGCCTCTTTCATATGAAGTATGGGAGTTTAACAAATCATTGTATAAGGATGAATGTAAACGAGCACAAAAGGGTTAAATGTATCACATGACTGCTCACATGGTGTTAAAGGTAGTTAATGCAAATTATGTTTACTTGAGCTTTATTGCACCTGAAGAAGGGGTTGACCCCGAAAACTTGTGCTGAGTCTGCTGAAATAAATGCTTTAAAGGCTTTTTGCCAAAAAATTGGTGTGCTTCCTCCATATGGGATTCTTTGATAATTCTGGGGGCCACAGGTAGTTTTTATCTGGGAATATATGTGCTAGATGTGTTGTTTGGCCAAGTTGTTGGCCCACCTTGTTTATTTAACTCTCAGGTCAGTGATCAATAAAACAGTGGGGCGCAAGCTGAGGGTGATTTTTGTGTTTGGGCAGGCTAATTAAGACTTTTCCTACATAGATTGCTTCAAGGTGTCCCACAGTATTTATAGAATTTAACAAATTAAATACAGTGGGATATTTTATACATCCCATAACACATCAGGATATATACACATCTTATTCCATATATAATCTCCCCCCCCCCCCATAATAAACAGCAGCATAAATGGTCAGGGTTTGGTTTGGGATTCTGATGAATCCAAGAGCCTGGATGAGCTAAATTCAAACCCTACAACATGCAAAAAAAATTGCATGCATATCTGCAGTGTCCACCACTTGCACTGTCAATTTTCATGCACAAGGAAAAGTTGTTTCAGTATTCGTCCAAATCCTGAGATGAAGATTTGGGATTTGACCAAACCTTGGTGCATCCCTAATTAATGCCATGTCTGTTTTATGTATAATACTCCAAATGCACATGAGAAGTGGAATGCAGTGCCAGTTACTTGTATAATACTCTTGGAATTCATGCTGGGATGAATATAGTGGCAAATTCATGTATAATTACCCCTGAATACATGGCATATTATACCTCCAGTATACTACCTCCATCCAAATTCATTGGTGTTGATTTGGAAAGGCAAAGCTGGGTCTGTCAATAAAATACTGATATTGTAAATTTTTACAAGTGCAATAAATTGTAATTATTAACATGTATTTCTATAGCGCCAACTTATTTTATAGAGCTGATACATAAGTCTCACTGAGTAGTGATGGGCGAATCTATCCCGTTTCGCTTGGCAAAAAATTTGCGAATTTCCAGTGAAATTCGTGAATTGGCGATAAATTCACGAAATGAGTCGCGTCATGTTTTTGACGCACATTGCGTCATTTTCGGCGCACGTCACTTTTTTTTTACGTGTCTCTTTTTTTTTTTACGCCAGCGATTTTTGCCTGCGAATTCGTGCCTGCTGAATAAATTCGTCCATCACTAAGGGGCAGATTTACTAGCAGTTGAATTTCGAATGGCAAAAAAATTCGAAATTCGACCAGGGAATAGTGTGGGAATAGTGGGGAATTAAAAAAATTTGAATTCGAATTTTGATCGATCAAATAGGGGAATTCGATCGAATTTGATTAAAATTCTAATCGAATTTTCGAATGATTTTTAAACGATCGACCATCAAATAATCGAATTTTTGAATAGACTTTTGTTTGAATATTCTAATAGTTTGAATTCAAAAATTCGAATTCGACTATTCTGTGGTCGAATTTGCCTAATTTGCATATTCGAATTTCGAATTTGAATCTTTTTGAATCTTTTTGAATATTTGAATCCTTCATGTGAATACATGTGAATTTAGTAAATCTACCCCTAAGTGTGAGCTTTGGCCACCGCATGAACTAAAGAACTGCATTTGTACAGGTAGAGAAAATGCTTGGGTGACCATGGCTTTCACCAAAAGGAAAGATTGCACTGTAACTCACACTGGGATAATCCCAAAGACAACTATGAAATGGTGTTCCTTGGAAATATTGGTAGATTCTCTCTAGATGCTATTAATGCCATTTTTCCCCAATGTATATAACGAGTATGATGGTGCTTGATAATATTTTTTCAGTGCACATATAGCTGGTTTTAGTTTATTGAATATGGAAGCTTTATCTGAAGAGGGCATGAAGTATCCAGGAAAATACCGAGGCAATTAAACCTGCTGCCTGTAGCTTTAATAAGGACTTCAAAAACAGGCATCTTGCTGACAGTCTCGAATGATTGTATGTGAAATTCCATTTATAGTGCAAATAATGCCAGGGATTTGAGTAAATAAGTCCATATCATAACAGTCTGGTCTTTCCTCTGGCTCATATTTTCAGTTTTGTTAATAACCAAATGGGAGACGCCGTTGCGTGTTATTTCTGTTTTTCATGGTAATTAAAGCTCCTACAGGCTCAGTCCATGCTGCTACAGCAGTCGTACATGGCCTACAATCCTTTGTTGTGTTTGATTGATGGACCGTCTCATCCACTCTCCATTGCTGCATCATCTACATAATCTATAGCAAAGCTTCCCTGCTTCATTAGACCTTGCTAGCCATGCCGAAAGAAAAAAGAATATATTTTGGAGATAATATTGTCCTCATATCACAGAATGGAAATGAAACCTAATGAATTCTACTAGGGTCTAATAAAATTGGACAGACGTTCTTATTTACACGTCTGCACTACTCTAAGAGCGAGCGCACTTTGGATTGAGTTCGTTTGGCTGGGTTACCGTGCCACTGCAACTGGCAGATTGTACTTATTTATTTAAGGATGTTCTTTATCCCAGCCTACCAAGGATTTGTTCAAATGAAAAAAAAAAAGACAAGCCTTGAGAGGCTTAGCAATACTCACTTATAGAAACCCTCATCTACCGTGCCACATTTTAGCATCACAATTGTTTATTATTGCTAAATGGAGGGTGCCCTTTTTGTTCAGGTATGGGATCCGTTATCAGGAAAGCTCCGAATCATGGATACACTGCCTCTCATAGACTCCTTTTTATCCAAATCTTTAAAAATTATTTACTTTTTCTCTGTAATTATAAAACAATAGCTTGTACTTAATCCCAACTAAGATATAATTAATCCTTATTAGAAGCAAAACCAGCCTATTGGGTTGATTTAATGTTATACGATTTTATAGTAGAATTAAGGTATGAAGATCCAAATTACAGAAAGATCTGTTATCCAGAAAACCCCAGGTCCCAGGCATTCTGGATAACATATCCCGTACCTGTATTTTCAAACCTTAAATTTTACTATTACTACCTACCAAAAAGGTTTATTATTAAATTCTCTTTTACGAAGAACAGTCTTTTGCTGTAGTATTTCCACTTCTTCCAATGGACATTGCATGTATTAGACTTAGAGCAACTTAAAGGAAAACTATACCCCGAAAATGAATTTTTGAGCAACAGATAGTTTATATCAAATCAAGTGACATATTAAAGAATCTTACCTACCTGATATATATACATATTTAAGTAAATATTGCCCTTTTACATCTCTTGCCTTGAACCACCATTTCATAATGGTCTGTGTGCTGCCTCAGAGATCACCTGACCAGAAATATTTCACCTCTAACTGTAACAGGAAGAAGTGTTGAAGCCTGCTAATTGGCTCATGTGACTTAACTTTATAGTTTGTTTGGTATGTTTGTGTGCACCGTTGGATCCCAGGAGGCTGTCCTTATTTTTTAAAATGGCTATTTTCTATTTATGATTACCAAATGGCACATGCTAATAAAAAAAGTGTATTATTATGAAAATGGTTTATTTACGTGAAGCAGGATTTTACATATGAGTTGTTTTATGCAATATCTTTTTGTAGAGACCTACATTGTTTGGGGGGTATAGTTTTCCTTTAATGCGCCTTTGTAAAACTCTAATTTGGTGCGTGTGTGGCACGGTTTGTAACAATAGCCTTTCTCACTCTTAGTAAGATATCTCGGTGTCTATGGACTTTCCCTTTTGGGAAGCTTTAATTGCCCAACCTCTTTAAAATATTGTATTTATATGGTATGGGATCCATTATACATAAACCTGTTAACCAGAAAGCTCTGAATTATGGGAAAGCCATCTCCTATAGACTCTGTTTGAAGCAAATAATTATAATTTTTAAAAAGGGGTTCCCTTTTTCTCTGTGTGCAAGATTTTACAAGATTAGAAGTCAAAGTATTGTGTGTATTATGTGCTTAGAATATCTTCCCAGCTTTATTACTTGAACAACATGCTGAACTTTATTAAGCTCTGCTGTTGCTGATATTGCTCTAATGCTGCTAAGAAATGCCTCAGCTACTGCAGAAAATTGTAAACGTTCAGGCAGGTGGGAAGCAGACTTCCTGAGCTGCTACTGAGGAACACTACTTTACAAAAAGTTAACTACACCTTGAATTTACAGAAAACATGCAGATAAGTAGATAATATATTCTACCTTTATTCGTATAATAAGTCCATTAACTCTGTTCATAGATATTGCTTTCCATTAATCATGTGCATTTCTTACCTGCACCAATATATTTCACACCATGCCATAAACCACCTCTGCTTTGCCTGATCTTGCTAACCGATATGTATATGTTTCAGTTTTCTAATCTAAGAAATAATTCTCCAGTTATACCTCACTTTCTCAAGGTTTTGCTAGTCGCTGGGATTTAAATACATATATTCTATTATATTGTACTGGCTCAAAAGATGCTCAGGACTTGGGGTTTCCAAACTCTTTCTGTAATTTGGATCTCCGTCCCTTAAGTCTACTAAAAATTATTTAAATATTAAACCCAATAGGATTGATTTGAGCTTAACTGGCATAATGTACAACGTAGTGTTTTATTATAACAGAGGAAAGGAAAATATTTTTTACATTTTTAATTATTTGATTCTAATGGAGTCTATGGGAGCTGGGCTTCCTGTAACATTGCACTTTCTGGATAATGGATTTCCGGATAATGACTCCCATGCCTGTGTGAGTATAGAGCTTGATATTACCTCTGCCCAATATTTAGCCTTATACAGTATTACACATAATTCATACCTATAATGTAAATTCATTAGTATTGATTTTGTTTTCAGCTGATGCTCAACACATTTGAAGCCTTTCCTGCTATTCTATTTCCCTAGTATTTTCTAATAAGTTATTCCTCCAGACACATTATCTGCTGTATAAACCATTCACATTTTTCTGGCTAGTTAGTTAGTTAAATTGCCTTTTCTCCATCGCCAAGATTTAATATTATTCCATCTGCTTATAAGCTTCTATTGCCTTCATGCCTGTCTCTTGGGGATATAGTTAATGTAGATATTAAAAGTTTTTTGGGGCTTTAACCTTTTAACTAACAGTGGTTGATTGAGATTATTTTGGTTTTATTCTAATAAAAACATGTGATGTTGCTGAAGAGTGTGACAGTAGCAGCAGTTGAACAGGCTTGGTTGTGTGATGTAAGGGAAGTGGTTATGGCCATACACCAGTGCACCAGGACTGAATGAGAGCTGATGATTAAACTCCTCTGTAACTTCAGGAAAGGTGAGGTCTGATGTGACTGCTGTGCTGGGATTCCTGTTTACAGTTTAACGTTGAAGTAAAAGTTTCCATGTATACCTCTGTGTCTGTGAGCTTTAAAAGAGTCAACCCTATCCGATTACTGTCTGGTTTTTAAAAGAGGAAACCCTTCCAAACATCTGTTCCATGTTTGTGTTGACAGTGTCATGCAGGCTAACATTTGTGGTATCTCAGCGGATAGGCCATCTGAGGGAGCACACCTGCTAGTAAAGCCTGAGAGCTTTGGGCTGACTGTTCTTTGGAAAAAATAACAAGAACCAGTGTGTGAAGCTTTGGTTTCCAGGCCTGTTTTACTTTATTTAAAAAAAAAAAAAAAAAAGAAATGGCAGTTTTGGGCAGCTGCTGGTTTTATACTTTAATGATTTAAGGTGAAGAAGGCAATTCTAAGTTGTTGGTGGCCACATGCAGATGTTTGGGGCAAATCCCTAGACAAGTTATGTGACTAAGTACGCTTGTGACCATAACACTATATGACATTATAGTTTATATATCAGCCATACACATGGGAGCATTTAAGGCGCTAGGACCGGACAGCTTTTTTACGATGAAAAGAAGTGGAAGAATATTTCTACAAAGAGCATCGTAAGCACAGGTGATATCAGAGATCTGCTAGGAAGAGGCACAAGCAAATATATTTAGCCAATGAATGCACACTGTCAACTCCCTTGAAATGTAATTTCTATGTTACAAATGCTCCTCGGGGGAAGCCGTGCACAAAAGACAGATGGGAGTCTGGTAGGAGACATACTTAAGACTTCCAATCATTTCCAGTAGAGAGGCAATGATGTATACGCCACAAAGACCACAGATGGAAAATAAAACATGCATGTGCCGTCTTGTTGTAAACAATGCTAAGCATTGTGATTCACAGAGACTTTTCATTCTTTACACATTGTACAGTAATTAAAATGCAGGTCAGTGTAGGGTTTACAAGCACAGCGACAGAGTAATGCTTCAGCTGCCAGGAAGATCGGGCGCCCTTTGCAGTTTGAGAGAGAACAAAGTTGTACCATCAAAAACTGTCACTTAATTTTATGGAGATCTTTTGAACCTTGGAACCAGCTGCTTATTTTGTTCTCTGTTGCCTAGACAGCTTGTTTTGTCAGTTATAAACTTTGCGTTGGACATGCATGCCCTCTTGTCAAAGGCCCTAGAAGGAACTCTGTATATGGTTGGTATATCAGTGGAAGCACCAATCAGAAGTCACCCTTTGATTCATTACAAGATCATATGGAACATTATTCTTTAACTTGGTTGTGCTGAATTCTGTCAGAACTCTAAATCACAGTATAACCCACAGTAACCAATCAGCAGCTAGCTTTTCACTAATTCAGACAGGACAATGAAAACACTTATCTAATTGCTTGCATTTGTCTAAAGGAACTTGTTTAAAGCCATTGACAGGTTTTTTTATATAAATAAATAAAATTCAGGAAATAATGGACTCCATTTTCTCCCGTAGACTCCATCAAAGTACATTTTTTAAAAATGATAATAAAACAGTACCTTGTACTTAATCTTAACCAGGGCCGCCATTAGAAATCACGGGGCCCCGCACAACAAAATTGTCGGGGCCCCCTGGGCTCCGCCCACCCAGGCATCTAAGCCCCGCCCCAATCCCCGCCGAATCCACCTCAAAGTTAAAAAGACCAAACAGACATCAGCGCTAAAAAAGTAAACCCCCCCAGGGCTCACTTATAAGTTGAAAAAAAATTGGTGCAAGCCCCCCCCCATAAAAGCCCCTCATACAAGTTTAAAAAAATTGGGGCCCCAAAAATAATTTTTTAATAAAACATTGGCGACAGGCCCCCCTTACAATTTAAAAGAATTGGGGCCCCAAAAATATTTTTTTTATAAAACATTGGCGACAGGGCCCCCTTACAAGTTTTAAAAAAATTGGGGCCCCAAAAATATTTTTTTAATAAAACATTGGCGACAGGGCCCCCCTTGCAAGTTAAAAAAATTGGGGCCCCAAAAATATATTTTTTTAATAAAACATTGGCCCCCCTTACAAGTTAAAAAAAATTGGGGCCCCAAAAATATTTTTTTAATAAAGCATTGGCGACAGGGCCCCCCTTGCAAGTTAAAAAAAATTGGGGCCCCAAAAATTTTTTTTAAAAACATTGGTGGCAGGGCCCCAGTTAACAAGTTAAAAAAAAAATATTGGAGCCCCATAAAATATTTTTTTTTTAAAAATTGGTGACAGGGGCCTATAAAAAAGTATTAAAAGAAAACATTTGAGGCCAGGGGATAAAAAAAAAAACCACATAGGTGTTGGTGGAATTGAACTCATGGCTGCAGGACTTCAGTATACTTGCTTGACTTCAGGTATTTTCTTTAGTGCTGGCTCCTCGTGACTTCGGGTATTTCCGTGACTTCGGGACTTTAAGTGTCGGCTCCTTCGCGTCTGTTCGGCACTTCCGCATCGGCGCTTCAGCAATCGGCTCGGCCCCGGGCCCGGGACACTTGTCCCCCCTGTCCCCCCCTGATGGCGGCCCTGATCTTAACTAAGGTATAATTTGTCCTATTGGAGGTAAAACAGCCTATTGGGTATATATATATATATATATATATATATGCATTCTGGATAATGGGTCCCTTACCTCTACTTTTCTGGGACATCCAGCTTTATTGGATTATATCATTTTTTAAACACTGAGTATACAAAGAGAATTGTAATGGATTTTAAAACTCACTCTTAAGAACTCCTAATGGTGTTTATTTCTGGGTTCTTGAAATAGATTCTTATACATTAAATATATTCTAATACTAGTCTGATAAATTATATTGGCTTTTCTTTACATTATTATATTCCTTCTTATCCATATTAAGGCTTTATTAATGTATTGGTCCTTTGGCATGTTCCAATTTGGGCTAAATCCACCTTCTCCTTGCTGGGTGTTTCCCACACACCTCACTGACAAATGATAAATAGGTCAGGCTATGGGAACGTCTACCAGAGGTAGAGAGACTGGCGCAACTTGGCTTTACTCCCTTTCTGGCCATTGACCTATTCTTTGGGACAAAGTCTAATCAGTCATGTAAATGTTATGAGGAAATGAAGAATGGAAGAGCTGCGGTAGTTGCTGTTCTAGTGTTTATTCTATGAAACCGTTATTTGTTATATATATATGTTTCTGTTTCACTGTAGGAAATGTACCTAATTGGGACATTTTTTCCCTTTGCTACGGTTTGTTTTCCTGACAGCCATTCTATATGCTGAAGTTGGTACGTACCCAAAAGTAATAACTTGCCCTATTTTACAAAATGCCAGCAGTACATAATAGGGATGTGACTCACTCCAGAAAAATATATTCTGTATTCCGGAGAGCCAGATCCTATTTTAGTACCAATTTTAATTATTAATCTTGCAAATTCACGCCAGTATTTTCAGTACTCAACAGAAGCTCATTATAACTTGGTGTCTGTGTATCTGCATCTGTCATTTTACCAGGAGACACAATTTTACATGTAACAAGTGTGGCCTGAGCACTATGACTCTTACAAGGGTTTGGTCCACTACCTGCTCTGCCATTGTTTAAAACCCAGCAGCTATTCCAAGAAACAGTTGTTAGGCTCAGAGGGGGCTCCAACTAGGGAATGCCTCCTGCAGTCTGAACATGGCAAAGTGGGTCAGAATATTTGCTCTGGGCTTCTCAGAGGCACATTATATGTCTGTGTTACTCTATATTTATGTGCAATGCACCATCACTTAATAAAAAGCTCTGTTTTCTACTTTTGTAATTACAAAGTTTATTTGCAGAGCTGCAGGTGTGTGTGAGCTAATAAATAATCTCCTCAAGTAAGTTTAAAATTGTTTTAAAGGAAAAGGAAAGTAATTTTATACTTGGGGTGCCAAAAGTTAGGCGTGCTCACTGGAAGAACCCCCGGACCAAGCACAATGCTGACCTTATCTGGATGCAAGAAACTCACTTTTGCAGAAAAAACCAAATGCAATTCTAAAATAAGCACTATGCTATTAGTTGCAACTACATCCCATGAACATAAGATATTATTTGCAGATAATGTGGCCCTCGTATTGACAAAGCCCACCTCAGGTTTAAAAGAGGTCTTCAGTATGCTTACAGATTTTGGGACTATGTTGCACTACAAACTTCATACAGGTATGGTGGGATCTGTTATCCAGAAACCCGTTATCTAGAAAGCTCCATATTATGGAAAGGCCAACTCGGGTAGACCCCATAATCCAAGTTTTCAAAAAATATTTCCTTTTTCTCTGTAATAATAAAACAGTACCTTGTACTTGATCCAAACTAAGATATAATTAATCCTTATTGGAAGCAAAACCAGCCTATTAGGTTTGTTTGATGTTTAAATTATTTTCTAGTAGACAAGGAAGAACTAAACCCCCCTTGTGTGAAAAGTCTCTTCCACTACCCTCCATAGTGCCCCCTCCCTACTTCTGCCCTGCATAGTGCAAAGCATTAGTGAAAACTGTGCCCCTAATTGTGAAACTCACCAATCTGTTCAGAGTAGAGCAGCAGACCTCAAGTGGCACCAACAGACACAATTTGAACAACAATACCTGCTAACATCAACATGAAAAAGGTCACAACCATGAAGTATAACCTCCTGATGCAGAAACCTGTTAAGGAGAACTTACCAGCTTTAAAACTGTGGGAACGAGACATGCAAACCCTCACTACATAGAGACCAATGGGAGTGATTATTCATGCAAATGCCAAAACACTTTCACTCATTGAACCACCAAGAAATGACAATTAAACCAATGTACAGCTGATATACGACACCAGACAGGATCCTTGCAGCATACCTTAATGCATCATAACTATGCTGGAGATGTCATCTGGACACTGGCTGTCTATTCCACATATGGTGGTTATGTCCAGTTGCACAAAACTTCTGGTCACAGGCCCAACAAACAATGAAGTCTAAAACTGGCCTAAACATCTAACTTAACCCAGCCCTGTCTGTCCTGGGACTCCATACACAAAAAATCGAGAAACTTCAAAAACAAATACTGTTTGCCAGCAGAACTCTACTTGCGAAAAATTGGGAAAAAGAGCTCTCTACCCAAGTTGGTGACTGAATTTATCCAGCTGTATGAACAGACCATTATAAACTCTGCCCACTGAGGGAGAATAGCTCCACATGGGAATTTCTCCCTCGCCAACAAATCTCCTTACTGTACTCAACACAAGCTGATTACACAACAACAATAAGCTATGATCAAAGGTTACCTATTTACTCTCCTAACTCCTACTTTTCCCTCTTTTCCTTCCATTTTTCTGCTCACACTGTCACAAAGTAATTTGAAAAATTGTTCATTAAAAAAATGTAACAGTGAGATCATATTAACACTTGCAAACTGTGGGCTTGGTAGGGGAAATAGGAGCAATATAAACGGTAAGAAACAAAATTCACAAATCCCATCCATAAAGCAGCCTACTACCCTCATATGCCTTCCCCATGGGATATGTAGCCATTTTATAAATTTGAGGCTGTTTAAAATTTCCTTCTAAGATAGGTGGTTAATATTTTAGTCAGGAGTTTGGCCTTTGCTGCTAGCTATTCTGGGGGGTGTTGTATATATATATATATATATGTGTATATATGTATATATATATGTGTATATATATATATACAGCATATATGTGTGTGTATATATATATATATATATATATATATATATATATATAATTTGTTTAGAGTATAGATGCACACCAGGATTTGAAAAGGCTTAAAAAGTTACATTTATTTGTCTGTAGATGTTGGAGACCATTGTCAAGACCATTGTCAAGACCTTGTATATCCTTCTCCCTGGCTGAACCGAATCCAAATCCTAATTTGCATATGCAAATTAGGGCCAGGGAGGGAAATCACACGACTTTTTGGCACAAAACAAGGAAGTAAAAAAAAGTTTTCTCTTTCCCACCCCTAATTTGCATATGCGGATTCGGATCAATATTCGGCCAAATCTTTCAGGAAGGATTTGGAGGTTTGGTCGAATACAAAATAGCGGATTCGGTGCATCCCTAACATATATACATAAGTATAAAGTGATGGCACTCACAGGATTTTCAGCAAAAACAGACAAAAGGTGTCAAAAAAGGTTTATTCGTCCAACATTTCTGTCCCACACAGGAACCTTTGTCAAGGAAACCATTATCCAGAAAGTTCCAAATTAAGGAATGAACATCTCCCATAGGGGTAAATTTATCAAAGAATGAAGTTCCGCCACTAGAGGCAAATTCCGCCACTCTCCATTAATTTCTATGGGATTTTGAAAGGCGTATTTATCAATGGGTGAAGTGAAAGTTCACCCTTTGATAAATACGCCTTTAAAAATCCCATAGAAATGAATGGAGAGCGGCGGAATTTCCCTCTAGTGGCGGAACTTCACTCTTAACTCTTTGATAAATATACCCCATAGACTTCATCATAATCAAATAATCCAGATATTTTGAAAATGATTTCCTTTTTCTCTGTTATAATGAAACAGTACCTTCTACTTTATCCCAACTAAGATATATAAATGAAATGTATTAAATTCATAAATAAATAAAAGCAAAGCCAGCCTATTGGGTTTATTTAATGTTTACATTATTTTCTAGTCGACTGAAGGTATGAGGATCTAAAAATACAGAAAGATCTGTTATCCGGAAAACCCCAGGTCCCAAGCAGTCTGGATAACAGGTCCCATACCTGTATAGGGAATTACAAAAAATGGCCTACCCAGCTTTTCCGTTATGTGAGGAAAGTGGCAGATGTAGTTTGCTGAATGTAGTGCAGAGATGTTAGAGGGTGAAGGAAACAGGGCTGCTAAGAAGACTATGAAATGGCATGATAGTTTAAGCAGCCGTTATAGGAATATGCATTGAGACCAGGGATGCCAGCTGCTGTTCAACTACAAGTTCCAACATCTACAGCTGAACAGCCAAAGGGTTGGCATCTCTGGTTTTAACCTCTCGCAGATGGTGCCAAAAAACCCAATGGCATCCTTAAAAAGAGGTGAGTTTGTATGGCAAAGCAGCTCTTATCCATACTAAATGCTTTGTCCTAAGGGAAATCATACTTTATTCATAGAGATATTTCCCAAAAAATGTGTCCATCTGTGAAAAGAAAAAAAAATGACAAATGTGGTTGGAGGACTAGACTCTTACAAAATGCCTTTTTAACCTACATTAATTGAATAAAATGGGAGATGGCTATCCTGTTATTCGTAGCTTTCTGGATAATGGGTTTCTGGATAACCGCTCCTATATCTGTATCCCTGACACACTCGCATTGGGGGGCTCTGTTTTCTAGAGCACATATACATTTCGCTTGCTAGGATCACTTTTATTCAGCTAGGTCTCCCAGCACAAGACAGACATTTTGATGTTGCATTTTTACAATGAAAAATGAAACTGTACGAGTACTGTATAGGCATAAAATAAATGGAAGTGTTTTGTCACTGGTTAGAACAATATTATCTCCATCATTTTAATACATAGACACGTCTTTTTGTCTCATTCTGTCATTTTTATTAAGCGCACGCCTGTCCTTTCAAGGTATATTTAAAAACAAAGGTCCATAAGTAAAAGAAAGGAATTTTCATTTGAATAAGCGCTTGTGCATTAGCAGTCAAGGCACTCAAAGCCTCCCCAGCACGAAGCGGGTTACTAGGCACGAAATGGGAGCATTCTTTGGCCAGCTGCTTAGCGACTGTCCCTGAGTGTGTGCAGATTGGATGCTATTATGTGCAACAGTTTTAACTTCAATGGCAAATTCAATGGAAAGCTTTTTGTGCAAGCGCTAGGCCTTTAAAACTAAGAAACAAATTGAACAACGGGGACCGCAATTATTTTACCTTGATAAAAGTAAATACACATCCCTATTCCATGGAGGAAAAAAGGACAAGTCTGCTTCTGTTATTCTAACAATGGAGCTGTTGCACAAAGAGTGCATTTACAGTCGACAATACATATACACAGGATACATATGCTTCACATTATTCACTGTACTCTCCTCATTTATCCATGTTCAGCAAGGCTCTTTTTTGGCGATCTACCAATGCTTGTAGCAGATGATTCCTATTAAAATACATATCTGTCACTATTCAAGCAGACCATGCTGGATTATGTGCCCTTTGGTTAGGATTATTGCCTAGCAAACCTTCTTACTTGCACTTTGAAAAGCATTTATATTTACTGAACCTTTGCAGTCACCATATACAGGTTGTTTCTGGAGATCGCTGGAAAATCCATAATGGGGCACCCAATAACTGATCTGCCTTATGCCTGTTTTACAAAGACTCAGAGCAATCCCTTTTTTTATAACCAATAACTACACAAAACCCTTTTTTGTCCTTCTTTATTACCAGGCAGATTTTGTTTGTGATTCTGCCAGCCGCAGGAAGGTGAATTCAAAATAAGTTATTGTTATATGATCTTATTTTACGTTGTGCTATATTTTTTTTATCATAATATTTCTCACAGTTATCGAATTCACAACAAAAATTTCTACATTTTAACTCAATTATCTCATATGTATTTACTAATTATCATTAGAAGCAGCAGCATACAGTGTTCAGTCATTCCAAGAAATGTATTGGATAAAGAGACATATTTCTATATAATTTCCATTCTGTATGAAGCTAGAAACATGTGACTCTGACCTTATCACACAGTGGCAAAATTCTTATTTGCTTGTGTGTGATTACCATTGGGTCTGCTTTATTAGATCTCATGGGAACGTTAGTTCATTTAAACTTAGAAAATAAATACCCTCAGGGGGTGTCATAGTCAAAAAAGAGGTTGGCACAATATTTAGCATGTGTACTAACATGGATAGAAAATATATCGGATATATATAAGATAAATAAAAGAAATATAAGCCTCTATTGGTGCTACTTTTCCTTAATTTTTCAAGGCAATCCTAATGAGGTTCATGCAGAATCTTACCCTTGTGTTGATAAACCTCATTCATTTCGGTTTTAACTTTGTTCTGTATTTTTTAAAATAGTTTTTTTTAAGGCAAATATGAATCGTTTTGTTATGTTATGTTAATCCTGGCATAATGTGGCTTTGCCAATGACTTGTTTTAAGCTTACCCCTGACATTTGTAGATTAAAGTGACCTGTCCCTGAATTATATCCGCAAATGTGATTACTGCAAGAAAGAATAGGGTAGAGGCTGGGGAAATAAGTCATAAGGAATTGAATTAGCATCTCAACAACCGCATGCAGTTCCTGGCCTTGTTTGGCCATTACAAATATCTGTGCCCTTCTTTTCCCGTTACTACTTTATGACTTTTCAATGCCACATGATAATGCATTTTTTTCTTCTGTGTTTAAGGTTAGTTAGTAGAGAGTTAGTTAGTATCCAGACATAACTGATGAGAGATCTACTTACAGTGAAGTTAACAGTACACTTCTCTGTTTAAAAGACAATGCCTGCTCAATTTAATAGCGTGGTGCTGAGAGTCCCCTATACCATGCCACTCTTTACTCAGTCTGTAAACAAAGAATTATGGAATTTGCAAATCACATTTTATTGGTATAAAGATTATCAGAAGAGCAACATTTATTCACAGGCTTCTGTACAATTTATTTTGGGGAACAACCCCAATCCTCAGGTATTCAGTATGGCAAGTCCCATGATTCTGTGTTTATAGCGAAGTTGTCGAATCAAGATCTTCCAAAGCACCTGCATTGTTAGAAACCAACTACATTTTATTAGAAGTGTGACTAAATAATACTGCATTGAGAGGTCATTACTATTGTTATATTTAAATCAATAAAACAGTATTGACTTAGTTTTTATGTGAAATACAAATGATTGTGAGCACGCCTGACCTGATTGATCTACTGAGTTGCCTGTGGGGTAGAAATTTATTGTTGTGGTTTGTTAACCACCTGCTCAAGATCGTCTTGTAGCTTCTGATTTTGGGTACTATAGATCTTGAACTTGTCAGCTGTTCATGTTTTATAGCAGGACACTCCACCTGGGGCCCTCTTGTCAACCCCAAACTTTCTACTTGAACAGGACTTGGTTCCTAGTATGAGTAGTATTCAGTAGGCACTGTCTAGGCAAAGCAAAATTCGCTATTCATTTTCTATTGGCAGTTGCTTCTGGCTTCATTTAGAAATAACTGCAAAATAGAGAAGGCATACGTTCTTAAACTAACCAGTAGAAAGACTTCATGCTCATGCAAGGCATAACAGCACTTATATCAAACTTCTCAGGCAGTTCAATCAAGTTCAAGTTCAAGTTTAACCCCTCTACATGACACTCAATTTACATATAAATGCCCTTTTCGTGTCATTTCTTCCCTTCCTTTAGCACAGCGCTACGAAATATGTTGGTGCTATATATTTATATTATTTTCTGTAACTTTTGATGGCATGCTCTCCTTTTCTTCAGTCCTACATATAATGTGGCGGCTTTGTTCAACACCCTGTTATTTTTTTCCACATTATTTTCTATTTTTGGAAATTTTGCTTGTAACTACATTTCCCCACTGATTCTTTTCTTCCTCCACAGAAAGTATCATAAAAATAATTGCAATAACTAATGAGGACTTACTACTCCAAGCCATGCCCTCTCCTGTTAATAAGTGACTTGCAGGTTGAGGTTTTTGGGTAGGTCTTTGGGTAGCATCACCATGTTATTTCAGTATCATATGAATTGAAGAATTGTTATCTTACTTACTGAGCTTTAGGTGCCAATTCAAAGAACTCCTCTCATATTCTAAATCTCTGAGAGCCTTGATTTCATATTTCACTTTAAATACAGGGTATCACACGGTCACTTCATTGATTCAGGATTTTAGGCACATCCTAGTATATCCCCATGATGGTGGATGTACACATCATAAAAATGTAGCATGGACTAAATAGAGCTCAGCTAAATGGTGTGTCTTTAAAACACTAATTGACTAAGGATCATACACAGATCATACACACACATATAGTTGTGATATGTCAATGTGTATCCTATCTGATAGCATTTACTTCATCTGTATTATCATGTGTTGTAATGTCAGAATTTTCCTAGCAGTATACCACATTCTAATGAGAAGAAATTTGCAAAGAACATGGATTCCACAATGCTTTGCTGTTTTCTTTTTCTCTTAAAATGTGCCTTTTTTTTTTTTACAATTTAATGAGTCCTAGTGAAATGGAAACATTTAGGAGAAATACATAATTGAGTTTGTGTGTTATGTTTAAAAACATGGTTTAGAAGAAAGCCTTTTGGCACTGATGTAAATCAGTCATTAGTGCAAGGTCAGACTATTAAAGGAGGGTCATATTTGTTGCCTGGGAGCATATTGCTACTGCACTGAGATGTGTCCAGTTTTTTTAAGCATGACAAATTACCTGGGTGAGGTTATGGGCAGTCATAACTCACAATGTTGCTTGTTTTTTATGTATATTATTTATCATGGCAGTCCTTTTACAAAGTTCAAATCTATTTAGTATGGTCTAAGCAGCAGATTTTCATAGGAAGAATGTGGAACTCTTTATACTGCAGCAAGTAATAGTAAAAGTGGCAACTCTAGTGAGTAGGTTTAGCAGGACAAGATGGCAACTAATGTGTTGGCCAACCTGAGAACCTTTATTGTTTTGTGCATGTGCTATTACCAACACCCACTTATAGCAGAGGAAGGACCGGGGAGCTATTCACCTTGGTGGGGAAGGTAACATTTCTGTTTGGATAGAATACTTTCCATTAGAGTACTTAAGAATTATGTATGAATGTAGTAGTAGAATGTAGTAGTCATTATTCTCTGCCTTTGAGTTCAAAAACAATGTAAAGGCCATCCAGTATCCAGTTATCCTTTATATGTAATGAGGCTTCACAGCCTGTTTTGCCCTAGGCCTTACCACCCTGCTTTTAGAAGAAAGGTGTGTGTTGTCTTATAGTATACTACAAGGACTTATCGGATGACAGCTTTAAAGAATGGAATGGATTCGGGCTGACATCAGTTTAAGCAAGGGTCAGTTATGTGAATTTATGGATTGATACTCATCTAGTCAATTTTTTTTTTAAACCTGATTTCTAGTGTCTCATGTACTTCCCAGAATGGTTGGTAAAGCAATTGGCTTGTATATTTCTTTTGATATTGGTTACCTGCCTTCCTGTATTTGCTTCAAACAACATTTTCTATTGCACAGATAAGCATTAATTTTTAAAAGGCAGTGAGGGCATGACAGCAGTGATGCATGCTTAGATTTGCCTAAAGCCAAGATTATCAGCTGGGGACATGCTTCATAACTAGAGAAGCAGATTCTGACCATGAGATGAGGCTCAATGTTGGCTGGCTTTCTGCTTATTTTTAAACTGCCTTAAGTGCTTTTAACCCTTATAAGCTCAGAGGAGTGCAGGAATAGAGATACTATTTTCTCCTAGAGGAATAAGACATCTTCTCCCACAAGTGCAATATTTCTTGCATAATGCCTGTTTGCTGAGAAAGAACTGCATGGAGCAGATACAATTTTGCCTGGTCATATTTAATTGTTTTGCCTTTCCAAGCAAGTACATGGGAGGCTGATTAAGTAATTTAAGTGACACATCAAAAATGTGATGAACGGCTTTCATTTGTGCAGTTATCAGTTTGAGATGTTTATCTATGAACCAAATATTCTTTGCTCAGACAGAAGAACATAACAGTCAGGCATGTGCCTATATATATATATATATCTTAATATCAGCGCTACGCAACAAGTTGGCGCTATAGAAATACATGTTAATAATAATAATAACTCCTCGTTAACTTTCAGCACATTTTAAATAGAAATGCTGTTGCTACTGGGGTGGTGATGGTAGACTTTGTGTGTAAGAGTCTCACTGGGGCATTAGGAGTTGTCTGAAAGCATTCCATTCATATTTGTAATGACAATTTTATAAGCAGGGGAGGTAGCAAAGCACAAAATGCATGGTAACTGGAGTTCCTTACACTGCCAGCGTGAGCTTCTTTCTAGTCTACATGTGTGGGCAGTTAAGTTCAAAACTTCAGTCACAGCTTAACCCATTTGATTTTTTACTCCCCACTCTGGTCTGATTATATATTTAGACTTAGCAATACTGTACATATGATCTAATGGGAAAACATGGTAACAAGTCACAGTTGAAGACGAAAAGTTCACGTTTCACAAAAAAAGGATCAAACATCTGTCTGTCTGTCTGTCTTATCTTATCTAACCTTATCTTATCTATCTATCTATCTATCTATCTATCTATCTATCTATCTATCTATCTATCTATCTTATCTATCTGTTTATCTGTCTATCTTGTGTATCAGTCGATCTTGTCTGTCTGTCTGTCTGTCTATCTATCTTATCTTATCTAACTTTATCTTAAAAATCCATCTATCTATCTCTCCAGCTATTCTATCTATGGGGCAGATTCACTAAAGCGTCAAGCGTCTAACGCTAGCGATAATTCACGAATTTTCACTAGCGAACTAGATAGACTTGCGCAACTTCGCACCCTTACGCCAGGCGAACGAATGTAGTGGCTGTAACATATACTTCTATTATATGTTCCCGCCGTATGCAAATTAGGCTTCGCTAGCGTAACAGTGCTCTGCCTAGCAAAGTAACACTAACGCAACTACGCTACTGTTCGCCGACCTGAGCGTAAATTCGCACTTTAGTGGATTTGCGTAGCGCTGTCGATAATTTGCCTGGCAAAGTGCGGCGAATGCTAGCGAAGCCTACGCTGGCGATTTTTCGGATCTTAGTGAATCTGCCCCTATCTATCTGTCTGTCTGTCTTATCTATCTATCATCTATGTGGGACATCTTTAGTTGAGGTTAACTAAACTTTAAGTGAGTGCAGTCAGAATGCATGCATAGACCTTAAACAGAAAGAGATCCCTAAATAACCCAAGTGTCTTGATAGGCACCATTCAGGCAATTTCTCTACAAAAGGGATTGGACTGTGTCTGCCATATTAATCCATTTGAATGTTGTCATTACTTAATTGTATGCATTTGTGATTTAAATCATATTCAAGATATGTTCACATTTTGAGTCTAGAAGCCAATAATCTGCATTCAAATAAGAATAAGCCAAAAAATGGTTCCTGTGGAAATACATATGAATGTTCTTGTGAGTCTGACTCTGTGTTGACTTATGTCTGGAATATCGCTGCAATAAATGGTTGTCTACAATAGGAAGAACTCCTACTAGGCATGTATTTGTTCAATTTATTATGATAATAGTTGCAAATTATGTTTTCTTTTAGGAAATGGCAAAGATCCTAAATCATCCGTGAGTGTGTGCATTCTTGACATCCCTGTACAATCTGCTTCAGACAGTGTGCTCATGGACATGAAGAGAGAATACTGCATCGCAGACTTCAAACGAGTGGTGGATTTTCTTAAAGAGAGGTATGTTTACTTGTGCGCTGGACGAGATTAGCCGAGCTTTCTCCCACAACATCTGAGAAGTAACTTATTCCTATCAGGGTGCAGGAAAAGAAAGGAAAAATTACATCTTCAAGGGTCTTAAATTCCAAGGAACAAAGCATTGATGTGTTTTTTTTTTTACATTCCTCTGAATAGCTTTCATCCCTGCAAGGCATACGTTTTACTGTTCAATAGATGCCCTTTCTTATATTTGCTCAAATAACACAAACTGAAATTGTTTGAAGCACATGTATGTGTAGGTTTATTTTTTGGAAAATAAAATTAGTCAAGTGAGCATTGTGCTGATGATAGACTTCCACCAGATTTTCTTTTTCTGCTCATTACAGAGGGGACTTTAATGTTTTATTGCTTACTTCTGGTGGTTTTGAAGGGAAAAGTGTGGCAACAAAACCCATTAGATATTTGTATCTGTCATGGGTAGGAATTTGGGGCAATCCCTGGTTCCTCATATCATATATTTCCAGATCAGAGCACCTAATAATGGCAAGGTGTCCAGGCCCAGATGCAGCAAAACAGTCTCAAACCAGAACACTCCCATCACCATGGATTCTTATGCTGGAATACAGTCTTTTTCGTTCTCCAAATGTAACACACCTCATTTAAGTCAAAATGTTTTTATTTTGGCTTCATCTGCCACCCTAGGCCCAGGTCTTTGGGGCCTTGCACACAAATCAGTGGCGTAACTACCAGGGGTGCAATTGCACCAGGGCCCCCACCCCCTTGGGGCCCATCAGAGACACAAAAATGGTTATGGCAGGTGGTTATCTAGGGGGAGATTTTACAGCACACATGCCATCAACACTCCATCATGGGATTTATAGAGGTAAGGGCCCCACAGGGGGGCCCATGTGCCCATCCTGTACCAGGGCCCACCAGGGAGTAGTTACGCCACTGCCACAAATCTGGGCCTGTGCAGGTCAGAACCACCAGGTAGATTGGAACATCTTTCCTGAGAAATGTCAGAAATACTTGAGAGATTCTCTTTGAAACTGCTAAGCAAGTGAGACATGGTGAGATACATGTACATGGGCTGCAGATAGTAGAAGACCACAAAGGAATCCCAAACACTAAATAACTATTGGCAACTGCATGGTTTTATTGTGTATGGATAGACATGGTTTGGAGATTTAGCCTTGTGGAGTCCCACTCACCCATACAAATATATTGGAATTTTTGGAATTATAGGCTTTCTATAGGAGTAATGAAGTGTGAGTGATCCAAGATGGACACAACAGAGAGTCTGGTGCTTAGGACAGTAGTAATGTGCGGTTCAGGCAAAACTCAACACCCACCTAATCCGCAAAAACCTTAACCCACACCAGAACCTAACCCGGAAAATGTTGCTGTTTTAGGACCCACACCATATCTATGTCATCTTACTTTGTACGCTACTTCTGTGTGCTTCTCTGGTTTCAACACAGGAGAACTGGAAGAGTGTACTTCCCCAGTCTGACCCACACTCAACCCTGACCCCCCCCAATGGTTGACAAAATTTCAACCCAAGCCCACCTAAAAAAATGGTCAACCCACACATTGCTATAGGGCAGCACCAAAGCTAAATGCAGCCCTATATAGGATCTGGAATGCTTAGGAGCTAGGTTTTTCCAGATAATGGATCTTGTCATCATTTGGCTCCACGTGCCTTAAAACTACAAAAAATCCTTTAAACCCAGTTGGATTGCTTTGCCATCAATATGGATTCATGCAGCTTAATAGCCATCCAGTATGAGGCACTGTTTTATTATTACAGAGAAAAATTAAATGCTTTTTTAAAAATGTGAATTATTTGCTTAAAATTTACACTATGGGTGATGGCCTTTCCAAAATTTTCAGGAGTATGGGTTTCCAGATGAAGAATCCCATTCCTGTACTCCGTACTTATGAGTGGAAAATGATTGTTGATTAAGAATAGTGAATTGTGATTGTGACAGCGACTGTGCTTTTATTATTGATGTCTATTAGAAAAAGTATCTCTAGCTAGTGCTATTACTATGTAGTGGAATATAATATTCCAGATGTTTTTTTAGCGCAAGCATTTATTTATCTTCCTTTCCAGTTGGCAATGTGTAGAATGCGTACATTTTCCTAGATGTCACATATTTCTGCTATCCTTTTGGATCTGTGGCTAACAGCGTGATATGGAGCCAGGCATTTATTTGAGGAGTACAAGACTGGGCGTAGTGTCAGTATCTAATAATCCTGCTGATGTTTCTACCTCTGTGCTAACAGATCAAGGAGTCAACTGAACCTCCGATAGAATTTAATACAAGTAATGGGAGATTATAGATGTGTTTTTATTGTGACAGGTCATTACTTACACAAGACTTTTATAACTGATTTAGGTATCCCTCTTAGAAGCTGTTTCTCTGCTCACTTTGCCTTACTTATCAGCCATTATATAAGTGATGCCTTGTGCCTGCCAGTGCATGTAATACACTTAATATACCAGCTTTTCATCAGTCTTGCCTGCACAATCAACATAGGTTTCATGTAAAGTAACATGGCTCCACTCTAGCTGCTGGTCTCTCTAATGCTCTGGCTTAAAGCTTAAAGTTACAATTCTGCTTAAAGTTTTCAGTGAAATAGAATTTGCATCTAACATGCAATATAATATATTATATTTAGGTGTCTAATACTGCATGTGAAATAAAGCAACGCTGATCTTTATTGCCATTGAGGAGTCTGTGAAGTCCGCGTCTGTAGTGAAATATCAGTAGAATATGCATCAACTAATTCCTTAGGGAGAAATGGCTCCCTGGTCAGTAGCGTACATTTTAATGGCTGTATTAGTTGTTAATCATTTTAAATGACCTGCCTTGACTTAATCAGAGGCACCAGTTTCCAAACTGGAAGGCCCATCACCTACACCTTAGTCTTCATTTAACCCTTTCTTGCCAGCGTGCACAATGACAGAGAGCAGATGTGAAAACCAGAGCCTGACTATAAATTCTTACTTGGAAATTTTTTCAGATCAAAGCTTTTTTTTACAAGTTCGGGAGAATGAGAACTGGGTATCCATATGCTGCGCCTTCGGGAGAAAGTTAATTCCATCATATCCCCATCACACATATATGCTTGGAATTCTTTTCAATGTCCGTGAAAATGAAGGCCTACCAAAATTATATCCAGTGGAAAAAGAAAGCAGCTATCAAGTTGAAGCAAATTTTTTACTATAGATCATTTTTGATAGCTGCCGTGAGTGCTTTCAGTTTCCACTAGATACATTCATTTATTTGGTTAGAACCGGCCATCGATATACTGGTGAGGTGGGTGCTGGTTCCCAGCATTGTTTATCTATGTATGTGTATATATATATATATATATATCGTATTTGCCGGTGTATAAGACGACTTTTTCCCCCAGAAAAATATGCCCCTAAGTGGGGGGTCGTCTTATACGCCGGGTACTACTTCATCCGACGTCGATCGCGATCTGCCCCGCTGCTCCAGCCGCACTTCCTGGTTGTGACGTCAGAAGTCTCGCGAGACGAGACTAGACGCGCAACCAGGCAGCAGTGAGTTCTGAGAAAAGAGCGCGGGGAGGCAGAGCAAACAGAGTTTGAGCAGCAAGACGCAGAAGGTCGGGCTAAGCACCTAACTGGGACATAGGGAAACATGGACACAGTGACACAGAAGGCGGGCTGAAAGCAGCAAGCAGGGACACAGAAGGGGGGCTGACAGCAGCAAGCAGGGGCACAGACGTGCAGAAGGTGTGCGGAAGAGCGGATAGTCTTATACGGCGAGTATATAACAAACTGTACATTTTAAGTGGAAATGTTGGGGGTCGTCTTATACGCCCAGTCGTCTTATACGCCGGCAAATACGGTGTGTATATCTATATGTGTATATATATATATATGTATATATACTTTAATCGAAAAAGTTATTTATTAAAAAGAACAAATTTATATATATATATATATATATATATAGACTAATTCTTCTCAATTTCAGTTGATCTTTTTTTTTTATAGTTTTTTAATTATTTGCCTTCTTCTAAGTCTTCTCAGCTTTCAAAAACAAATGCTCTGTAAGACTACTTTTTATTAGTCATCTTTCTATTCAGGCCCTCTCCTGTTCATATTCTAGTCTCTTATTGTAATTAATGCATGGTTACTAGGGTCATTTGACCCCTACCGCTGAAATGGCAACCAGACTTCTGAAAATGCAAACTGGAGAGCCGCTGAAAAAAGAGCTAAATAACTCAAAACCCATAAATAATAAAAAATGAGTACCAAATGCAAATTGTCTCAGAATATCACTCTCTAAACTTCTAGGCCTAGGGCGAACCACCCATTTAATGCCTAAAAACAGAATCCTAGCATCATTAATAGCTAACGATAAAAACTACGCTGCTCTGAAAACCAGTTCAGTTGACAAGAGGGTTAAGGAGACCCTGAAGTGGTTAAAGGTTAATGAATGACCAGTCACTTACATTTGTTAAATCCAATCCATTTTCCAGTTTTAATACAAACTGTTTGGGAAGACCACTGTTAATTTATTTTCCTGCACTGTTGGCACAGAATGTGGGGTGGGGGGAACAAAATGGGATTTCCCTAATTGTAGAGTGACTGGCCAATGAATCAGTGTAGGTTTAATAAATGCACTCTAGCTGTGCTTGTTAACACTTTCCATGCCCATCTCCTGAACATCTGCTGCTGATACACACCAGCACAGACAAACACAGCGGAGTTCAGCTAAGCGAGTGCAGGAGTGAGGAACCTCATCCATGCTTAATTGTCATTGTGTTTACCAGGGCTTCTGCAAAGAGCTAATAAGCAGTGTACTCGTGCTTTTTTTTTTTTTATATAATTAGCCAAATCTGCATTTCAAAATGTTAACATATATATATATATTTTTTAAAATTCTGCAGATACAGTATACAGTAGGTTTGTTTTATCTACTGAAATAGAACTGTAATGTGAAGTAGTCTGTGTCCAGCATTGTATGCTCTAAAGCAGGGATCCCCAACCTTTTTTACCCGTGAGCCACATTCAAATGTAAAAAGAGTTGGGGAGCAACACAAGCATGAAAAAGTCTCTTGGGGTGCCAAATAAGGGCAGTGATTGGCTATTTGGTAGCCCCTATGTGGTCTGGCAGCCTACAGGAGGCTCTGCTTTTTATTTAGATTAATCAATTACTCCTTTATTTACTAGAAAGTTTAAAAACTGGCTTTGCAAACTAAGAACAATGATGAAACTGATTATTGAGTAATATCTGCAATTGAGCATCTAAAATTGCCAGTGGGCTACCATTCCAGCTTATTGCACAGGTCTGGTATATATTATATCAGTGGGTTTGCCTACAAATCATTTCTGCCCTCTCAGCTTAAACGAGAAGGAAAGGTTAAAACTAAGTAAGCCTTATCAGAAAGGTCCATCTAAAAATACCAATAAACCCTCAAAGTAGTGCTGCTCTGAGGCATCTGTCAAAAGAAACGCTGAATTTCTTTCCTTCTATTGTGTACACATGGGCTTCTGTATCAGAGTTCCTGCCTTCAACTTAAACCTCCTTGCCCGGGTGTGAGCATGCTCAGTTTGCTCCTCTCCCCCTCCCTTCTCTGCTGTAATCTGAGCCCAGAGCTATGAGTGAGCAGGAAGTGATGTCACACCAGGCTAATACTGCAGCTACTATCCTAAACAAACAGAGAGCTTCTAGAGCTTATTACTCAGATATGGTAAAACATTGTACAGAATAAATATAGCATTCTAGATTGCACTATTGCAGCTAATCTATTGGCAATCAAATGCCTCCATAGCTTTTCCCTACTTGGAATTGGTGTGTCCACTTTAGATCACTGCATAAATGGGATGCACTTGTTGGGTATGTGAGCAGTTATCAGGGAAGCATACATCTCTTGCGCCATTGTCAGTACTGTCAACTTGTGGTTGTTTGCTTCTTGCAGAACTAAAACTCCCAGCACCCCTCAAAATTTACTCATACTGATATTGGACTCTAGGAGTTGTAGTTTCATCTTGGCTACAAAGTTTCAAGTTGCAGATTTCAGGCTGTAAATATAACAAATGTATCTTATGTTAGGGGTATAAGCTTGTGCGAGCAATGTATTCTCAACAGACACTTCTCAAAGAGAGCACTGCCCCATGAATGCAATTGCTGGTCTCATTCAGCTAGTAAAAAACACAAAATGTTGGCCTTCTAAATGTAATATGGTAGTGATAGAATTATTTTAAGTATTCTTGGTCTTGAAAAACAGCCAAGATCTGCCTTCTGGTTCAAATGAACTAGCTACCCACAGCTGAATGTTGTGCTCTTGTTTATACTTAATGGAACGTTCTAAAATTCCCTTGAGGAGCACGGACGATGCTGGTCCTTTTAATGTAATGCACAAAGCATTTATCTTCTATAAATAACTGAAGGAAGCCTGGAAACAAAGTTTCTGAATGATGCTTTATATTGTCTGACTGCCTTACAAATCGCTTATTGTGCACGGGAGCAGTTGCTTTAATTTGATGCAGTGCCGAGTCGCTTTTCAGCAACATGTTTGTGACAGTAGCATGTTGAAGCATTTGCAAGAATGGCTTATCTGCTAATTCCTTCTGCGCTATCCAACTAATGCCTTTGTGAGATTGTAAAATGAGAATACATTATGTGTACTCCATGCATCCAGTTCCCTGTTTCTCAAGTGCACAAAAACAGATGTCTCTCCCCCTTGAGGGAAATTGCTGTGTTTTTGGCAGGAATTATCTGACACACAAACGAAGGTTGAAGTGAGGCCACTGTAAACGTCAAATGCTATTAGATGCTTTCAATATACATGGCATATCACACTCTTTTGATCCTTACATTAAACTTACACTTTTGTTGTTTCTTGCTCTATTAATAATGGAAAATTATATTTAACTTTTTTGGGTGCTGTATATCTGTACAGGATAAACTACTAGCCTACATTGTGTCAGCTACATTTGAACTGCAACTTCCACCTTTTCTTAGTTCAACTGCTAACGGAGACTACTGATTTTTGCTGCTGTCAGTGTTACAGAACCAATAGGAATAGCCAGAAGAAGAGAGAGCATCATTATCAACATACAGAATACTAAAGTGGCATTTTCCCAGGGGATCCAATCTAATTTGGTGAGTCCATTTCATTGCCCAAAACAAAATACTTCTGTTGCAGGAGGAAACTTCATGTTATTATGGAAACTCACAATCAACCACATGACTCATAAGTTAAAAGGGGAACTATGAAAAAAATGAAAATTTAATATAAGCTTAATCATACTGAAATAAGACATTTTCTAAATACTGTATAATCAATTAAATATCGTGAACTGTTTCTGAAGTATTAAGTTACTCTTCGCTATCCCCCTCTCAGCGTCTGTATTTTGGAAGTCTGATTTTGAATGGCAGTTGAATCCAATATATATCTAGAAGATGTAGTAGAGCTCACACCAGAAATGCTGTCTCTCTACATGCAGAATTTGTGCCAACAGCAGTTATTATATTTGATTTTGTTTGACCCAGGATCAGCTATATGAGTGAGCCATAAAATAGTTGCCCTATGCGTTTAAATTACCCGATTCCCCCCCCTCAATTTTCCACTAGTAGTAGTGCGTTAGCATTAAAAACTCAGGTTGACAAAAACAAATAGAGTTGACAAAACAGTCAGGTTTATGAACTCACAAAGTCATTTTACAGTTACTTATAAAAGCAGACCTGTCAACTAAAAACATGACCTCTAGGCTTTTATGTACATTAATATTTTGAAGAGTAGTTTTTAGAGTCTGTATAACTTCAAGTGTATGGTGAGCTACTGGTGGACTTTCTATTAGTGTAGTATACACACTTTGTCAGTTATATAAAGGGGATGTTAACCATAAAATAAAGTATCTCCTTTTTACACTACAGTTCTTCTGCTAGCATTGCTGACATCCATGATGGTAAAAAACTGCACCTTGTGTTTCAGACAAGCAATGTTAATGTATATTCACTATAGAAACCCTGTGTACACAAGGGAGACTTTGGTACAGTTACAGTCTTGTCTCCTGTTTAAGCATTATGTGAAATAAGGGTTGCCACCTGTACAGCCCAGTTTTTTAAAGGATAAGTAAAAACCCCGAGCGCAAAACTCCCTCCCCCCTCCCCTGGGTTGGCCCCCTCCCTCCTCCCCCCGGCCTACCTGTCCCCCCGGGCAAATGCCCCATGGTGCCATCTTGTCCCCAAGCGGTCTTCTTCATGGATTCACCGGTGTTTGGCGGCACATGCGCAGTAGGAGGCATTTGCTGGTTCAGATCTACTGCGCATGCACCGAAAGTCACAAAGTTTTCTGATTTCTTTTTTTCCGAACCGGCAAATGGCTCCTACCATGCATACACCGCCAAATGCTGGTGAATCCAGGAAGGAGACCGCTCAGGATAAAATGTGCCTGTGAACTCTGCTGGAGAGGGATTTTTGTGCTTAGGGGGTTTACTTCTGCTTTAAGGGCTGTCTGGGTTAAAACTGTCTGTCTGCTTTTCCCATTTAGGAAATCCAGAGAGGGCTCTTCAGTGAATGAAAATCACCTACTGCTGTGTCATAGCCCACTCCTGACATCCTGTGCCAGCCCATTATCCCAGCCCATTAAACATCATGACCCCTGTCTCCAACATCTCCTGACTATTGACTGGGCTAATGTATTCCAAAAGCTGGCAACATTATGTGGATAGTTGCATGACTTGGTACATTAGAATGTAGTTGTCGTCTCCTTGGTGGCTTTATGCCCAGGGTCAGACTGGGGGTGCCGGGGCCCACCGGGGCAACTACTGGTCCTCCGCGACGCAAAATGCCTCATCAAGTTTGTGCACAGTACTGCTTTTGACAGCTCAACCCATAGTCCCGGCTTGTTACTCAAATGTCCCATCCTTCTCTTTGATCTCCTGCACTGAACAGCCAGAAAAAGATACAAAGTTTCTAACTTAATTGGCTTTTGGTAGAAAGCCCAGGCACCAGATAGTTTTGTCACAATTTTGAGTTCTCTTGGGAGAACTTAGACTCATAGTTTAAAGGGCAATTCACCTTCATTAGCAAAACTGTAATAACTGAAAAAAAGCCACAGAAATGATTTCAAACTTTCATAAACTACCCAATTTATTAAAATGAACATGGTTGTTAGGGGTGTGGTCACAACATGGGTGGGATCAAAAATCAACGTGCTACGGCGACTTGTTTTTGTCCCTCTTTCTGTTTTCAAAATATTTGGAGGTATGGAACTATGATGAGTTGCACATGGCTCAGGAGCACCCATGTAGGTTTCTTTTAGATTTAGTCACTAAATCTGTACAAAACTGATTAGCAGAGCATGAGAGGAAAGATGTCAAGCAAATGATAGATTGTCAATTGGTACATTTAGTGATGGAACAAATAGTGCTCCAAAATACAGCATGCTGTGCCTAAGGATATGCAACGTTAAGATAGCTGCACACAAGCTCTCCCAAAAAATGAGATGTTGGAAGGTTTTCAATTCTTTATTACTGTGCCTTGGCATAGTGCCACTTGGGCTGTTTTGTTCACATACAGCGAGCCCTATCTCTGTGTGAACGGGGAACAGACCCTCAGTTAAACTTGCTTTAAAGGAACTTGTACATTAATTTAAAATGAGAAGTGAAGCTTAAGGTAACATTTAATTTAGTTATTTTTCCACCAAACTATTCCAAAGCTGCCATTGGTATCCATTACTCATCCAAAATGTAGCTCTATTTCATATTTCTACAAAACCACAACTTTTTTTTTTCATTCTCCTCTGTATTTGTCCTTATTCTAAATGTACTCAGAACAATCTCCTTTTACTCTTCTACGTGATGTTTTTAATCTAGTTTTTCTGCAAACATTTAAGGCATTTAGAACTTGCTTTACCACAGTTAAGACTGCAGGTCAGAGCAAAGAACTGACGTTAGAGATCTCAAATAGTATATGAAAGCCAGATTTCGCGGTTATGTGTCCTACACCCTATGTTATTATTAAGTTTGCAGAAAATTCAAAATTAAAAGTTTCTTTTTTAGTATTGTATTTGGTTATATGCCTCTACCTTTTATGATTCACACAGCAGGGTTTGCCATGATGTTCCTCCTACAATACCAATGTAATTCTAACTCAAGGGTGCTAATAAGAAGAATAGCAAATAATTTGGTGGGAACATGCCCCCAAATTACTGTGCTGCAAAAAAAACTGATTTATTGACACATTTCAAGTCATAAATACCCTTTCTCCATTGAGATACATACTGTGCCAATACAAAACCATTTTTTGCAGCATAGCACTGTGGTGGAATATGCTCCCTTCTCTATTTGAAGCTTCTTTCATATGGTGGAGCACAGTTGAAACTTCTTGCATTGGATGTGGAAGAAATCTGGGTGCACAAGAGACTTTTTGGTCATTGTTTATGGTAGGTTAAAGAAAAGTGTTGAGGATGCACCACCCCAGGAGATATTCATGGCTCATGCTCTGCTCCAATGCTCCAATAGCTATGGTATTGTGATTCTTACATAGAGGTAATGCTAACCTTACAAAATGTCGTACCCCAGAGTTCATTTTATGTGTTTATAAAGTACTCTGTATCTCAAAGTCATAACCTACACATCCTTTGGGTAGTGAACTGTTAAAGCATGGTCCCACTGGGCCAGCGGGACAACGGGAAAAAAACCTGGTGGGACCCATCCCATCATGTGTTTAGTGGCCCAGCCCCAATCCCTGCATGAAGCCACTGCCCCAGCCTCTCTACCTGGGCCCCGTCGCTGCCATGAGAAGAAGAAGGTACACATGCAGGTGGTTTGTGGCTCGGGTAGGGGATCTTGGGTTTCGTGGGACCCCTGAGGCAGAAGCCCCAGTAGACTCTGGGCTCCCCAGTCCAACACTGTGTTAAAGGCCCACAACTAGATTGCTAATATTTTACAATTACTATGCCTGAAATGTTGCTGCCTATGGTTAAGTGCAATGACTCATGTAAAGTAGGCCACCATGATGCTCTAGGCATGTGACAGCCAATATTTTCTTAATTATCTGTAGCCACTCGCAATTGAAAAGCACCATTAACACTAAAGCAGCTTTTTTTGTCAGGGACAGCTTAGCTGGAAAGTACTTACTCCTTTTTCATTGTAACCATACATTGGTTCAATATACATAGCAAATCAAACAGCCCTACATCAGTCAACTGTGTTAACCAGTGAGCAGGTATTATATTCCATGGAGAAAGCATAGTATAGCTGCATTGCTATGCAGTTACTGTATATGCTTGTTTTGCTTGTCTACCATAAGAGGATAAATGACTGGATTAATAGATTCTTAGCTATGTATGTTGATAGATAAAGGTGTAAGCGCTGGAGCTCTTTTCTTGAGTGGCAAGTAGATTATCCTTTATTCTGCTTACATATGTGTATAATTTAAAAGTAAGGGAATATATTATATACACATATACTCATCTTCATAACAGTGAGTACAGTGGATGATTTCTTGCTGGTATGTTTACATTTGGAAAATTGTAACATGGCATGGCAGAAATATGTTGTGTTTTTGTTCTGTGATTGTGTTAACTGCTTGAGGAAACCTTAGTAGTGTAGCATGGAGATGAATCTGGTTAATAAACCCCTTTGAAAGCATATGGTGATTCATTTTACTCAAAATGTCAAAAATATAAAAAATATGGAATTATATTTATAGATACATCCTTGATAAAGGCCCCTATGTGGGCCAAAACGTTGGATAAACAAGTGATGTGTTAGTAAAACTTTAATTGATCATATATATATATATATATATATATATATATATATATC
>CM044441.1:93698464-93738572 GCA_024363595.1 Xenopus borealis
ATATATATATACTGTATATATATATTGCATGCTTCTTGCAATGATGTTCCTACCTTTTCTATCTGTCTACACTTGCAATTATTGGTGTAAGTGAATACGGTTTTGTTTCTTACACAAGGTCAGAAGCATTTATGTATAAGAAATAATATGCACACTACTGTTGCATGAAGTCTCTTCATAGATACTTGACCTTTTGAAAACACTTGGCCTGTAGCTTTTTGTGGCTTTGTGTGGTTGCAGAACCCTAACAATATTTATGTATTGTTGTTACATGTACGTAAGGGTTAAACTTTACATTGGCATTTATTACAGCTTAGAGAGTGGTTTGCTAAGAGTTTACCTATTGTAATCACTTTTAATATCCCTATATTAATATTGAACTTCAAAAGTGAGCAGGAGTAACACCTAGCTTTAACCAATCAGCATTAAACATTTTAAGTGAAGTGCTTGAAAGTGCATGTATTTGTTCATTGCCTCAAATGTTTTGTAATGTTTCTATAGTGATCGCTTTAGGCTAATTAATTAGTCTAGTTTAGTGAAAGTACTGCTGCCTCTGTGCTTACCTAGATGAATTGCTCAGTACAAGAATAGACTAGAGAGACTATAGGAAGAATGTGAAGTTTGTCTTTGCTGTATTCAGAGTCGGACTGGGGGCCCAGGGACCACCGGGCCTGCAGCCTAAGGGGCCCCCACACCTTCCTCCAGCCACTATGCTGCCACCTGATGCACGCTCGCATGTTACTTTTTACAGCATGCAAGCACTGCTGTCTGGGTTAGGAGAGCATAGGAGAATGTAATATACGTCGGTAACGCAAAATCTATTCGCGATGCGAAAAGTTAAGCCTTTGCGCAAACAAATTTTGCTTTGCATGAATGCAATATACCTTTTGCGAGCCCGGAAACTGTTTAGCGACCATTTCCGCCAGTGGAAGGCCGTTTGCGAATTTTATACTTTGCACTAATGCGCTGTCAATGTAATAAAACTTCTTACTAAAAAAGTCGCAATGTTTGCTCCAAAAGATTAAGACACCTTCGAGCACTTCTTAAGAGTGCGTAATTATAATGCGCAATGCGTAATAACGATTCACAATTCAATAACCGTTTAAGGAACAATATTACATTGGTACGCAATGTTTTTCTCTTTGCGACTTTAATTACATTCCCCCTGTATAGTTTTGTAAAGGGGCGCTCCGCCTATGAGGCATGTTGAGAAACTCGCATCAGGTGGCAGCGCCCCACTGGGTACAGGGGCGGCATAAATGCCACTCCTGGTACTTTAAGAGCCAAACTTACAGTTTTCAAACCGGAAATTCAGCTCTTCCAGCAATTATGCCTGGGGGGGGGGGGGGCGCCAGCAACACAAGCTGCTTCAGGCAGTGGAGGGGCCATGATCGCCCCTGGTTTTGTATTCAAGTATTCTTACGTTACCTGTTCATTATAAAGCTGGTGATACACATCTACAGATATAAACAGATATGTATACAATTATTGGTACAGGTATGGCACCTGATACCCAGAATGATTGGAAACTGGGGTTTTCTGGATAAGGGATCTTTCCAAAATTTGGATCTCCATACTGTTTTACCTCCAATAAGGATTAATTATGTCTTAGTTAGGATCAAGTACAATGTACTGTTTTAATGTGAATTATTTGTTTAAATTGAGTCTATGGGAAACGGATTTCTGGATAACAGGTTTATGGATAAGGCATCCCATACCTGTACATACCGTATATGACAGTCCTCTGATCATGACCAATTTCTTTGTGCTGATATTAGTCAGTCCAAGGATTAGGCAGATTTGGTGCATGTTGCATCAACAGATGAGGGGAGTGAAAATGGGTCCCAGCTCCACTTCACTTCCAGCTGCTGCGATTGCTCGGTCTGTTCCCTCAAATGTTTGGAATAATGGAAAGGTTGCTATACTGTGTATGACCCCTTATACACTTTCCATCTGTTTAGCTTGTGACCTGATCGAATGTGTACCCCCTGCCCCCCTTGAGAAACACAATTACTATTATCTGTTTTTTTCTCTTTATATATTGTTTTTTTTCCCAACAAATACATACATTGTATCTTCAAATACATCTCTAAGGAGTAAGATCTAGCATTACTATTATCTGTTTCAAACACCTGATGCCTTTTTGTCACTATATAGTTTTTACTTCTGAATAAAGGTAAAATGTCTTGTCTAGTAAAGTTGCCAAAACTAAGGCAAAGTAGAATCTCTAAGTAGTTTCAGTTATCAGGTATCATTGTTGTGGCTGGGGCTGTGTCATAGGGTAAGGGCACATCTGGCGATTCCTGGAGCTTTTCCGAAGTCGCTCGAAGTTTTCTTGTGATGCAACTTCGGCCGAGTTCGGAAACCAAAGTGCCGCATCTGTCATGCCGCAGGTGACTTTTCATTATAGCAGGCACAAGACGGGGAAGCAGTTCAGGAAGATTAGTCGCCCCAAAGAAGAGGCGATTAGTCGCCAGGCGACTAATATCCCAGAATCGCCAGGTGTGACCTTACCCTTAAAGGGGCATTCTGATAACATCAATGGGTGGAGCAGTGACATCAGCAGACCTTCAGATTCTTCAAGATCCTAATGAAAAAGTCAAAAATGTTAAATTGGGGCAAATTGGGGTGGAACAAGAAGTTATTCTAAGTTTACTGATACCCCATTTAGAACCCCCATTTTACATCCCCTGATTTAAAGTTTTCCCTCATTTTAAATTGTTTTTTTGTGGTCCCTCTTATATATTATGCATAACACATTTCCCTGATTTTACATTTTCCTGGATTTTACACCTTTTTTTCTGGTCCCCTGATAAACGTAAAATGTTGGTTCTACTGTATCTGCTTTAGAAATGTAATAATGTTTTTACTGTAATGCTGAAGTTATTCTGTGCAAGGTTATCCAGGGATGTGTGAGTGGCATTGGTAGAGTGTTGACTCTGGGCAAGACATGGTATGGCTGCTGGATTCTGATAAGCCTGGGAAATTCAGAGAGTAAGAAAAGCATTTTTGTTTTTGTGACATCATAGGGCTTTTCCATGAGCCTGGTACAGCCAATCTATTTCTGTAATAAAACCATGACATTGCCTGCTTTATTTCAGGGTGAGCAGTTCCTATCTTGGCACCCTGTGCATTCTAATACATGGAGACTGAGCTGCTGGGTGAAAAGCTTGGGCCAGGGCCAGTAAAAGCATCTTGTGTTTTTGGCATCAATACAGTTTTGAGAACAAGCACCTCTCTTCAGATACGTAGCACATGGGCTGATATATGTTATATATATATATATATATCTCAAGAGTTACATCATTTTTACAAACGTAAAGCTTCGCTGAACATTAATTACATTTTGTGGGCTTAAAGGTGTTTCTTTAAGGTTAGTTTTCAGTTATTTCCAATCCTTTTCTGCTAAATATTAACAGGCTTGCATGAGGTGTTTAGTAATGTCTCTAGGAGACTGGCTGCCCTCCAGGTTTCGGTGTTGTGCTATGTTTTCTAGTTTAAACAATAGGCTGTGGCGGGAAAGCTGAAGAATGGCGGGAGCCACTGTGTTGATTCTGATCATGTGGAAAACCTGACTCATCCACTGCACTTAATCCTGGCAGCCTCCACAATAATCCATCTGAACAGTTACCTGCAGCCTGAAAGCTCTCAGCCCACTGGTTGTGTTGTTGTACCTGCCTTGTGTTGGACTTTGTACTGTGCGTGACTGACATATGATGCTATGGCTGCTTTGCATAAGTCACGTATAAGTCACGTCAGCCCTCCACTCCCTCATTCCTCTTGTGCTTGTCACACACAGAGCCCACAGACCTGGGGGAGATTTCAGCCACTGCCACTGACAGAAACTTTCGGCTTTTCTCCGCTTCATTTCATCTTGTTTTGTTTTTCTTTCTTTCTTTTTAAGTCTCATGTTTTATTACACTCAGCATTAGTCTAGTCATATGCCACAGCCTTTTTACTGCCATTTTGTACCCTGTGGTCTAACAGAAGCTGGTGACTCTGCATCTTTGTACTGGGTGTTTTATTACAACAAGGGAAATCAGTGTGAATTATGGGAGTTGGAGTTCAGACGTGACTTGGGAACTTTAGTTTTTACCAGTGATTTCGCTACTATATATACCACCATGCCAACCCCACAACACTTACATATATCTGTTAGTGGGGCAATCTCTAGTGATGAGCAAATCTGTTCTTTTTCGCAGACAAAGTCGCAAAACTTTGGCGGAATTTTGCAAAATGCATTGAAGTCAAATTTGTACGCGTGCAACAATTTTTCTCGATCCAAATGCATTAAAGTGAGTGTGTGTTTTTTCTTTTGATGACTTTTTCTCTCCAAATGTATTAAAGTAACAATTCAGTGTAAAAATTAAAATTGGGTAAATGGATAAGCTGTGCAAAATGAAAAATATTTCTAATCTAGTTAGTTGGTATCCGTTATCCAGAAATCTCTGAGTTACGGAAAGGCTATCTCTCATAGACTCCATTTTTTTATTGATGCTTTTCTTTTTCTTTGAAATAATAAAAAAAATACCTTGTACTTGATCCAAAATATTTATACTTATTGGAAGCAAAACCAGCCTATTGAGTGTATTTAAAGTTTACATGATGTTCTAGTAGACTTAAAGAGATTCTGACACCTGAAGTCAAACTCTTTTTTACCTCTATTATAATAACTGGCTTTGAAAGCTACTTCTAACTTTGCCATAATGTATTTGCATGATGCTTTTACATTACCTGTCTGATCCCCCATGTTCCTGTATGAGGGGGCTGCCATATTTGTGCACCCGGCATCTGTTATCATTACAAACTGTAACTAACAGACTGAGGTGGGACTGTTAGGCTGGCAAAGTAAGTGTGTCAGGGTGTCAGAGAGTCAGGCTTAGAAATTTCAGCCAACAGTTATATACAAAAACAAACCTCTCAGCAAAAAATGATCAACATGACCTATAGGTAACAATTAATGTACATTCATATGTTAAATTTCATTTTTTAGTGTCAGTATCACTTTAAGGTGTGATGATCGAAATAACAGGTAACCACATTCTGGGTAACAGGTGCCATACGTACTACTTTCTTAGGGCCCCCCATCACTCTATAGGGTGTATTAAATGTGATGATGATGAGGCCTACATGCCTCAAACATTTTACTATACAGTTCCTATAGGGACATTTAAACAGGGAACGAATCCAGAGAATGACGATTTCCCATCGCTGTGCACCAGGTGATATTTCCTCAAAGCCAGGGTGTGCGAGTGGAACCATTATCCTATATGACATTTAAACAGGCCCAAAGGGCATGGGGAATGCAGAGTTCCCCAGTGCTATGAAGCATGCGTGTGCTCACAGGGGGTGGGAAGGTTTGTGCAGAAGGTGGGCGAAAGGACCCGAGTGGCATGTAGAGAAATCCGGCCATGCTTATAAATATGCAAAATCCATACATGAATATATAGTCTCATTCTGAGACTTATATGGAGATGCCAGCAAAAATACTTCATGCTAACATGTTACAAGAACCAGAGTAGAAAGAGAATTATTTCCGATCATGCACATCAAGTAACCATAACTACTACTCATAATACAGGTATGGGATCCATTATCCGGTTTAGATTGGACATTTCCCATAGACTTATTTTATCCAAATAATCAAAAATTTTAATAATGATTTTTTATCTGTAATAATAAAAAAAAGCACCTTGTACTTGTTCCCAACTAAGATATAATGAATCCTTATTGGAAGCAAAACCAGCCTATTGGGTTTATTTAATGTTTACGTGATTTTCTAGTAGACTTAGGGTAAGGCCAGACGGGAAGATTTGAGGAGATTTGCCGCCTGGCGACTAATCGCCTATTCTTTGGGCCAACAAATCTCCCTGAACCGCTTCCCCTGCCTTCCTCCTTAGGCAATTTTGAGCAATTTCGGGAAAGCGCAGCACCGTGTGTGAATAGGCACAGGCGATTATTCATGAAGACGCTGGAAGGCAGGGGGAAGCGGTTCAGGGAGATTTGTCACCGGGCGACGAATCTCCCCAAATATTCCCATCTGGCCTGAGCCTTAAGGTATGAAGATCCAGATTACAGTAAACTCCATTTCCCGAGCATGCTGGATTACAGGTCCTGTATCTGTATTCTTAAAGGAATTGTTCAGTATAAAAGTAAAAACTGGGTAAATCGATAGGCTGTGCAAAATAAAAAATGTTTTCAATATAGTTAGTTAGGCAAAAATGTAATGTATAAAGGCTGGAGTGAATGTAAGTCTAACAGAACAGAACACTACTTCTTGCTTTTCAACTCTTTTGTTTACACTGACTGGTTACCCTAGTTACCAGGCAGTAACCAATCAATGAATTGAGGGAGGGCCACATGGGTCATAACTGTTGCTTTTGAATCTGAGCTGAATGCTGAGGATCAATTGCAAACTCACTGAACAGTTATGTCCCACGTGGCACCCCTTCAAGTCGCTGACTAACTCAGATTTAGAGAGCTGAAAAGTGGGAAGTTGTGTTGTATTCTGTTATGTTACACATCCAGTCACCCCAGCCTTTATACATTACATTTTTGGCTAACTAACTATATTAGAAACATTTTTTATTTTGCACAGCCAATCTATTTACCCAGTTTTTATTTTTACCCTGAACTGTTCCTTTAAAGGGGAAATCTAGCTTTTAAACCAAAGAGGCCCACATAACACAAAAATCCTATACCTATCACAGTTACCTGTTTCCTCAAAAAGTATGAATAAATGCCATTTTCTATGCTGAAATCCAGTTGTTTAACAGTTCTTCTCTTTCTGCATCATTTGAAATCCTGGCAGGGAAGGAGGGACTAAACACTGATGTTACAAATTGTAATAACTTCTCCACAGCTTACAGACCGCATGCAGGAACTACATAACCCACAATGCATTGCACTGTGATGTTCCTATCCTTATTGAAATCACATGTGCAGGGAATTGTGGGGTTTGGAGGATACAGGCTGATGACAGCTGGCTGCTGATACAAAGTAACAGTAGTCAGCCAGCTCAACAAAGTAGTCGGACAGATCAGTAGGAGAGCAGGAGACTAGGCTTAGGGAACTGTTCCAAACCATTAAATATCATGATAAGTCTGCATATTTTTAAATTGATGTATGTCATTTTTATGCTCCTATAGTCCTCCAGGGATATAAGATTCTCGTTCACGATGAGTAAGTCCCTCCTGATATCTACAATGTATATTGCAAAGATGCTTGAAATGATGTCTACTTTAAAAAAAAGTTATGCTAGTGTGGAGTTCCCCTTTAAAGTCTTGTTTGTCAGAATATGACCAAAAAGAAAGCTTTTCCTTTGGGGGGGGGGGGTAGTGTTAACCCTTTTGCTTGCCTTAAACACTAGGGTAGGAAGTGAAATGTAAAGTCACAGGCAGGGACAGCAGTCAGAAGAGCTCAGTCCACACCCGCCTGCACATCACTAATTCAGAGCACTCTGATTGGAGTAAAAAGGGATAACCAGAAATGATTGTGAGCAGGCAACAACATACAGGAGCTGCAATTGAGTCAAAGTAAAAAATGTTGTACAAAAGTGCTTTCATTGGCACTTAGAGGAAAATTATTATTTCAGAGAGGAAGATTTGTCTTGCCATTGACCTTGTAAACTATGAATTGCAAAGAGCTTATGTATGTCTCCCAGTATATATGTGTAGGGATGTGAAAATTAGACACCCTCACATATTTCTGACAGGCGCATCCCTAGTATTATGGACGCCTAATGGGTCCTAATGGGGACCTTTTGTGCTTATGCAACCCCTGCAGTTCTCACAGTGTACACAAGGTGGCACTGTGTAAAGTATAAAGGTCATGGGAACCATGCGGTCAGTGTTCATTGCTTTAGCCCAACCTTGCAGGCTGGAAGGGAATGGGCATGATCCCTAGGCGCAGAGGCCCTAGTAAAGAATAGCATACTCTGTCATAGATCACTCTAGGAGTGATAGCTAGGTAGATAGTTGAGCAGCTCACGCTCCGACAGGAGACTTAGAAGGATTAAGATCCTCGGGTACTCATAACTCAGAAATAGGGACTAAGTGTACAGACCTCAGGGATAGGGTTTCCCCTCAGGTTCCACTTGTTACCGCTGCTGACTTCTGGCGTATATCTCTTCACATTCAAAGCTCAACTACTGCTGACATGACCCCTTGCCTGAAGGGATCCAGCCCATGTATGGTGCTGTGAGTATTTGCTCCTTTATGCTGTGTATGTATCTCTATTATGGCTGTTTACCTTACATCCATGCTGTGTAACTGTTCTATATCCCAATGTGGGAATTGTCTCTATTGCTCTGCTGTTGAATAAATGCTGTTTTGGTTCATTATAAAGAATTACTGGCGCCCAACTTTATTTGTGCTTATCGCACATGGTTACAGTTCAACTACATCCTTCCTCCACCTCGCTGCGAGGGCTCACCCCTGAGAGAAATAGTTTCATTCGTGGTTTTCATACCATTTGGTAGCTTTAACTGGTTATAGTCACACCAGTTTACTATAGCGCTACATATGCCACATAAATGCTGCCCCTGGTTTTACAGGTTAACACTGGCCTGCTCAATGAGGCTCTTGGCTAGCAAGATACAGCCCTCAGGGTACAAAAGCTGCCCTTACACGTGTCTTCTCACTCATTAGAACCTGTGAGAGAAAGCTGTGAATAGAATCTTCACTACGTGGAGCTGGTACACCACTTGTAACATATGCCAGCTCTCTGCTGTACTTTGTTTACATAGGAAAAACCAAAGCCTGGCAAGATTCTGATTGCCCATTAAATAATTCCGTTTTTCACATTTGATTTATGTATTTTGGAACACACTCTGGGATGTGCCAAATCACACAAAGTTTACCTTGAATGCCTTTACTTAGAGCGAATTGAAAGCAGAGGAGAAATGTTTCTCAGCTGTATGGGGCTGTGCCTGGATTCTGACATGCCCGCACCACTCGTTCTCATTCCTTGTACTTGTCAGGTTCGAGCTAACATTCTTGCACTCTCTCAAATAGCACAGGACAAAAGAACTGTCAGCCTATTCAAATCTTGATAAAAAGTGTATGATCAGAAATAATTCTCTTTCTACTCTGCTAGGGTGCCTCTTGTACCATGTCAGTATGAAGTATTTTTGCTGGCATTGACTTTCTCCCTATAAGTCTCAGAATGAAGAAATGGATATCTCCCTATAAGTTCCTGTATGAATTTTGCATATTTGCAAGTGCCTATAGGAACAGTCTTTTAAAATGTTTTTGAGGCATTTAGGCCTCATCACCATGTTAAATACACCCTGTAGAGCGATGGGGGGCCCTAAGAAAGTAATACAGGTATGGGACCTGTAACCCAGAATGCTTGGGACCTGGGGTTTTCCAGATAACAGATCTTTCTGTAATTTGGATCATCATACCTTAAGTCTACTATAAAATCATTAAAACATCAGGCTGGTTTTGCTTCCAATAAGGATTAATTATATCTTGGTTTCAATCAAGGCAGAGTTTTATTATTACAGAGAAGAGGGAAATCATTTAAAAAAAATTTGGATATTAGGATAATGGAGATGACTTTTCTGTAATTCAGAACTTTCTGGATAACTAGTTTCTGGGTAATGGGTCCCATACCTGTAGTTTGAGGAGGTTCAATGTGCATTTTTTGTAGTAATATCACATATGAAGAGGCTGCGTATTGACACAGGAGAGCTCCAATGTGAATCAGCAGTTCAGGACACTGTTTCTTTCACTTGGCGACAAACCTTTAAAGATTGATCTGCTTAGGAAAATGTGTTCTTTGTGCATTATACCCACAGGTGATGTGTGTGTCAGATATTTACATTAAGCATGTAAGTGTATTTTTCATATAATACACAAAAGCTGTGAATATCTTGTAAATTATATCCTTATAAACGGTGAGTTCTGATGTCATCAGTTATAAACGGTGAGTTCTGATGTCATTTCTGTCACATGACTCAATGAAACGTGTGTATTGTAATAAATAAAGTACCCCCAGTTGCACAATATGAGGATATTAGAAGCTACCTCGGAGTTCCATGACCTGTATAAAAACACTCGGCCTTCGGCCTCGTGTTTTTATATGGTCATAAAACTCCTCGGTGACTTATAATATCCTTATATTTTACAAGAGGGGGTACTTTATTCACTATATAATACCTGTACTTAAAGGAAAACTATACCCCAGAATGAATACTTAACCAAAAGATTTTTTATACCATATTAAATGGCCTATTATCGCATCTTACCAAACTGGAATATCTCTGTCACTAAATGTTGCCCTTTTACATCTCTTCCCTTGAGCCACCATTTTTATGATATTCTCTGTGCTGCCTCAGAGAAATAATGGAGCTCTAACTGTAGCATGTAGAAGTGAGAGCGTAAAAGACAGGATGTGTCCATTAAAGGAGAAGGAAACTACTAAGTATGGTTTATCAGAAAGGTCTGTATAAATACAGCAGAAAACCCTTAAAGTACCACTGATCCGAGTCCTCTGTCAAAAAAAAAAAAAAAAACAGGCCTTGGGCATGCTCAGTTTGTTGCTTTCTCCCCCCTCCCTTTTGTAATCTGAGCCTGGAGCTATGAGTGTGCAGGGAGAGACAGGAAGTGATGTCACCCAAGCTAATATGGCAGCTGCTATCCTAAATTAGCAAATAGCGCAACTAGAGCTGTTCACTCAGTCTTCTAGCTCCCACTATTGTTGCTAATCTATTGGCAATGTAAATGTCCTTCTTCTTTAATTGGCTTATGTGACCTAACATGTTTGTGTGCAGTGCGAATTGTACGATCCCAGGGGGCGGCCTTTAGTACTTAAAGGGTTGTTCACTTTTAAACTTTTAGTATGATTTAGAGCAGTGGCATAACTTAGTAACATCAGGCCCCCCTGCCAAAAAATCTACTGAAAATCAGAAAAATCCTCTTCCCCAATCCCCCTTCCCAACTGGCTTGCGCCCCACCTCCCAGACCTGCACTGTGACACTATTTTAATGGTAAAAGATGGGTCTGGGAGAGGGGCTATGATGCAGCAGCCCCTGCAGTCTGGAACCCCCTTTTGCCCAGGCCCCCTGCGACTTTGGAGACTGCAGTATAGGTATTTACTCCAGTGATGTTGAGTGCATAAGGGCTGTGACACACTGACCTTGCGGGGCAACTTCGGAAAACGAATTGCTGCGTGTAATTAGGGCTGGCGATTTTTCATTTAAAGCCACCGCAGAGTGAGGGAAGGCTTTTGGGGATATTGGTCGCCGCAAAATCGAGGCGATTAATCGCCAGCGACTCATTCTCCCCAAATAGCCTAGTGCAGTGATCCCCAACCAGTAGCTTGTAAGCAACATGTTGCTCCCCAACCTCTTGGATGTTGCTCTCAGTAGCCTCAAAGCAGGTGCGTATGTTTGAATTTCAGACTTGAAAGTAAAATTTGGCTGCATAAAAACCAGGTGTACTGCCAAACAGAACCTACTGCAATGTTCCAGCTCATTTAGGTGCTGCCAGATCAATCAATGAAAGCCTCTAACTGGCACCCCCAGGAACTTTTTTGTTGTGTTATGTTGTCTTATGTTGTGTTGCTCCCCAACACTTTTTAGATACGAATGTGGCTCACGGGTACAAAAGGTTGGGGAACCCTGGCCTAGTGTGTCACAGCCCTTAGTCTGAGTTTAGTTTTCAATCTTTATTATTTGTGGTCCTTTAATTATTTAGCTTTTTATTCAGCAGCTCTCTGGTTTGCAATTTCAACCCTATCTATCATGCATTGATTTGAATAAGAGTCTAGAATATGAATAGGAGAGGGCCTAAATAGAAAGATTAGTAAAAAAAAAAGTAGCAATAACTATACATGTACAGCCTTACAGTGAATTTGTTTTACATGAGAAAAGCTGGGAAGAGTCAGAAGAAGGCAAATAATTCAAAAACTATATAAAAAAAGATAAAATGAAGGCTTAAGGACATGTAAAGCCTACATTTTCCTACCATGTACAGATGAAGCCACTTTGGATTGTGCATTTGACACAGAATAACTTAACTAATTTATCACATTTATCCCACTTAGCACAGAATATTGTGTCACAGCATCCCATCCAATTAAAGAGTTCACCATTGAAAACAATGGTGCTTTGGTATGCTAATGAAAAGGTTAAATGCATTTAATGAGTTAAGATAACTTTGGATAACACAGTTTCTTCAATTAGCCCTGAGTCACGACGCATTTAACTTACAAATCCAAGTGACTGCATCTGTATATAAGTTGGGTATATATTCCCCACCCAAACCACATAATTTGTACTCAGTGTCGGACTGGCCCACCAGGATACCAGGAAAAGTCCCAGTGGGCCCATGCTGCTGATGCTGCTAAAGCTCATGGCCATTCCCTATTTCTAGAGGCTAAATAGATTTAATAATAGATGATAGTATGTAAAGAACATACACTAGGAGAATTGAGGTTGAATGAGTAGAGCGGTGGTCCTCAAACTTGGCCCTCCAGCTGTTAAGGAACTACAAGTCCCACAATGCATTTGCCTGACTGTGGCTGTCAGACTCCATCATTGCATTGTGGGACTTGTAGTTTCTTAACAGCTGGAGGGCCAAGTTTGAGGACCACTGCAGTAGAGGAAGAATAATAGTACTGAGAGTGGGCCCCTGGTATAAAAATGTTTGGTGGGCCCTTAGTTTAAGGTTTTTGGGTGGGCCCCAGATGTCCCAGTCCAACACTGTTTGTACTGCATATATATACCCTACATTTGCTGGCACCATCACATTTTCCTAAAACAAATAGCAGCTTTCACCTAGCGGCCATTTTCCCTCTGACACATCATCAGTAACGCTAATATATTTAAACAGGACATGTATGCTGTAAAGTTCATGCAATTCAGATTGCAGGTTTACACAAGCACAACACACTTTTGAATTGATAAAAGGTTTTGCTGGGGTTGAGCACTGGAATGGTTAGGAGAAAAAATAGGATCAGCCAGCTAGAGTTTCTATGGGAACCAGCAATGCTATGTTTTCACTGTTAGACTGGAGGGTGTGTTTAGTAATCTGACCTGAGAATGCTGATGAGCCAACAGCCAAAGTAAATTCCTGAGGGGGGCAGAGTGGGTTACAGGAGGAGATGCAGTTCTGAGTGATTAAGGGTATACTGCAGACTTACTATTAAACTTTTTGTGGGGGGTTTAACACCCATTTAAAATGGCAATTTTCTCTTTAGGATTACTCGATGGCTACTCAAAAACTATATTTTTTGAAAATGGTTTATTTAGATAAAGCAGGAATTTACTGATGAACTGTTTTATGTAATGTGTGAAATATGGAGACCTACATTGTAGGGCAGTATAGCTTTCCTTTAATTATCTGCAAGTGTTCCGGTAGAAATATATGTACACAGGGGGCCCACCGGGGCAACTGCCCCAGGGCCCCCTACCGTTCCCCCCCCCCTCAAAGCACACGTCACCACGCTTGTGTACATGCGCGCGGCGGGCTGTATGTGCGCATGTGTGCAGAGGCGTTTATGTGCTTAACCCCGACAAAGGGGGGTCGAGGTATTAAAGCAGCAGGTCTGGGTCCGGATCTGGCCTGGCTGAGCCCATAAGAGCAGGAGGCCCACTGGGGTTTTTCCCGGTGCTCCGGCGGCACAGTCTGACCCTGTATGTACAGAGAAACCTCAAATTTACATCCCCTGATTTCAAGGTTTCCCTTATTTTTTTGTGTGATTGCGTCTATATATATATATATCATGAATAATACATTTCCCTGATTTTACATTTTCCTGGATTTTACTGTGGCAGTTACAGGAGCAGGTTACAACTTTTTTTCTAGCAAAATAAATAGATAAAACAAACAGTCTGCTTCTGCTTCAACAGTAGGACTTTTGGGTTTGTTGTGAGTGCCGTGATCCTTTGCCATACTGGGAGGCAAACTCATGCCATTCTAGGAACAGCAAGAGTTTGGGCTCAGTCTCAGAACAGTGGTATCAGAGTAGACAAAGCTATAGTCCTCCTAAAATAACCAGTGTTTAACATCTCTCAAAATATTAAACATGTAAAAATGAAAATATCATGAAAATAACTGTTTCCATTAATATAAAAAATGTGAGGGCCCAGCATTATTTAAAGCTGTGGCTTTCACTAATAGGAGATGTTATATAGGTAGAACTGAGGTAGGTCAGGTTGTTAAATCCACTGTTACAAAGAGGTTCAGATAAAGTTTAGTCCAGAGAAGCAGGTGCAGAGCTCAGATTGTGTTGTGGGTACAACCAATGGGGAAAAACTGATTCTGCCCAAAGTTGCTTGATTTATTTGAGAAACAGGCAGCAAATACTAAGAATTCATCTGAAAAGGGAGGAATGCCACAGCTCTAGCAAATACATTTAAGTGTTTGTGGTAATAAAACATAAATAAACTGGAGGATCTGAGTAGTTTGTCATATACATGTATATGCTTTATTTTCTCCATCTCAGAAACAGATCACTACTTTATAATATAAATCTGTACTGAAATACTCCATAGTGATTTTGTTTTTGCTGCCTACAATTTACTGAAACTATGTATAATTTTCTGTTTTGTCAGTGAAAAGCGACACTGTTTCAGAGATGCTGCATCTCCCCTTTATCATGTGCAAATTCATATTTTTAGCTAATGGGGAGCTTACATGCAGTAATGGGGGCACATTTGATCAACCCCGGCTTTGCCCAGTTTTGCCTCTCCCAAAATGTATCCCTATTATCTGACACTACTCTGGCAAATAGGGACAGTGGGGGTTTATTGCCATGGTCTGTACTTTGTTTTTCTCTGTCAGTTCCAGTTGAAAGAAATACAATAACTGCAGCATGCCTTAAAATTTGCCACATCACTTAGGAGCATCGTCTCTTCAGACTGTGAGAACTTGGTGTGCACATAAGGTCATGTTTAGAATTAGACCACATATATCTCCCAAAGCTTGATTTAGTGGTCTCCGAGTATACACAGCTATCATGACTCAACACTTGTTGTCTTTGGATTGTTAAATAGAAACAGAAGTCACTACGTTCCAAACCATGCTTTAACACACAACGTATGAGCGTATATAGAATCCTATTAGCTTTTCTGATGCTCCTTCTGTTATTAGAATAAAGGTGATGATAAAGAGGATTTGAATGAGCTGTTGGGATTTCTTCACTTGCTGAAAGATGTTCTTTATAGCAAGTGAGGAGTCACTAAATCTAAATGAGCTGTTATATTAAATAGGCTGTTTAGACCGATATTAGAACTGGCACTGGTATTAAAAAAAAGTTGAAAACCATTTACAATGATGGAAATTTGTTTTTTAATGAAAGAAAATATCATTGGTAAGTTACAATCTATGCAAACATTATTATTTATGTTTATATTTAATTATTATTATTATTAATAATAATAATATATATATATTTTATATCCTAGTTTCAAGTACAAGTTACTGTTTTGTTTTTATTTTATTAATTTTTTTACAGAGAAAAGGCAAATTATTTTATTGAAATGGAGTCTATGGGAGATGACCCATAATTCTGAGCTTTCTGGATAACGGATTCCATAGCTTTACAGGTATGGGATTTGTTATCCGGAAACCCATTATCCAGAAAGTTCCGAATTATGGAAAGGCCGTCTGCCATAGACTCCATTATAATCAAATAATCCAAAAATTTTAAAATTATTTCCTTTTTCAATGTAATAATAAAACAGTAGCTTGTACTTGATCCCAACTAAGATATAATTTATTCTTGTTGGAAGCAAAACCAGCCTATTGGGTTTATCTAGTATTCTTAAGATATGAAGATCCACATTTAGAAAAGACCCATTATCCGGAAAGCCGCAGGTCCTGATGATTCTGGATAATAGGCCCCATGCCTGTAATATGAAAAGAAAAATCTATTGGAACAATATAGGTCCTACCCCCAAATCTGGTCCTTTCATGCCCTGTAATGCATTATTAAACCTTTCCCCATTCATTGTCTGAGATTTGGAATCCTCCCTCCTGTTTATTCAATAAGCTTAGATATATTTTTATCTGCTGTTGCTATGAGTATCAGACGTCTACTTTTGGACTTTCCTCGTTGTGTGCAATTGTAACCTTATTGTGATGCTAATAGTTTCAGTTGGTTGGTGACTTTTGAAGATCATCTAGGGTCATAACTCCATGATTTCCCTCAATTGGAAACAATTTCCTTTGAGCACAAAACATGAAGCTTCTAGAGGTTCCTACATCCTTGCACTGGGCTGTCTTTATCTGAGGCAACTGAAATCTTTGTACAAAAAGAAGAAAAAAAAGAAAAAAGAAAAAAAGGGGACCACTCCAAACTCACCCCCTGTGTGTTGCTGATAGTGTAGCTCCAATTCCTAATATTAATGGTCAGGGCGCTCTTTCCCCACTGAAAATACAATATCTCAAAAAAGAAAAAAAGGCAGCACTCCGGTAAAATGAAAAGCTGTTTATTTCAACAGGTCACTGACCAAAATTGCCTGACGCGTTTCGGGAATGATTTCCTTAATCATAGGCTCACCGACACAAATGTGTAATTTCCTTAAATAGGTCATGCAACAGCAACCTCTAGAGGGCTATTCTAATACATATACAGATTAGGTGATCCTCAACATAAAAAAAACCCTTTTTTATTATTTATTTTACCATTAAAATATATATATAAAAAAAATGATCGGATACTGATCGTTCGATTTCACGAAAAAATGTAAATTAAAAAAAAAAATATATATATATTTATATATTCGTATGATCAGATACCGATCGTTCGATTTCACGAAAAAATCGTAAAATTTCCTTCGAGCCTCTGAAAAATTCGTACAAGAAATTCGACCAGATCTTGGTCTAAGAAGCCTATGGGGGGGGTTCCCATAGGCTTCTATTGCAATTCGGTAGGTTCAATCTGGAGAAGTAGGCAGTCGAAGAATTTTAAAATCTTGATTCCTTCGATCACCGAATGATCGAATTATCGAATATCCGATCATTCAATCTATTCGATGATTCAGTATTCGATGATCGAAGCGGCCAAATTAGAATATTTCCGATTTTACGGAAAATTCGTACGATCGTTATTCGATCGAATTTGTAAATCGGCCCCTTAGTGTTGTTATCCCATTATGATCTACATCCACACAAGCATTCTGTTCCATGGAAATAATACTTAAATACTGATTTATGAGACTAAAAATGTTATATTTAAACATTATGTAACCTAAATTTAATAAATATCTAAATGAAAAGTATGAAACAGAAGAGTGACTTAAGGTGGCCATACACAAAGAGATCCGCTCGTTTGGCGATGTTGACAAACGAGCGGATCTCTCCCCGATATGCCCACCTTGAGGTGGGCGATATCGGGCTGATCCGATCGTGGGCCCTAGGGCCCAACGTTCGGATCAGTATGGGCGGTCGGATCGCGGGACCGCATCAACGAACAGATGCGGCCGCGATCCGACGGGATTTTTAATCCTGCCCGATCGACATCTGGCCGACTTTCGGCCAGATATCAATCGGGAAAGCCCGTCGGAGGGCCCCCCACACGGGCAGATAAGCTGCCGACACAGTCTGTCGGCAGCTTTTATCTGCCCGTGTATGGCCACCTTTAGACAAGCTGTTTATTGACAGTGTCTTGAGATCTACTGATCACAAGCTAAAGGTCTACTGGTAGATCCCAATCTAATTTTTTAGTACCCCTGCACTAGAGGGACTGTTTGACCGTTAAACTTACTACACAAGATTGTATATAAAATGAATGTGAGAGAACAACTAATCCAACCTTAAAGTTCTATGTCTTCCTTAGTTTATACAACTGTCCAGTGCTGCCCTTGAATAGAGAGTCTTGTCAAACCGCATCTTTATGACAAATGAGATTGTATCCTTGGGCTATTTGATAAACATTGACCTCTGAATGAGCTGCAGGAAAGGAGTGTCATGAAATGAGATAAATAGTCTGACTGTGAAGTTTTGTGCTTTACTATATCAAAATGAAGGGAACACAGAACATAGAAGGGTCTTCAAATAAGTCCAAGGCATCTTTGCCTGGGCAATAAAGCTGGATATTCCATGGCCATTATATCAAGCAGCATTTTTCTTTTAATAAAAATGAATTTGCAAAATGTATTCACTGTGGGGTCCCCTTGTGACTAAAGCAAGTGTAAAATGTGAAAATAATTAATAGAATTTTGGATTTTTAATGTTTTCCACACCCTTCTGTGAAAACCAGAGTTACTTTTGGCTCCAGGTAAGAAGCCTAATGTATGGCTAAATATTGAGAGTAAACTGTGTGCGTGCATTTGATACAGAAGTGGAATGTTGGAGGAGGTTTGTATTGCTTAGCTAGCACAGATTTAAAGGTGTGCAGTCATTTTGTATGTTACTTGAAATGCCTTTATACAATGCAAGCACTGTTCCATGGAATATGTACTAAGAAAGGCCCATTGTTCAGGCCCACTAACCTGTTTGCTGCCTGCTTACAAGATCTGATGAAACAGGTGGCTCTGGAAGCATGGGAGCAATGCAATTAAGTAGTGCAGGCATTTTACTCTGCAGTTATTTTCCTTTACCTCTGTCTTAAAGCACAGCCCTTCAGATCCATAGAACTTGGCTGTAAAAGTAGTTCATTTTCAGCCAGTGCTCTGCTGCTCGGCAAAACAAAGAATCATAATGGAGCACAGACACAGTACTTTGGGTAGCCCTTTTAAATTAAACTGAATTTTATGAAGGAAGGATTTGCAGAAATGCAATTTATTCCTTATGCCTGAGCAAACACTGCTGGGAGTTTACATTAGACAACTCAATAACCAAGTCTAGAACTTGTGCAGAATTCACAAAAATGAAAAAGTAATTTCAAATTTCCCTTTATTGGATGACTAAACTTATTTGAATTAGATTTTGTTTTTGTCTTTTCTTCCCTTCCGTGTAGGTGCCAGATAATTAACTGATAAACTCCTTTCAAGGGAAAGTAATAGTAAAAAGCAAATTGATTTTAATAATCTAAACCCTTTATATAGTAGTGTTGGAAAGTGTTGTTTCATATAACCACTAGCTTTGATTTTTTTTTAGTGTTGGAACAGAAATTGAGAAAAAGAAGATCCCCCAATGCCAGTAAAATAATAGTTTTGTACTGAACCAATAACACTGACATAAAACCAGCAACTGCCGTTATTATTAAACAGTCATAGATTGGTCATATTGACCGGCCTGTAATGTTTTTCATGTTAAGTCCTAAGTAAAATCTATCTGTGACAATGGATTAAACACAATAGTAATACTCTTTTGAATACTGATTATTGCACCAGTAACCATTATATAAAAAATGTTTTTAACTATTTTGTAAGCACATAACTTGTTTACTCCTTGTCTGTATAACAGCACAATGCAATTAAGCCTATCAAGGTTATGAAACCGCTTTCACATAAAATACATTAGAGAGCTGCACTGTAACTGCTGTAGCCACATTACTTCCACATGAGAATTAGATGGATGCTTCTCACCTCTAAACTCTTAACAGACGGGATATTGTTGGCTTCACAAATGCACAGATTTAATGAATTATCCTTTTTTCAAGGTTAAAAGGCCTAAAACTAGATACAGTCCTTGCTCTATCCTGCATATTCACCATAATCTCCTTCACATAGGCAGAGGGAGTATTAGAGATGTTCATAAGGAGGGTACGTTTTGTACACAGGATAAGGTGTCTATAGTGGCCTCCCCCTGATGACTAGGATTATCACAGAGTTTTTGGCTTCAGACAAATCTTTATAATGTCAGGAACAATACTGTGTTGTGCTTTCTTTTTTTACCTATAGTGGAGTTGGACATACAGTAAAAACCACTGCAACCTTATTGGCTGATCATTGCCTTTGACATATCTCCCAACATTTGCAAAATGGAATGACGGACAAAAAGATCTGCATATTTTTTGACCACAACCATTTTGTGACCACACCCCTAAATACCATGTCAGTTTTACAAAATTTGGCAGGTTATGGAAAGTCTGAACACATTTCTGAGCATTTTAAGGCCATGTTTTGCTGATGAAGGGGAAATTAAGCTGTGAGTCACTGTTTCCCCAAGAGACCTGCCTATCTTAAAAAGTATCTTTGCTTATCTTAAATAGATTTGATTGTATTTTTGCTTATCTGAGAGTGCTGGGCTCTCTGACAAAATCTTTTTATTCAATTAAGTTTTAGAAACGCTTTATCAAAAGGAAACTTGGGACATTTCAGTGAGAAACTGGGACTGCAACTGAGCTGTCATAATTGAGAATGTCCCATGAAAAATGGCACAGTTGGGAGATATGGCATTTGATAATATTTTCATATGTAATAAAAGGCACATTTGCCCAGGTGCAATCACCCATAGCAACCAATGAGATGTTTGCTTTTATATAGATAACAAGGATATGGGTGAATCTGGGGAGTTTCGATTTGCCGTAATGGCAAATGCGAAATGGCGAAAAATTTGAAATCGGAAAGGTCATGAAAAAAATCAGGAAATTCAAAAGTTTTCATGAAAAATTCATACATTCGAACGATTTCACTAAAAATTCATGAATGTTTTGTGAAATCGAATTTTTTGTAAAATCGTTCGAATGTTACAAATTTTTTGTGAAATCATTCAAATTTCATAAAAAATTTATGACATTCAAAGATTTCACGAAAAATACGTGAATTTCTAGCGATTTCACGAAAAATCATGAACATCGAACAATTGACGCCGGACGTTTTGCCAATTTATTCGCAGGTGGCGAATATCGAGAATTTGCCGTGAATTCAAGCTAGGTGGATAAATTAACCCATCACTACTACCTACTGATTGGGTGCTATGGATGACTAGACCTGTATCAACCCCTTTAGTTTTCACGAAGCATGATGTGGCCATCGCATACATATTTACACACCAATGATCATACTTTTATATCGAAATATGCAGAATAGCACAGCGAAGTTGACGGATGCCATCTCGTGTTGCTTACGTCCTGTTATCTACAATCTTTGCACGCACAATTAAAACGAATTCAGATCTGTTGTTTCAGTTGGGGAAAGCAGTATTTACTGTTTGGTGAGTCCCTTGTACCACAATTTGGGAGGGAGGTCTGTTGAGGAGGCCTCTGGATTGTCTAAGCTAAGGTTTTTCATTCCCTTTGAATGACAGAAAGGTCTTTTTATAGCCCACGGGAAATAAATCTCCTTTCTTATTTCTCTGTTTAGTAGTAACTTGGCCAGGGCCCTACCCTATACATTTTATAGCTCATTATTACTTTGATACATTTATTTTCAGTGAAAATATTTTTGCTTTTACACAGGAAGCGAACAAGTCCTGTTTGTTGCTCGAAGCACTGCAAGCTATATCATACATTTTTATATTTTCTTATGTAACGGTCTATAAAATAATGATGGCTGTATTGCTGCGCTTACCTTAGCCTATACAGCAAACAGTTTGCTATATTTCCCATTTTCAGGATTTGAGAGGTTTTTTAAGGTGAGCCAACCAAGAAAAAAATAGTGATCGTGTCCATTTTTTTTTTTTAAAGAACATTGATATGTGGCCTTCAGTTAACAATCCTACACATTGCATCGCTTAAGATCAAAAAGGCAATTATTGTGTATTAAAAGTTTGTTGTGCAAATGCTGGCCTGCATTTATCAGTGACCCTGGCATAGGGGGTCGAAATGCATTAGGTTACATTTTTGTGATATTTGCTTATTGTGTGGCCACAGCTAAGGATTATAATCTATGCTTTTAATGTAGCACTGTATATGATGGACTTCTTAAAAATGATAATTTGTAAGATGAAGTACTTTAATTACATTAAACCATTAGAACCCAAAATACTGCAGCCATTGGTCTAGCAAATATTCAGTGAATGCTTCATTGCTTTACTGTAATCACTTAGTGCTATTAAGCTAAAAGCTCCAGACGGCCCATATGTAAAGTGCTAATAATAATACTATGATGATGGATACTGCATTCACAGCCAAAGTCCCGTTTACATACCGAGTACTGGTTCTGGAAGGAAGTGGTATGCCTGCCCAGATCATTCCTCTTTGCGTGTCTGCTTAGCAGTACGGGAGGTTTTAATGCAGCAAACAAGCAAAGGTTTTCAAAATGAACAGAAACAATTAACAGTATTTCTGTATATTCTACATTTTGGTGCTCAACTTAAATTCAGTTATGGGTGATCAGGTCACATACTTTATTTTAAAAAAAGCTGGATTAATGGAATTTCCAATCAGCATTTATGGGGCCCCTTTCCTGAGCACCACCTGGATCCCACGTAGTCTTAAGCAACTTTTGATACTCATACAAATAAATCTACTAAATATGGTAGCCGTGTGCTATCTTGTATCAGAAGCGCTTCTACAGGTCAGTGTTAAAATGTGTTTACAAGGCATTGCATTTATTGCGTAGAATATTCATTCCACCACATAACAGAATGAATGAACAGGTAGAATGAATAGACTGCCAACAGCTTGTAATTATCTGACTGTTATCTGTCTTCTGTCCCATCTGCTAAGTTAGTTTTCAAGTTAAAATATTAGTGACTTGACCATGACGTCTCTCGACTTTGCAGTCTCATTACTTATTCTCTTGTTTTGTCACTTCCACTTGTTTGCTGTGTGCGTTCATTTGTCAGAAATGCCATAAGCGTTTAGTTTCTAGCAGGCGTATAAAACTGAGGAGGACATGCTGATCGTGCAGCCATCTATTTCACCATCCATACAAATCTTCTCCAAGGCAGCTGCTATATTTTCATCTCACAGCCGAGTCATATGCAATGAATTTGATACATTACATGCTTTCCACACAGTGCCTGCATATTTATAATCCAGCCGATGCCATTTCACATACTAGCCTCGAATGAATGCACTCTCCAGTTGACTTGTAGCTTTAATAACAAAATACCCCCTTTTTCCTGTTTTGAATACTGATTTATTCTGTTCCTTACATTTACAGACTCACTTTTGTTTTTTTTCTCCTTTCTCCTCTCATTAGGCAGAAGTAGACATGTTTTCTTGGCAAACCCCTTGGTTTAGAAATAGCCTTTATTGCATAGATCGCTGTATCCTTTGCTAAAGTTTATAAAAACGGCTGTAGGTTCCTAAAATAAGATGCTTGTGATTTGTGGGAAACTTGTCACATGCCTGTGTATAGAAGAACGTGGCCTTGCATCTAAACCACATGATACGTTGCAAAAATAGATTTGTCTGGTCTTTTTCTGGCAAGATTTTCAGCAAAGTGCTGTTTTTTTTTTTTTTTTTAAAAGAGGCAGAGTTAAAAATAAATCTTCAGAGCTATAAAGGCCATTCTCAAAGTTAGCTGATGGTGTGTGCAATAAAGTATATCCAGAACACTTTTTTTATAAACTATCTCTGCAACATATTAACTGGGAAAAACTTTGCACAGGGCTAGACACAAAAGGAAAATAGAAAATTGTCTGCAAACTCCAACTTCCCTGAGCAGGACTCCTACCCTTCTGTTAGGGCACATAAAAAAAAGGGGTGTATATTAATTCACCAGGTGTCCCAAATAGGTAACTTTCTCCTTACAGCTCTGTAGTAATCTGGCTACATCAGAAGGCTTGGTTGATATCACATCTGCTTAAAGTGGTTTTTAGCCTTCCATACTCAGTTGGTTTCAGTTCACCAGAAATAGACTTTTTTTCAATTTGTAACAAACACATTGACAGGAACCTTGTTTGGTGGCAGTACCTTGCGGATGCACAGGTAAACATAGTCAAAGTTATGCAAAAGGTTCAAGGAAGGCGGCAGAAATCTTAGTCTAGAGTTAGGCAAAAGAGTCAAATAACAGGAATTCAATACTAGTAACAAAGCGTAGGCAGGAACAGAAAACTGGAACCAGCTTGGGCATCAACAAAATGGAGAAGCTGATCTTGATGGCGAGAATTTAAATTTGCGCCTTTAAGTGATGTCACTGCGCTCGGCAAGCATCATGACACTCAGCGCCGAGCGCCGGCGTCACTTGGAACCTGAAGCCAGAAGTGCATGCATGCGCACAGCAACCTCGGAGAGACGCGCCGGGAGTTAAGAGAATTTGGCAATCTCCCGGTGTGTCTTACAGAATGACTTCCATTTTCTATTTGTTTTTGTAATATTCAAACTTAAAGTTCTTTCTTCCTAAAGCAGCTCGGGGTGGGGGTTCATTGACGCTGCAAAACTATTCTAAATTGATTCATTTAGTTTATACATTTCTTATATTTGTCCCTGCTGAGCAGAATCCCTGAGTTTCATTAGAGGCAGCTGATATAATTGATACAATAGTTGATAATACTCGGGAGATGTTGCTGAGAAATGTATCAATTAAGGAAACAAATTGTAACAGCTCAGAATCTGCTCCTGAATTACTGAGCTGCCCTACTGAAACGCCAGAGAGAGGTACGTTAGATTAAAATTTTGGGAAAAAAGTGTAAAAATAGAAAGTAATTGAAAAAAGTCTTTATTTTTGGTGAGCAATCTGAAACCAACTGAACTGAAAAAGTTGTTTGAAATGTCAAAAACCCATTTAAAGCAAACGCTCCCGTAGTTAGATTTAGACCAACCGCATGTGTGGAAAATCTGTTCCATATTCTGGGCAGAATGTATTGTAAATAGGGTTGCCACCTGGCCTGTTTTTTTTTACCGGCCTGACGGTATTTTAGATGGCTGATCCCAATGTTATAAATAGGAAAAAAAGCTCAATATATAGGAAGGCCAGTATTTATTTAAAGAAAAGGTGGCAACCCTAATTGTAAGCTTCTTTACTTTACATTGACCTTAACATGTGTGACCACAGTATAGGCCCATGTGCTGGATGATGAGACCGGGTTGATTGATGACTTCAGTGGAATCAATATGGCGGCTGTAATCTTCAAAGATAGATTCATTTCCTTTAGGATTGGTCTAATAAAAGTAATGGGCGAAACAAGCAATGACTGAACTGGACAGCCAGTTTTGTATGTCTTTAAAGGGAAACTGTCATGGGAAAACGTTTTTTTTTTTTTTTAACACATCAGTTAATAATGCTGCTCCAGTAGACTTCTGCACTAAAATCCATTTCTCAAAAGAGCATACTGATTTTTTTATATTCAGTTTTGAAATCTGACATGGGGCTAGCCATTTTGTCAGTTTCCCAGCTGCCCTGGTCATGTGACTTGTGGCAGCACTTTAGGAGGGAACTGCTTTCTGGCAGGCTGTTGTTTTTCCTTCTCAATGTAACTGAATAGTACGCAGTGGGAAATGGGTTTTACTATTGTGCTCGCCTGCGTAGTGATGTCAAGCGTTTCCGCACATACGTGCTGATGCCGAGGGGTGTGCGCGGTGACAGCGTTCTAAGGCGATCAGTACCAGGTGAGTCTGGTCTAGGATTGGCAAAAGAGCTATTTGTAGCTATAAGTAGCTCTCCAGTGCACCCCCTTCCAATCGATGCACCCTAGGCAGCTGCCTCTTCTGCCTACCCTTAGTTCTGGCCCTGAGAGCACAAGTCACATGACTTGGGGCAGCTGGGAAATTGACAATATGTCTAGCCCCATGTCAGATTTCAAAATGAAATATAAAAAAAATCTGTTTGCTCTTTTGAGAAATGGATTTCAATGCAGAATTCTTCTAGAACAGCACTATTAACTGATGCATTTTGAAAAAAAAATTCCCATGACAGGATCCCTTTAATCATTGCTGGGAGACTGCTAGTATGACATTAGCCCTTTTAAGGCTAAGGCCAGACGGGGAGATTCGGGGGCATTTTGTCGCCTGGTGACTTCTCGCCGCGACTTGTAGCCCCCGAACTTCCCCGAATAGCGAAGTACCCAAGCGCACCGGCGTTGCTTGAAAACCCCGGCGCATATTCACACGGAGCGGCGCGATTTTTGAAATCGCTCCAAATTGCCTGCCTTAACAATCATGCCAGCTTAGATAGGAAATATCTTTGCTTGAAGACCACTACATATCAGATGAACCTTTATGCCTTAAAGGAACAGTTCAGTAAAATTAAAAACTGGTTAAATAGATAGGCTGTGCAAAATAAAAAATGTTTCTAATATAGATAGTTAGCCAAAAATGTAATGTATAAAGGCTGGAGTGACTGGATGTCTAAAATACCAGAACAGAACACTACTTCCTGATATTCAGCTCTCTAAATCTGAGGGGGGGCCACATGGGACATAACTATTTAGTGACTGTGAAGATTTTCATTCATCAAGGTCATGGTATATCTGATATAAGTAATTAAAACAACTGGAAACGTCTTCTATAATTACTCAGCAAGTCCAATTGTTTTAGAATTACTTATATCAGATATAACTATTTAGTGAGTTTGCAATTGATCCCCAGCATTCAGCTCAGATTCTAAAGCAACAGTTATTGACCAATGTGGCCCTCCCTCAAGTCATTGACTGGTTACTGCCTGGTCACCAGGGTAACCAGTCAGTGTAAACAAAAGAGAGCTGAAAAGCAAGAAGTAATGTTCTGTTCTGTTAGACTTACAGTCACTCCAGCCTTTATACATTACATTTTTGGCTAACTAACTATATTGAAAACATTTTTATTTTGCACAGCCTATTTACCCAGTTTTTACTTTTATACCAAACAATTCCTTTAATGTAAAGGCAGTTTACTGTCGAGCACCAAGAAATATGAAACTAATAACTAGAAACAAATAAATGCAGAAACTGCAGCACAAAAGTTCCCAATTAACATCTTTAAATGATTTCAAATTTACAGTAATTTACAGCAATTGAGGCATCTTTAAAAAAAATGATTATGTTGGTTTTATTTTCATCCTTTTAAAATGACCAAAATCACAAAATTGCTGCATTGGCAAAGCAGTCCAGGGTGGATTTGTTCACCTTCTCCTCCTTTCATTTCCTGCTGTTGAAAAGACTTGGCTAAAGCATTAGGAAGCCTTGAGTGAAAGTGATATAAAGCAACATGCATATAAAAAAAGAGTTGGGGAGCAATGCAAGCATGACTAATGGTCATGGGTGGTTGAAAAAAGTACCTATGTGGACTGAAGCCTACAGGAGGCTCTGTTTAGCAGTACACCTGGTTTTTATGCAACAAAACTTGTCTCCAAGCCTGGAATTTAAAAATGAGCACCTGCTTTGAGGCCACTGGGAACAACATTCAAGGGGTTGGTGAACATTATGTTACTCATGAGCCTCTGCTTGAGGATCACTCTTCTAAACTGTTCTGTGGACCTTGTTTACAAAGGATGGGGCATCATTCAAAATAAAAAAGCACCCAGTCTTTGCCCCATTTATTGCAACTTGGGACATAGGCCTGTGCACTCCTTGAAGCAACCTTTGTATAGAACACTCTGTGTTTGGCAGAGTTCCATAAAAGGGGCATGCTTTTGTCCCCTAGAACATTCCAATTTGCAAGAATCACAACTTATTGCACTACAATAATTTAATGTGAATAACAGCACCGTCTTCTGCATCTATCACATATGTACCATGTACTATAGATACAATTAAGGTAATAATAAGCTAAATATTTTACATAGAAAAAAAGGAGTCACAAGAACCGAAGTAATCCATAACATAGAGCTTAGTGCCGTTATTTATAAATAGGTGTTTTTTATTTCTATCCCAGGCTAAAGAAACACCAGTATACATGACGGTAAACCTGCCATAACCTGTTGAAGTCAATGTGACAAATTCAGGAGGCAAATCATATTCGCCTTGAAAAGTGGTATCATTTACTGTGTAAAAAGCGACCACACTCAGCACTGGTTTTTATGCAGCTCTTTACAAGCTAACACCTCTTTTTACGCCAGAATTTTACACTTGGCTGCACAGTCGCATATGCTCATCACATAACTTTATAAATATGCATGATTTTCCACTGCTTACCTTGGCATCACAGAGGCAATATTTGGAGTACCTCAGCGCTTTTTTATTTGTTACGCAGCTTTATAAATACACTCCCAAAATATCATCCTCACTTTTTGAAAATGAAATGTATTTTTGGTAAAATACTGCCTATATTTAAATCTAGTTTTATTAACTATTACTATAATTAGATAGTATTTATCGAGCTCTTGAAATATTTCCCATGATATTGTAATCTAGTGTAAAAATGTGCACATATGTTGTAAAACATGCATTATTTTTTTTATCTTGTTGCACTATTTTCAGTGGAATACACCAAGCCTTGAATGGAGTGAAAAATTAGTATTGGATTCAACATTATTCTGGCATACATTGGAAATACAATGGTATTTATAAAACAGCTGCTAAGATGTAACTGATAGGGGTCTGTGATTAACAGTAGTGGCACGCTGGGCAGTTTTATGGCCCCACTTGTTGTGTTGGACTTAATGGAAACCCTCTGATTGGTTAAGGCAACTGGTTTCCATTGGGAGGCAATACTGAGTGACATATGCTAGTGAAGAAGCTGTACATGTGCCACTTATCTAATAGAAAAACATTTTGCAAAGTTAGAATAGAGATTTTTTCCCAAAACCATTAAAATAGTGGCTTTTCTTTGCCACCCATGAGATTTTTTTTCATCAAGGCAATAGCAGCATCATGCAAACCCCTTTTAAAAAAGATATGATTGACTTAGAACTCCACTTTGTTTCTCTGGTTCTCAAACATACAGTCGTTATACCATAATCCCACTTTTCAGCCTGATCAATATTTAAATGTCCAGCCGTGCGTTTTCTGTTCTTCTTTGCTACCTGCTTTTCTGAAACAAAATCCAAGATGACAGTTCTTTTGCTTGTGTAGGTGAGGTAATGCTTTCAAATTATCTAGTTCTGCATTGATCCTATTGGCAGATCTTATATGGAGTACTCCTAGGCAATTTTTTTTATTGATTTTACTGGCTATTCTGAGATTAATGGAGTGCTCATTGGCCATTTATTCAGTGATTGTACTGGTACAGCATGGTTAACATGTTGATTATCCATTTTCTGTAGTAATTATACTGGCATGTTTGCGTTACGTTTTGGTAAAATGGATGGGGTAGCCCATCAAAATGGTGGAGCCACAAAATGGGCATTGCCCATCTTTCTTCAAATTTCCTAGGGCAAATCCAAGTGCAGGAGAACGAAATTACCAGTTTTTTCTTTAAAGTTCCACGAGAAGACAGAAGAGGCAGGAAGATAATTTCTCAGTGGTGCTCACTGGAATAACCCTGAGCCCATGCAGTTTTCTGCTGATAGGAGCACTGGCCCAGGGTGTTAGGTAAGTAAATGCAATCACTTGGGCACTTTCGGCACACCCAAGCGTAAACGGAGTTTCCGTCTCCATTTTTTTAAGGTTGTTTTTATTTTTAGACAAAGGCCATTGGTGAGGAAAATGTAAAGGCATTAGCCATGCCTGTGATCTAATATTGAGTGATACAAAACCATACTTTCTTCTGTATGAAGCTTGATGGTGTTAACAGTACACTTTATTGTTCTATGGTACTTCTAGTAATTGTGAGTACTTGCATTCACTTATGCAAATGCAGATAGGTCTCTTAGGAAGTATGCTTACGTCTTTTTTAATAAATTAAGCTAATTTCCTTCTCTCCAGGAATAAAAAAAAAACTTAATTGAAAAATATATTTTCTAATTTAGTGGCTAATGATCTCTTTACCTGTTTTACTAATGAACCATTACTTATGGTTATGAGTGTTCCACCTTCTGCAAACTTAACACTTCAAATATTCAGGGAGATTGTTTTATGAAATTATTTAATTGTTCCTCAGTATATTCCATGAGAAATTAGGGAAGGCTGCCAAACACACGGAGCTCTCATGTATTCTTACTATTTGTATAGGATTTTTCTGCATGTGAAATATGTCTAAGCCACCATCATGTATTTAGATATTAATGTAGCCCTCCAGCAGGGAATTCAGAACTAGTGATGGGCGAACTTATTCGCCTAGGTCGAATTCGCGGCGAATTCCCGCGATTCGCCGCTGGCGAATAAATTCGCGAATCACCAGCGAAATTTCGCTGAAAACGAGTCGCGCGTCAGTCGCGCGTCGTTTTTGACGCGACGCGCCAAAAACGACGCGACGCGCGCCGAAAACGACGCGCCGCGTCAAAGTCGACGCGACGCGCGACAGACGCGCAACAAAATTGACGCGACGCGCGACAAAATCGTCCCGCGACTCGTTTCGCGAATTTTTTGCCGATTCGCGAATTTCTCTAGAAAGTTTTACATTTGTTTTCTAGTCACGTTGTCACAGTCGGCACCCTAATTCCAGAACCGGCTCTTGCTCCCGCCTATAACAGCCGCCTTTCACCTCGGGAGGAGCCATCGACTAATCGGATGCGGCCAGGTCTTTTTAAGTGAGGTGCCATGCTAAGGGTTCTGGCAGAGCAAAGGGGCACTAACGTAAGGCAAATTCTTTTGGGCAGAAGGTCACAGTACAAATCATAGACAGAAAGCATAGTCAAATCAGGCCAAGTGGGTAGGCAGAGTCAAAGTGGAATCAGACAGGCAAGGGTCAAACCAGGAGATCAAACAGAAGGGATAGGGATACAGAAGAGTCGGTTACCAGGCAGGGTCAGGATTACAGAAGTCAGGGTGGTCACAAACAGGCAGGGGCGCTCTACCAATGAGGTGAGCTGAACCACTCGCCTCAGGCGGCAGCGCCCCCCTGGTTATCAGGGGTGGCAAAAATGCAGCTCCTGGTAACTAAGAGCCATATTTCCATTTTTTAACCCGGAAATTTGTCGCTTCTAGTGCAAAGAGCACAATCTCTCTCTCTGGACTAGCGTCATGGACCGCCCCCGACCCCCGCCCCTGTCCGGTACTGAAAAGGTGAGTGCCGTTGGGAGGGGTGAGGGCGGCAAAAAGAAGACCGCCTCAGGTGGCATATTGGCCTAGATCACCCCTGGGCAGGGGTCACAACAGGTAATCAGATATCAAAAGCTTAAACCGCACAGAAGCACCAGGAACTCACAATTCACAAACCTAGAACGGGCAATTATTATAGTACAGTATTAAGTACTGTGTGAATTTGGTGCCGTTGCGTGCTGACGTCATCATCCAAGCGTCAATTCGCCTTTAAGATGCAGAAGTGCACGCCATAAGAAACAGAGGAACAGGAACAGAGGAGGAGCATGGCGGGCATACCCGCCAGCCCACTAGACCACCAAGGTGAGTAGTTATTACACACGTTTGGTAGATTTTTGCTTATATGCTTTTTTGGAGTTTGCTCAGTCTAAGAGGCCCATTTATCAAAGGTCAAATCTCAAATTCATTTTAACTCTAATAAATCTGATTATACCCGAAGTTCGATTGGGAGGTTATTTAATGAAAAAAAAAAATATTTTAATATCTAAACAAATATTACTGACCCTAAAACTTAAATAAAATTTGACTAAACTGGAATCAAGTTTTTTGCCCTGTCAAGAAGGCTATTTTTAACATCTTCAAATGGGTCACTGGACCTCTCCCATTGACTTATTCATGAACTCGTCGGGTTTTAGGAGGCGAATAGTCGATTCCAAATTGTTCCAAGGGTCAAGGCTTGATTAATCTCGATTTTTGAATTTGTATTCGAAATTCAGGTTTACAATTTGACCCTTAATAAATCTTCCCCTAAGTGTATTCTTTTTGGTAAATTTCAGAGAAAGTCTGGCATGTGCATTTTATTATTTATTAAATTGTGCTTATTACTTTTAAAAGTGGGTGTTCTTGTAAGTTGGTGTGGCTAAAATGAGTGGGACTTAAAATTGGGGCTCCACATACTATCACACCATTAGTTTGTCAATTCAACCACATGGCAGAGAAAGTGTTTGGAATTTTTTTTGCATTTTTTTCTGTAAGTAATAAACTTCATATTTCTAATATTATTAAAATACACAAAAGGCACGAATATCCTGTAAATGATATCCTTATAAATGGTGACTAGTGATGTCATCATTTATAAATTGTAAGTAGTGATGTCATTTTTGTCACATGACTGAAAAAATATGAGGATCATACAAGTAACCTCGGAGTTCCGTGACCTGTATAAAAGCACAAGGCCGAATAATATGCGTCTTATACTATCCTTATATTTTACAAGAGGGGGTACTTTATTCACTATATAATTAATGTGATACTGGGTGCTGCGGTTTACAATCATCTGGAGGAGCTCAGGTTGGACATTATGGATGTATATGCTGAACCTATAGGTCATATAGTATACACTTTTATTTATTTACATCCCTTAAGTGTTCCACTTGATAATGGGGCCCCAAGAAAAATGCTCTTTCTGCGCCATGTATGTATACAATCTAATTGGTCAATTTAATAAAAGGTGCAAAGTTTGCTACAGTGCCATTTAAGACACATGGGGTAAGAGTCTGGTTTAGTTCAGAGCATCATGCTGAATCAGCCTGGATACTGCAGTGCTTACTTGTACCGTGTTCCATTTATCAGCTGAATGGCATGTGTTTCATGGCACATGCCCAATAATGGCTTTGCAACTCCAGCAGCTCAGACTGCATTGAGTTTCATGAATATTTCAACTGGAGGGACAATAACTGCAAGTTGCCCTTATTCATGGTACTGACCTTTCCTAGAGTCGGGCCTTATCCATTGATATGCAGCTCACCTTTGATGCATTTCCAAATCTCCCTTTTTAAGACCTTTGTTAAATCCATGCACGCTTGCTAGGAATTTATTCATGTTCATTGTCAGAGATGTAATTTAAGCACATCTGTTCAAATATGCATTTTAGATCAACTTGGTGCCGATTCTAATAATATGGCTGGGACTGTGATGGGTATTATATCCCTAAAGTACACACCAGATGGCATTTATTAGAGGGTGAATATAAATGAAGTTAAAGATGTTGAGCATTTTGTCTTAAGTCACTTTCTTTTTTTCAGTTATAATACAATGATCAGAACATGGAAATCTGTAATTAAAATCCTTTGTATACTCCACTGGCATCCATGGGAGGAATAACAGACTAACAAAACATGCCTCTTGTGATTTTTCTGCGTTAATAAACTTGTCAGCTCTTAGAGAAATACTAAATAGCATTGTTTTCCAAGAGTTGCAGTAGTGTTTTGGCATAATCTTTTATGCAATTAAGCTTTAAACACTACAAGGTTTTCTAAATGTGCAGGCCTGCATTTGTGGCAAGGCTAGGCCTGGGGCAGCAAGAGTTTAGGTGTGGTGTGGGGGGACTCTTGTGCACATCCCTAGGATTATGTATCTTTAAGGTTTAAAGGAAAAGTAAATGTTTTTCTTTTTCTTTCTGTAAATTTGCTCTAAACAGCCCCCCAGATTAATGTACCTTAGTCCCTGCTGCAAGTCTGCTCTGGTTTCTGTGTTATCAGCAGCTTCTTTCCCTTCTTCCTGGTAAAGAGTGAAGCCCAGCCCCTTAGCTTACTGAGCTGTCCATTTGCTGCTGTTCCACAATAGAGAGGAAGAGGGAGCCAGTGTTTCATTAGTAAGCTAGTTTCCCCAAGCAAAAGCTGCTACACACACTGCTCTCTGCTATGTCATAGTATGCAAATGATCTCCTGGACTAGTCCAAGATATAAGGTCAGCTCAGAAAGCTAAGGGGCTGGGCTTCACTCTGCACCAGGAAGAAGGTGAAACAAGCTGCTGATAACACAGAAACCAGAGCAGACTTGCAGCAGGGACTAAGGTACATTAATTTGAGGGGCTGTTTAGAGCAAATTTAGAGATAGAAAAAAAAAACGTTTACTTGTTCTTTAAAGCAGTGATCCCCAGCCAGTGACTCATGAGCAACATGTTGCTTACCTACTACTGCTCCCAGTTGCCTCAAAGCTGGAGCTTATTTTTGAATTCTTGGCTTGGAGGCAAGTTTTGGTTAGATAAACCACGTGTGCTGCCAAACAGAACCTCCTTTAGACTACTAGTCCACATAGGGGCTACCAATGGTCAATCACAGCCCATAATTGACACCCACAAACGTTTTACACGCTTGTGTTGCTCTCCAACTGTTCTTACATTTTAATGTGGCTCACAGGTAAAAAAAGGTTGGGGACCCCTGGTTTATAGACTGCCATTTGCATGGGTATTTTGTACCCATATATCAAGGACTGTTTATTTTTTAATCCCACAAGAGCATGGATTCTGAAAAACATTTGGATTGGATTTGCCACAAACAAACCTCACACAATCCTATTCTACATGCAACATGTATTCAAATGTTATGTAATCAAAGGAGTATCATAATTATTGGCTTTTTGTAGGGTGAAGAAGAATTGGGTTGGCCATTAAACAGAAGCTGTTGCTGGTTTTAGGTAATGTGACCTCTCACCTGGCTGTCAGATGAATTACTCTAGACATACAGTAGTTGTAAGACAGAAATTATCCCCCAGCAACACATCTTTAGGACTAATTGCCAACCTGGCACTACATTGTCTACTGTCCTCTCTATCAGGATCCCACTATGTTGTTGCTAATGCCTTCTTTCCTCTCTGGTGGGTTCCTAATATGTTGTTGCTAATCCTAACAAACTACTCTCTGTGATAGATAGCTGAGGAAGTTGGTGAATTATTTTCACTTCTCCCTGACCTTATTTCAGTTTCCTGGTTCCTGCTCTCTAAGTGATATATACCAACCTGGCAAATTACGTTTTAATGTATGAATTGTCGCATATACAAAATCTGAACAAAGTAGTTACATCCTGCAGTTTTGCAATCTACATGGTGATAAATCAAGACCATCTTTGGTTGGATCTGACAGCTTTTCGCTATCTTTCTACAACATTAGCTTTTGCCATTTATTCTGTTGCAGTCATATCAAAGAGAAATGTTACATATTTTACTCCTTTTCATATTAAACTGTAAATTATTTGCCATAGGCAGTAACCTTTACCCATTTTATTCAATATAGTTGTCTCTATGTAACACAAGGATTCTTAGGGGCAGATTTATCAAATTTGCATGAATGATTCGAAATTTGATCGAATTTTCAAAAAGATTTGAGTCAAATTTTCTAATGTTTTTGAAGACCACTTCGACCATCAAATTTTGAAAATTCGATTGAATCGAATGATTCTAATAATTCGAACAAAAATCTATTTGAATATTCTACAGTCGAATAACTTAAAATTTTTATTCGACTGCCTAGTTCATCAGTTTCAACCTACTGAATTGGTTTTCATTATTTTTGATCGAATATAAAAATTTGATGGAATGATTTTATCGTTCGATCGAATATTTCCTATTCAATCGTTTGACCAATTGAATTGCGGTAAAATCCTTCAAATTCGATATTCAAAGGATTTTTATTCCCATAAAATTTGAATATCAAATTTGAGGGTTTTTTTAACCCTCGAATTCGACTCTTAGTAAATCTGCCCCTTAGCCTGAGTGTCATAATCCAAACATGAATCCCAATGTTTTTATGGTGGGGCTACATACACTCACCTAATAATGTGGAATTCATTTCTACAGTAGGACATAATTTGTAAAACAAGGCACATATCTAGTTCTAAGACAATTGGGTCATAAAGCTGGTTGGATGACCAACAAAAAAGGTTTAGGAATCGAATTCTCATATACTGTATATGCTATAGATTTACCTATTCTAACATACAGTTGTTTTTATATTAGTTATTTTATATGTTATTGTTTTTTTAAATATTAGCCTTTGTATTCCACAATATAGCTCATGCCCTCCACTTTTTATACTATTTATCCAACTATAATACAAAACTATTCCCTGTTTGCAAGGTTACTTAACACCTACCAACCAGACAGGTATGGCAACTGCTTATCTGAATGCATGGGACCTGGGATTTTATGGATAATGTGTCTTTCTGTAATTTGGATCGCCATACCTTAAGTATTATTTCAAATGACAAATATTAAAGGGATACTGTCATGGACAAACATGTTTTTTTTAAAAAAGCATCAGTTAATAGTGTTGCTCCAGCAGACTTCTGCACTTAAATCCAAGAGCACAAGATAACAGCTCCCTGGTAGATCTAAGAACAACACTCAATAGTAAAAACCAAGTCCCGCTGAGACTGATTCAGTTACATTAAGTAGGAGAAATAACAGCCTGCCAGAAAGTAGTTCCATCCTAAAGTGCAGGCACAAGTCACATGATTGGGGGCAGCTGGTAAACTCACTATATGTGTAGCCCCATGTCAGATTCAAAATTGAATATAAAAAAATCTGTTTGCTCTTTTGAGAATTGGATTTCAGTGTAGAAGTCCACTGGAGCAGCACTATTAACTGACATGACAGTATCCCTTTAAGTAAATATTAAAGGGCTGTTTTGCCTCCAGTAAGGATGAATTGTGTCTAAGGTGGAATATTTTTAAACATTTGCGGTATTTGGTCCTATGGAGTATATGGGAGATGACCTTCCTTTAAGTTTAAGCTCTCTGGATAACAGGTTTACAAATAACAGATTTCATTCCTGTAGTAGTTGTAAGAATATAAATAAAGTTACATTATTTTTCACAATATCTAGCCATATAACAACAGAAATGTCACTAACTGATAATAATAAGTCACCAAGCAGTATTCATTTGGATTTGTTTTAGAAGTTATAAGGGACCTCTCTTTGTTACTAATCCATGTACCAGAAGGGTATTAGGTAAAAGATGCCTGTCTTTTATTGGTCATTGCTTGTGTATCTATGGGACTAATGTAACACAATATGCCCAGGGGGTTGAGTATTGAGCTATATCATTGGATTATTTTTTTCAGGTTCCAAGGAGAAACATTCTAGGTCCCAGATTCCATACTCTGACCCAGGTGGGATATTATGTCTTGCCTTCTGAGCCCATAGTTGTCTTGCTTTTCCCTGACTTGCATTTGCAATCTGCTTACATTATGAAAAAGCCATAAGAGTGATACCCATGCTTCAATAAATTTGCTCTACCTCTTTTGGGGGGGTTTCTAAATTCTCTATAAAATATTGTTTTCTTACAGTATATGGATTACTGTGCCTTGAAAACCATTCACTAAATCCTGGTTTTGATCATCAGAATAAAGCTACATTTTCTTTTTTTTTTCATGTATTTTTTTTTTAATTAGTGGATACTACCTCTCCTGGATTTGAAGAGGTATAAAGTGCATGTCTAGCTGCTTGTGATATATTGCATATATGACTGATTCACAATTATTTTTTGGTTAAGCTTACCCCTTTATTACATCCCCATGTTAATGAAAATGACAATTCTGTTATCTCTCATGTTGACAGATCCTAATTATCTCGTTATTACAATAAATTCTTTCTTCTCTGTGGAGTTACTAGTCGATCCGTGTTGATATACTCCAATAAACTGGTGGCTTCTGTATGACACTTCATTTTATCAGTTATATTAACCTAGAATATGATAAGTAAAGTTAAAGCATGCACAGCAGATTTCTGTATATTATACATTGTCTATCTTTAGTTATTTTTTTATACAATTATGTTTCAGTTTAAGCCATTACCTCAGCTTTGGTATGGGTAGTTAAAATTTACAATAGCACTACTATTGCAATCTGATGTAAAACAGATTCATATGTCTGAATATAAATATCCAAGGCATTATCCCATAATGATAGAAAAATAAAACATTCTATTCTCCATTGGGAAATAGCTCACTAAAGCTGCCGGTGTCAGTGTTTTCCATGGCATACCAATTTATCTTTTGGAATAAAATATTAACGATACACTGCCTTAAAAAATAGTTTATATTTGTACCTGAGTGTAATATAAATTGTTTAGAAAGTAGAGGGGCTTTGAAAAACATTTTGCACAGGGAAACGTAATCAAATCAATAAGTCTTTTTGTTTCTCTCACAAGAAGAAGCCGTTCTGATATAGAACTGAGATTCTGTGTCCCTTAAAGGAATTGTTCAGTGTAAAAATAAAAACTGATTAACTAGGCTGTGCAAAATAAAACATGTTTGTAATATAGTTAGCCAAAAATGTAATGTATAAAGATTGGAGTGACTGGATGTCTAACATAATAACCAGAAAACTACTTCCTGCTTTTCAGCTCTCTTGGTGACCAGGCAGTAACCAATCAGTGACTTGAGGGGGGCACATGGGCCATAACTGTTGCTTTTGAATCTGAGCTGAATGCTGAGGATCAATTGCAAACTCACTGATCAGTTATGTACCATGTGGCCCCCCATTCAAGTCGCTGACTAACTCAGATTTAGAGAACTGAAAAGCAGGAAGTAGTGTTGTGACTATTATGCTAGTCACTCCAGCCTTTATACATTACATTTTTGCCTAACTAACTATATTGAAAACTGTTTATTTTTCATAGGCTATCTATTTACCCAGTTTGTATTTTTACATGGAACAGTTCCTTTAAGGCAGTGATTTTCAACCTTGTGCCTCCAGCTGTTAAGGAACTACAAGTCCCACAATGCAATGAAGGAGTCTGACAGCCACAGTCAGGCAAATGCATTGTGGGACTTGTAGTTTCTTAACAGCTGGAGGCACAAGGTTGAAAATCACTGCTTTAAGGATCCAAAGTTATGTGGTTCTCTATTGTTGCTCTGGTATTTCACTTATCTTGGCAGTAAAACAGCAGCTGAATCCAGGACATGTGTTATAAACACATAAGCAATATACTTTGTTTGTTTATTTTGTGAAAGTCGGACATTTGCCTTTATTAGACGGGGATCAAAATTGAAAAAGTGGAATTATTTACAAAACAAACGACCATTTCAGTGGCAAGTACAAGTACAGGGATAGCCTGAATGAATAAACATTGCTATATAAATCAAATGTGGCCGGCAGAACAACAAGGATACTGTTATAGCTCTTAATTTGTATTACATGTGGTTCTTATTTATGAAAAATGTATACTGCGCTGTATTCAATTCATTGTAATTCAGAAAATAATTACCAGTTTGAAAAGAATCTACTGTGCTTTAACCTTAGCTGCATAATTTTGGATTTAAATGTATTGCCTAGTAAATAAGATCAAAATTTTAACATTTTCAAAACAACTGGGCGACAAGAGACCATATTTCATTACAGACTGATGAATCTACCTTATAATGGAATCTAAGGGACTCCCACCTGTCTAACAACACAAATATACTGTATAGGCAAACTGGCTGAGGTTTCCTATTAAAAATACTAAAATATACAAAAATGAATTAAAAGCTTTCTGCATTGCAAAACATTTGTGATGCTGAGTTATCATTGGTCAGATAGGGAGGCTGGCCTGTACTGAGTATTTTCCGTCAAACCAGGTGTTCAGGCATATGGAACCCTATGTGCAGGTTGGTCATACACTATGGTTTGCTTATATCTGACATATAGATATGTTATTTTACATTCAGATAGTTCAGAAAGCTACTAAACATAGTAGGCCAAAGGCCTTATGCTTTTATAAAGTCATGGAACACCTCAATGAAGAGTGCTTTATACATTATATATGCACTAGTCATATTAAGTTGTTGAACTTGATGGACTCTTGTCTTTTTTCAACCAATTATATATGTAACAAGCAATAACAACCCAGCTAGCGGCTAAATATACATAGGTTTATTGGTGTAGCTTTAACTTCTTCCTGGCTGCCAAAAGAAAAATGTACATGTTTTATGCATCTTAAAAGGTAATTATGTAATCTCTGTCTATGTGCAAATGCAATAATAGTTGACAATTGTGCTTATTTAAGTTTTCAAAAGCAGGAAAGTTATTTAATCATTTAACTATGCCAGAAAAAAAAATATTTCATTTAGTTATTTATATGTGCACTGAATGTTACACAAAAATTATTTCAGTATACAATAGGTTTGCCACGTTTTCAGTTTGGGGAAAAGAGGCAACGGGGGTTGGGTGGATGACATTGGGGGGGAGGCAGTGTGTGTTTTTGCTTCATGTGGGGCGAGTGATTCAAGGAACGTGTTTACATGTTGGCAGATAAACTGTGTAGAAAACAATGGGATTGGTTTTTACTCAGGATGATACATATACCATTCATGGTTTTCCATAAAACTAAAGAAGTTTCATATAAAATGCAAAGTGCATAAATAAATACTAACATTACTTACTGTGTCGGTATTAAATTTTAAGTGGTGTGGACTTTACACAGGTAAAAAAACAATTGCCCAAATAAAGATACATTGATCTTAACACTGGCCTTGAACAGTGACACATTAGAGAATTGGGCAAAGGAATGAATACTACATTTAGTGCTAGTGTAGAATAAGAATGAAGGGTGCTCTTGCAAGA
>CM044441.1:93748029-93768460 GCA_024363595.1 Xenopus borealis
TACTACATTTAGTGCTAGTGTAGAATAAGAATGAAGGGTGCTCTTGCAACAGGAATGAATTAGGGAGCCACAGGCACCATGGAAGGTGTAAATGAATTCAGCTTTACCTTCTAGCACCCCTTCCTTTAGTTGCTTCATTGGTTGTAGCTTGTGTGAAAGATGTTTACCAACGGAAATGTGTGTTATAATTACAGCTTCATGGAGTGAGTTAAACCATGCCAGATTTCACACTTGTGATGAATGAAAACCTTCTTATCAGCTTTTTTTTTGCTCTTAAATTTAATTCCATTGTGTAATTCAACAGTGAATGTCTTAATTTATTTACAGCTGTTTTTTTTTTGCAGAGCACTGTTATCTGATATCCCAGTAGCTGTGGAACTTGCCCTTTTAGGAGAGATGGCATTTACCTTCATTTGTAAAGTCACATAGAGCAGCCCTTTAGCTTAAAGGGATCCTGTCATGGGAAAAATTTTTTTCTCAAAATGCATCAGTTGTTAGTGCTGTTCCAGAAGAATTCTGCATTGAAATCCATTTCTCAAAAGAGGAAACAGATTTTTTTATATTTCATTTTTAAATCTGACATGGGGATAGACATATTGGCAATTTCCCAGCTACCCCAAGTCATGTGATTTGTGCTCTGATAAACTTCAATCACTCTTTACTACTGTACTTCAAGTTGGAGTGATATCACCCCTACCTTTCCCCCACCCAGCAGCCTAACAAAAGATCAATGAGAAGGTAACCAGATAACAGCTCCCTAACACAAGATAACAGCTGCCTTTTAGATCTAAGAACAGCACTCAATAGTAAAACCTATGTCCCACTGTGTACTATTCAGTTACATTGAGAAGGAAACACAACAGCCTGCCAGAAAGCAGTTCCCTCCTAAAGTGCTGGCACAAGTTACATGACTGGGGGCAGCTGGGAAATTGACAAAATGGCTAGGTCCATTTCAGATTTCAAAATTGAATATAAAAAAATCTGTTTGCTCTTTTGAGAAATGGATTGCAGTGCAGAAGTCTACTGAAGTAGCACTATTAACTGATGTGTTTTGAAAAAAAACATGTTTTCCCATGACAGTTTCCCTTTAAGTTCTAAGGCTAAATTTAGGCCATTTTTATTCTGGGCTTTATTCCTTATTCCTTTTTGTTCTGTTAATGGAATTGAATTTCAGATTAAAATCTGGAGCCCTTTAGTTTATAACAACCATAAACAAACCTTGGCTAAATGTTCCCATGTGAGACACACAGGCCAAATACATGGTAAATCAATCCTAGGTGGGTAGATGTAAAATTTTTAGATCTGGGGTGTTTGGTAGAACGTTATTCTATGCATTGAGATTAACAAATGGTACTGACTGCAACTGTTCTCATTTATGTAATCTTTAGAACTTTAAACTGCCCAAGAGCTCTCTGTTAATGCAACATATTATATGACTCAATGTACTTTTTTTCTTATATTTTTTCCCTTTTGCTATGAAAATGAATTTAAACACATAAACACATAAAAAGAATTGAGTATTGAAACTGGAAAAGTTCAAGCTGAGGACCAAGTTGGATGGTGTGGTAATAGCAGTGATTCTATTTGGGAGCTGGTAAATAATCCTGTCTACCACCTCAGCAATGCAGACATTTACATCATTTACATCACTGTTCTATTGTATATATTCAGTGCCATAGCACTCAGCATCCAGTATACTGCCAGGAGGTAGCTGATAAGTACATGTTCTGTGTGTCGGGATGTGACATCATGCTGGTATCATCTCCCATGCTAATTATATAGGGCTGCCGATTAATCACAGGACATGTTGTCTCCGAATCATACGAGCAGTCACCTTATGAATTTTCAGTTTCTTTAAAAGACATTGAAGCTTCTACCCCAAGTGCTTCCAGTATCTGTCACAGTAAGTGCAAATGCAGAGATGGCACACCCTCACCATTCTGCTTGTCTTTCCATCCTCTGTTCCTGCCTTTAACCCGAATAAAGCAGAAATAATGGCAGCACTTTATTGGCTTGCTAATTTTGCAATTATTTTCAGGTCTGCCAAACCAGCTCATTCTGGAACTGGAGAAAGTAATCAATTCACAACCAATCTAATTACTGTTATAAATGTAACCTTGTCTCTGAAAGGAACTCATTTTTTTTTCTGTTTCTAAAATATGGTTTTCTTACCCAAGATTAAGTGCAACAAATATACATTTCATTGAATCTACTTATTCCCATAAATGGTTGCCATAGGAACAGACTCTGAGCCGAGGTTTCCGCTGTACTCCATGCAGTTAGTGGGAAATGCTTTTACTGTTGCCAATGGTATCATAAAAGTAGTTTAAATAACAATATTGTCACACTTAATGAGTGTTATATTATCAGCGTGAGCAATGTCATATTATGTGGCTTGCTAATAATTCCCACATGTTTTGTTTCTTTTTTTTTTTTTTGGTGTTCATAAAATTTAAACGGAAAGTGTTGTCCATTTTTATAAGGCCTTAGGTGTAGCCTTGACCAGAAAATGAATCTGAGAAAAATACAAATGACTTGGTAATACACTGTATAATAATTACAGACACCACTGGTGTGACCTGCAGACACCCTCCCAATAGGTAGTTCTACCATTATATTTTATATTCCTTTTATCTTCTAGGAAAACCAAGTATAATAAGATAGTACTGTCCTTGACTAAATAGAACTTAAAACACATTTTGTTATGCACCATCTCAATTCTGATTGTCAGTGTTTCCTACTCTGATCCCCAGAGTCTCTCTCCCAATATCAATATATATTTTTTTTATTTAATTGATTTACATATCTTAGATTTGTGCTACACCTTTCTTCTACTATAACAATAAACCTGTATTTTCTCTTTTATTGAAATATTGTCCATCTTTCACTGGTTTATGTTAAATTCCCTGTGGATTTGGTAAAGTATTATACAGTAACCTTTTCCATGAACTGCCATTGTTATTTGAGATATGCTATCCTACAGCCTACTTCTTCTACTAAAGGGTGATTTACAGGTGTTCTTGGAAGTAGGATGATATGTTATTACTGTAGTTCGACTACAATGATTGCTATGTTTTCCCTATATCTTAAATCTCGTATAGACCTGATGAGTTATTTATGATTGACTCTTAGGCTCTGATCCATGGCCTTCCATGATTTAATGGCAGCTGTAGATTGTGCTCAGACTCTAAATCAGCAGCTTTCATAATCTGTTCTGTTGTTCTGTGAAATCATTATCTAAAATAGACCTGTTACATATGTGGCCCACCCCAACATCATCACTGATTAGAACCCAATTAGGAATATGGGTGTTCTAGCAGCCTACATTGGCATTGGGACAGTTTTCATGAACCAAGACTTACATTGTGTTAAGGCTAAAACTTAAATCAAGAGTGATGTTTTCAAACGTGTAACCAGTTGCTGGTATAAATTCCCAGTGTGAAACTGAAGTCACCTTGTAGAGCTCTGATGGTGCAAATGTATATGTTTTCTCTTTTGCTAAAATGTGCTGCTTTTCTGCCATCCAAAATCCAATTCTATGCACAGTATAGCTATTTGATGATATTAAAGGTTTCCGTAACACACTTGCATATATATTAGAATGCACTGGTTAATTGCAACTACGATTCTGAGAACTGTATCACTGCAGAGACCCTTTAAGTCCAGAGAAATAATTGATTGTCCCACCAGGGTAGAAAATGGTTAATCTACCAATAATCACATGCTTTTTAGGAAATCTGTTCAGGAAAACTTTTTGAACCCCCCAAAGTCTCTAGGCAGCAGTTGAACATGTATTTTCCATCTGTCTTACAGAGTGCCTGGAATTACAATCGCTACGGACATCATTTGTGGCTTTCCAGGAGAGACAGATGAAGATTTTAAGGAGATGTTCAAATTGGTCCTGGAGTACAAATTCCCCAGTCTCTTCAATAATCAGTTTTACCCATGCCCTGGGACCCCGGCTGCTAAAATGGGGCAAGTGCCAGCTCATGTGGTATGCTTTTTTAAAATTCCAATTTGTCTTATTTAAACCATGCCCGGGAGGTACATTGTAACCTCCAGATTGATCTCTTGCTAAATTACTGAGTATTTTAGGGTGGAGCTACTGTATTACTTTAAGCTAGTAACCTATATCAGAATTACCTATGGGTGCAGGCCCAGATTTTTGCAAAGGCCCGGACCTATGTGCATGCTGCACATCCATATTGCACATCAATAAGTGTTGCACATGCGTGCATATCCATATAAAGGGAAGAGATGGGATAGAGGGGAGTTGACTAGTGGTCCTGGTCTAGGGGTGCCCTATGTATAACTCCGTCCTGTGTGGGTGTTATGAACATACACTATTTTAAAAAGTTATGATACTTTTAATTGGCAAGGTGAAATATTCATGGTCCTCCTGCATAATTCATATTTTGGGCAATTCTTTATCCTTCTCATACTTAGTTTTAGTGGACTAACACATACTTGTATCGTAAGCAAAGACTGGTGTGATGACATGCACGCAGCAAATGGTACAGTATATAGAACTGCATCTGCCAATTGCCAGAAATAGGTCCCTTGAGCATCTTCCGTAATGTAATCAGGAGTGTGGTACAGGTAATGCACGTTATCCCGAATGCTTAGGACATGGAGTTTTTCTGGATAAGGGGTCTCTCCATAATCTTCCATAATTCCATAATTCTCCATACCTTAAATCTATATGAAAAATTATTTAAGCATTATTTAAACTCAATAGGATTATTTTGCTTTCAATTAGGATTTACTATATCTTAGCTGTAATCAAGTACAAGGTACTATTTTAGTATTACAGAGAAAAAGGAATACATTTAAAAAAACATTTTTAGTTGTTTGACTAAAATTAAGTCGAGAGGAGATGACTGTCCCGTAATTTAGAGCTTTCTATAAAATGGGCCAGTTAGTCTGACGTTGGTGGTAGGAAAGCTTTTCGAAAGATTAATAAAGGATAGGATACTGGACTTCATAGCAAATGACAATACTATGAGTTTGTGCCAGCATGATTTTATGCGTAATAGATCTTGCCAGACTAACTTAATTTCTTTTTATGAGAAGGTAAGCAGGGACCTCGATTCTGGGATGGCTGTGGGTGTGATTTACTTAGACTTCGCTAAAGCATTTGATACAGTGCCACACAGAAGGTTACTGGTTAAATTAAGGAATGTTGGCCTGGAGCATAGTATTTGTATTTGATAGAGAACTGGCTAAAAGATAGACTACAAAGAGTGGTGGTAAATGGAACATTTTCTAATTGCACCAGTGTTGTTAGTGGGGTACCGCAGGGCTCTGTACTGGGTCCCTTGCTTTTCACCTTGTTTATTAATGACCTGGATGTGGGCATTGAAACTATGGTTTCTATTTTTGCAGATGATACTAAATTGTGCAGAACTATGGGTTCCATGCAGGATGCTGCCACTTTGCAGAGTGATTTGTCTAAGTTGGGAAACTGGGCAGCAATCTGGAAAATGAGGTTCAATGTTGATAAATGCAAGGTTATGCACTTTGGCAAAAATAATATAAATGCAAGTTATATACTAAATGGCAGTGTGTTGGAAGTTTCCTTAAAGGAACAGTAACATCAAAAAATTAAAGTGTTTTAAAGTAAAGAAAATATCATGTAGTGTTGCCCTGCGCTGTTAAAACTGATGTGTTTGCTTCAGAAACACTACTATAGTTCATATAAACAAGCTGCTGAGTAGCAATGGTGGAAATTGAAAAACGGCTACATGGCACAGGATAAGCGATGGATAACAGATAACATTATGTTCTACAGAGCGCTTCTGCTATCTGCTGTGCAACTTGAGCCTTTTCTCCTTTGCATGGCTGCCTCCATGGCTACACAACAGCTTATTTATACAAGTTTCTTAAGCAAATACAGAAGTTTTAACAATGCAGGGCAACACTGCATTATATTTTTATTATAAGTGAGAAGGATCTTGGGGTTTTTATAGAGAACAAGTTGTCTAATTCTGGGCAGTGTCATTCTGTAGCTACTAAAGCAAATAGCGTTCTGTCCTGCATAAAAAAGGGCTCAAGGGATGAAAACATAATTATACTTCTTTATAAATCCCTAGTAAGACCTCATCTGGAATATTTAGTGCAGTTTTGGACTCCAGTCCTTAGGAGGGATGTAAATGAGCTGGAGAGAGTGCAGAGACGTGCAACTAAACTGGTTAGAGGGAAGGAAAACTTAAATAATGAGGGGAGACTGTCCAGGTTGGGGTTGTTTTCTCTGGAAAAAAGGTGCTTGTGATTACACTTTACAAAAATAAATTAGAGGACATTATAGACGAATATCAGGGGACCTTTTCAACCATAAAGAAGATCACCGCACCAGAGGCCACCCCTTCAGACTAGAAGAAAAGGACTTTCATTTGAAGCAGTGTAGGTGGTTCTTCACAGTGAGGACAGTGAGGTTGTGGAATGCACTGCCGGGTGATGTTGTGATGGCTGATTCTGTTGATGCTTTTAAGAGGGGCTTGGGTGATTTTTTTGGACAGACATAATATCAAAGGCTATTTTGATACTAAACCCTACAGTTAGTATAGCTATGGGCATATATGGGCTTGTGTGAAAAAGTGGAGGGGTGTGTGTGTGTGGATGCTGGGTTTTAATTTGGAGGGGTTTGAACTTGATGGACTTTGTCTTTTTTCAACAAAATTTAACTATGTAACTATGGGTTTCTGGATCCCGTACCTATTCACTAATATATTATCTGCATTGCATTGTTCACCAGCCAGTAAAGTTTATCATGCAATGTCCACTGGCAAAACATTGGCTGCAATACTGTACTGTGTTGGAGATGGTCCTGTTCAAATCTTATCAGTCAGATAGCACAGAGAACAGCATAGATGAGTGTTTTGTCCATTATCTTTTTCAAAGTTAGACTGCAAAGTGAGTAGGTTATTTAATTGTAACAGAAATTTCTGAATGGGTTCTATTTGCAAGAAGTCTGTATGCTCTCTCCATGTTTGGCTGGGTACCCTCCTGCAATCCAGCAATATACAGGCAGGTCAATTCGCTCCTGATAAAACTGACTATAGGAACTGATGTAAGTGTTGAATAATCTCTGGAAAGCACTGTGGAACACATAGGTGCCATGTAAATAAAGGATACATGGGAGACTATTCAGAATGCCCAAAAATTTGCAACATATATAAAGGGGTTTAAAAAGAACTGGAATGTTTCTGAACAAATGCAGAATAATAGGGATGTAAGCATCTTCTCTGAAGTACATCCTCTGTAGAATGTAAAAACTTTAATATACTAAAGGTGATTCAAATTTAAATAATTCAGATAAATCTATTTGATGTGATTAATGTTTCATTCTACTAGAACCTGCTAGCGTACAGTTCTACTCTATGCTATGCTGCTTTTCTTTTTACGCTATTGGCGGTCACATTAGTGTTAGGATGAATCTTATGTTGGATAACCGACTGTTCCTTTGTCCTCCAGGTTAACTTCAAAAGCTTTGTCCTTGATATTGGATGTGATGATTTGTCCAGTGGCCAATGAAAGGAACAAGTTGTTCTGTAGTGTGACTGTATTGCATAAGGAATGAACCAAATCATATCCTTCTACTGATGATTTTATTTCATATGCAAATGCCTTAACTAGGGAAGCATAAAGAAAATAGTTGTAGTGATGTTCCATCCTCTTAGTTATATCTTACATTTTTCACTTTGTTCTGTTCTGTGTAATTAACTGCTTTTGGGGATTATAACCTTCAAAGTCTGCACAGTCTCTGTCTTCTATAGCTAATGGTAAACTGTAATTAATATAAGTTCTTTTTTTTTTTTTCCCTTCTCTTCAATAAACTCAGAGTTAGATCCATCTTTCTCTTTTATCTGTCATTCAGAGTACAGTGCACCGTGAACATTTATTTGAAGCAGGTCTAGTTCATGTTAATACTCTGCATTTTATATTCACTTCCCCTCCAGTTAGCAACTAATAGCCCTTCTTGCAGTATCATGAATGTACAGACAACAGCATTTTTCATCCACCGCAGAAGACAATTATCCGCCTCTAAGGGTATACCGGTGCACGTGCTAGTGAGTTGTCTTTTTACAGATAAGTCTTTTACTATCTGGAAGGAGATAGGAAGATGCTAGAAGCAACGAGTACATGTAATACCAACTTTGAATTCAAACACTGTTTTAATATGTAAATAGCGGTGAGTGAAGTCCACTTTAATTGGCATGTATGATATTAACCCACCTTGTCCTGTCTGGGCTGTATGAGATAGCAGGTCTGGTTGGCAAAATACACCAGCCATATTCCCTAAGGACATTTATTGTCTGCTCCATATTTCAAATCCAACACCAAGAACTCCTTCCTTTTTTCCCCCATTAAATGAAAGAATACATTTGTCACGACTGTACTAAAATACAATTCAGCATAAAATAAAACTAATTTTTCAGTGCACTGCATAGCTTGCCAGATTTAACTTTGCCTGACATATTTCTACAACAATAAGCACAAAAAAAAAAACAGTTCCAGATATTCGTTCAGATATCTACATTGTATATATTGTTAAAGCAAGGGCATTTAGAATACATTCCCCCCAACTCTTAATATACAACTTAATATAATCCATTTTCCAGGGAAAACAATGCAGTGACAATGCCATATGCTTCTTGTTCCTTTAAACAGGGAAAACAATGCAGTCACAATGCCATATACTTCTTGTTCCTTTAAACAGTAAATGCTCTGCATGTCAAGTGCAGTTGCTTGGTTGGTGACGATCATAGTTATTACACCGGACAAGGATAAAATGGACAAGGATAAAATGGGAAGCGAATGACAAGAGTGTTTTGACCATAGTTAGGGTTGCCACCTTTTTAATTCCAACCTTTAGGTCAAGGACAGCCATTACATCACTTTGGAAACAGGGCTAGATTATATGGGTGGGGAAAGGTGAATGGGCATGGAAAATGGGGAGGTGGAATAGGTGGGGCAGAGGCAGGCAGGGGTGATTGGCAGAGCAGAGGGTAAGGGAAGGGAGGTTAAGTTTGTATTATCATATCTGCCCTAGTTGGTGATTTACCAGTTAGGCCAGGTGGCCACTCTAACTATAGTGGTTCTTTCCAGAAGGTGCTTCGCAAAAAAACAGACCTTGTGCCATGAGCCTTATAAAAATATCTAGAAATGTATCCATAAATGATGTGAGAACTGCTGCTTTGTGTGAGGCAGAAAAGAGATTTGATTACACAAATCTTGTTTATAGAAGGTATTAATAGTGACTCGTTGGACAAATATTTTGATCAAAAAAATTGATTTTCATCAATTATCTGCACCTTGATGTAGATCTAATCCAATATATTGGCAGGCAAAATCAGTTGCTAGAACTAACTAAAAATGAATAGGACTAAAAATGCCACGTTTTATATACTGAACTTATTGCTCCAGCCTAAAGTTCCAGCTTGTCAATAGCAGCAACGATCCAGGACTTCAAACTTGTCACAGGGGGTCACCATCTTGGAAAGTGTCTGAGCAGCTGTTGAGAAGCTAAGATTGGGGGTTGTCACAAATTATCAAGCAGAAAATGACATTGGCCTGTAATAAAAGCTGATGCTACAGGGCTGATGCTAGTTGCACTCTTTCTGTGTTGCCAAAATATTACTAAAGGTACTGTATAGGATCCATTATCCTGAAAGCTCCAAGTTATGGATATGCCATCTTCTATAGACTCCAATATAATGAAATTATATTAACATTTTTAAAAATGATTTCCTTTTTCTCTGTAATAATAAAATAGTACCTTGTACTTGATCTTAAGTAAAATATAATTAATCCTTGGAGATTAACAATCCTGTTGGCTATAACTTCTGTTTAAAATATTTTTAGTAGACTTTAAGTATGAAGATACAAATTTCAGAAGACCCCTTATCTGGAAATCCCCAGGTCCCAAGCATTCTGTATAACAGGTCCCATACCTGTACTATAGTCTTCTATTCTGTTGTATCACTCATTATAGTTGCACATGTTGGCATCTTAGATGAAAATACGGTGTAACTGATATAAAAATACTGTACGTCAGTAGATATGACATAGGGCATTAGATAAGAGTGTGCCCTCAATTGGACCACTATTTTAGTTCTAGCACTCTTAATTGGTTAAATTGTACCTTTGCTAAGGTCTGTCTTGCTTTCCCAAAGCTAACCAGATGTTGGAAAGGAAAGGCATTGTATATTGTCACTGGGATGATTTATTAAGATATGTTTTAAAGCTGCTTTCTCTCCCATCTGCTTCTGGTGCATACTGCAGCTCCTGTCTGTGTTCCACGTACAATAGCCTTACTGATCACTCTCCTTCGGGCTGACTTTGTGCAATGAGCTGCATTCCACATTCACAGCTGGACCTTGCAAAGTCAGGACCATAGGGAGGGGCAAGTATTGATATTGGCTCTGGCTTGGAGCGGTGTCTTTTGAACTCCTAGCCTCTTCTTGCCTCAGTAAAGTTCAGAGCAGCGGACAAAGCTGCAGTTTCTCTTTGACTTGCACAGGGCTTGGGTTCTAATAGCATGTCAGAGTTCAAAGCTAGAACAGTGTTCCACATGGGATTCCAACTGGATCTTGAGCCTCTTTGAAAATGTGTGTTTTTAACAGTAGCTGACTTCAGAACCCATGTATGCAAGAAGAAAATACTTAAATGAAAGTTTTAGGTGATGTTTCTTCAGATGTTTGCAGCTATCTTGTATTTGATTAAATGCAAATAGTTTACAGTATATTTATATTTCTGTGCACTCTAGTAGTATCTTGGATACAGTTGTAGAACTTGTATGCAGTGATAGGGAGTTATAAATAAGAGGTTCATTTAGATGTGGTTCTCGTTACAGGCTCAGTTAAATGTTTAACTGATTGTAGAAAGGACACAAATATTATAGCGAGGTGCAGTATTTAGGGAAGCAAAACCTTTTTAAAAATGTCCTTGATCATTGTCGAAGCAAAGTCCAGAAGTGATTGTGTTCGTTAATGTAAATACATTGATTCTGCCTTGCAGTAGTCCTCCATTGTTCTTTGCCTTCTTGCCATAACTTTTCTGCACCCAATGCATTTCTGCAGAGGGACAGTCCTCTTACAGGAAACTCTGGCCTTAAAGAATTGGTATTATGGTCAAAAGGAAAACTCAACCTGGTTAGAGTGAGAAGGACTGAAATAGACAAAAAGCTCTTCACAAGCAATTACATGCAGTAAGTGAAGCCTTCTGAAATCAGAAGATATTTACTTGCCTCATGCCATACTCATAGCACTGTCACTTTGCATGTAATTGCTTGTGAAGAGCTTTTTGGCTCCTTTCAGTCCTTCTTACTCTAACCAGGTTCAGTTTTCCTTTTCATTGTTCTCCAAGTCCTACCCTCAGAAGCTATGTTCTAATATCTTGCACTGATGAATTCTAACAAGATTGAAACCAGCTGTCTGCAAGTTTGGATATATGGCTCTGAACCATTAGGCTGTATCTGTGCTATAAACCAGCAGTTCTGGATGCATAGTTGGCCACAGGGACATAAAGGAGTGATTTGTATGTCTGCAACCATGATGCCTTATGGGAGAATTAAAACTCTCATTTTTGGTATCTAGGCAATGCTATGTGTATGGCATGAGACAAGTAAATACCCAGTGTCGGACTGGGACACCAGGGGCCCACCCAACAACCTTAGACCAGGGGCCCACTCTCAGAACTAATATTTTTCATCTACTCAATCAACCTCTATTCTCCTAGTTTGTTTTCTTTACATACTATAATCAATTATTCCATCTATTTAGCCTCTTTGTTCTCATAGAAATAGGGAATGGCCATGAAATAGGCCAAAAGTTTAGCAACATGAGGGCCCACCGGGAGTTTTCCTGGTATCCCTGTGGGCCAGTCCAACACTGTAAAAACCTTCTGATTTCAGAAGGCTTCACTTTGCATGTGTTATGGTCAACATAAAGTGACCAGACACCAGGCATTACAGCAGCATGATCAAGACCTGAAAGGGGATATAAAGGCAAACAAATAAAATCCCATTTTTACTTTATTTAATGAAAAAGAAACCTATCTCCAATATACTTTAATTAAAAAATGTCTACTGTTTGTTTAATAAAATTGACTGTATGCAGTGAAATTCCCTCTTCCTATTACATTTTAACATTTTTACATGGATTATGTGCATATTTGATACTGTGGTGTGTTGATATGTGAGACTTGTTCTTGGGCTCATGAGATACTGAGATTGCAGCTTCCAAAATAAGCAGTGTTTTTTGAAAATAAGCTGTTTGGGGAAGTTCATCTTAAAATGTACCTTAAGTATGTTACCGATGGAACTATTCTGAGCAACTCTACAATACTGTAGATCTCCTCATTCAAATGTGGCATTGAAATATCTGTTATCAGGGTAACTGGCCCTGGCAACCAAGAACATGTTACTTTTTGTGTTTTATTGCATATATACCTCTTTTGCCCTTAATATTACTCTGTGATTGTGTGATTGTGCTAACCTAAATTCCAACCTGAGCACAGCAGAACAAAACATTAAAAGTGTCTATTCCTTATAAAAGTTTTAAATTTACTAATATCTAAACCATACAAGTTAATTTTAGTTTAAATACTCATTTAAGGAAAACAAGTAGTACTGTATATAAATGATACTGAACAGCTTTCTATATGAGCCCTTATGTGTTCTCTATATAAAAAGGTGACCAGATTTTTAGAGTGAAATCTGGGGACTGGAGGGAAGATGTGGTGCTCTTTGCATACTATGGGGGAAATTCACTAAAGCCTGAAGCATCTAGCGCTAATTCGCCAGCATGATGTCATTTCTCAACTTTGCAAATTCACTAACACCAACTTTGGCGAATTTTCAAAGTAGATAGACTTACGCAACTTTGCACCCTGAAGTCAGGCGAAATTGCGCACTGACAAAGGATCGTAATTACGCAAATTCACTAAGAAGAACATTTTCCTGAACGTTACCACTTGCGCTAGACTTCAGGCGAAGTTCAATACAATAGATAGGCGTTTGAAAAAAAAATTGGAAAATTTTTCTACGTCCCAAAAAACCACTGGCGTGTTTTACCATTCTAGGGTGATAATCTGAAAAAGATCATTTTTTTGGGGGGGGGGGGGTTACCCTCCTTCCCCCCTACATTTCCTAACATATGGCAACACAACTATACAGGGGGCACATGTAGGGCAATATGACAACTTTATTAATTTATTAAAGGTTTCCTGGGCTTGTGTAGTGGAATGTAGTGGCTGTAACATATACTTCTATTATACGCTTAAGTTCCCGCTGTGTGCAAATTAGGCATCGATAGCGTAACTTTGATTTGCCTGGCGAACTAACAGTAGCGCTACTTTGCTAACGTTCGCCGCCCTGAGCGGCTGTAGTGCTGCCGAAAATTCGCCTGGCGAAGTTAGCGAAGCCAACCCTAGCGAATTTTCGCATCTTAGTGAATTTCCCCCTATGTCCACTTTTAACCATTCCCCCTTGGTCACAACCACCCAACGTCACAGCAACACATCACACAGATCTGCACTACAGTCAGTGTGCCAACGTTATGTTCTTTCCTGCCTAGAAGTTTAAAACTGAAGGAATCAGCCAACAGTAAGAGCCTTGAATCACTGTCCTTTAGTAAAACAAATACCAGTGCACTTAGCTGTAGTGCAGATCTCATTTAATGCCTTACCTAAGATAAAGCAGGTGAGAGCACCACATCACAGTAGGCAGGAGAGCAGGCTTAGCAGATATCTAGTTTTTCCCAATGTCTTGTGATACCAGGGGCTGTTTTCTGGGGCGGGATGCTATGGGGACAGAACATTTGAAACAGGGTTGGCCCCTAGTGAAAGAGGGATGAATGGTCACCTTACTTTACTACTTAACTATACCCCAATATTAATAATAAAGCAACAGATAGTGTATATGGCATATTAAAGAATCTCACCAAACTGTTATATAGATATATATTTAAGTAAATATTGCCTTGAACCACCATTTCGTGATGGTCTGTGTGCTGCCTCAGAGATCACCTGACCAGAAATATTTCAACTCTAACTGTAACAGGAAGGAGTGTGGAAGCAAAAGACACAACTCTGTCTGTTAATTGACTCATGTCTAGTGATGGGCGAATCTGGGGCGTTTCGCTTCGCCGAAAGATTCGCGAAAATGTAAAAATCGGAAAATTCACAAAAAATTTGTGAAATTTTACAGTTTTCATGAAAAATTCGTGAAATCTGAACTACTTCACTATAAATTTGTGAATTTCAAGCAATTTCACTATAAATTCGTGAATTTTGAACTATTTCACAAAATTCGTGAAATTCAAACGTTTTCGCTATGAATTTGTGAATTTCGAACATTTTCACTATAAATTCGTGAATTTCTAATGTTTTCACTATAAATTCGTGAATTTTGAATGTTTTTCTGAAATTGATGCCGGCGAATTTTCTCTGGCGAATTTTCACGGCCATTTCATAAATTTATTCACCTGCAGAGAATCACAGGAATTCACTGCGAATTCGAGCTAGGCGAATAAATTCGCCCATCACTACATGTGACCTAACAAGTCTAGTTTGTTTGGTATGTTTGTGTGCACCGTGAATCCTACGATCCCAGAGGGTGGCCCTTGTGTTTTAAAATAGCAATTTTCTATTTAGGATGACCCAATGGCACATGCTACTGAAAAAGTATATTATTATGAAAATGGTTTATTTACATGAAGTAGGGTTTTACTTATGAGTTGTTTTATGCTATATCTTTTTATAGAGACCTACATTGTTCAGGGAGGTATAGTTTTCCTATAAAATCAAGTTGACAAAGCCACTTAGATCTATTAAACTTATGAGGCAAATATGGCCTCAGTAATTAGGAATATGTTCTCCCCGTGTCTGTGTGGGTCTCCTGTGGGAGCTCCCTGTTCCCCCCACTTCAGCCTGATGAAGTGGCCCACTGTGTGTAGGACTGTGACTAATTCTACAACCTTTTGTCCTTTCTCTATGGCAGGGTCATCATTTATTTTTAGACCCTTGGAACACATCAACTTTTGTCCCAAGTCACAATACTGAACCTTTTGTTAGGCTTATCAGTGTCTTGATCTGGGTCAGTTACCATTTTAAATATACCTTCTATGGGCAACAGAATAAATCCATGTACCGTATTCAAATATGACAGAGGTTAAATGAGTCCCCCCCCCCCTTCTAAAGTTTGCAGATTATTTGTTAAACTTTGTTATAGATTGTTTAGGGAATTGAATAGGGCATTTGTGTGGTATTTAGGCTTATAAATGCTCATTAACCTTTGGTTCATTTACATGAAGGTTTGCAGTTTATTCAGTTACTCAGCTAAAGAAAAAAAAGCTATATTTGTGTCTCCTTGCTAAGGCAGAGTGCTAGCCCATGCTCTGAGTTACATATTCACAGTGGGAAGATGACACTGCTTGTCCTTTGGAGACTGGGGGTATTTTTGAATGTATGAGAATGTGTCAAGGGGTCGCAGGGATAAAGCACTTGTATGAAGCTGCTCCTGTGTAACTTTAGTTCTCTTAGATGCTATACGGATGTCAGAGTTTGAAACACACGGGTCTTCGGGGGGAGTTGTCTGTGGCTCAGCGTAGAGGCCAAATGTCTCCACGTTGCTACAAATGCTCACAGTTAGAAAGCTCCAGCACACCTTGTCTGCTCAGCACTTGTGCATAAACACAGCAGCAGAAGTGTAGCTTATCAAGACGTCCGGCCCAGTGACAGAAAACAATCTCAAATCCCATATTTCAACGGCGGAAAAATATCTCAAGGTCATTGCATTGGTTCTGATTAAATTTCAAGATCTTTTCTCCAGTGCCAGGTCCAGGTCAAAGTAATTGCACACCCATCATGTCGGATGTGTACCATAACCGTGTAAATCTATTGCATGGTGTCTCATGTTATCAGAAGCTCTATGTTTTATTGTGCACATAGAGAGCAGTTACCATGAAATGTCCTCTGCGTTTGCACTATGTATCTGCCGTGGGGCTGAATATACATTACAATGAGGTTCTGGGAGCCGGAACATCTCTTGGGGATTTGAAATATTCCAGAGATCTCTCTGCAATCAATAACATACAATGCATTTTTTAATTAAAGGTTTTTGTATATTTTTGTAAAGTTATGAATACCATCCTAACAGATTAGAACATTTCGCTGCAGGATCTTCATTTCACATCAGATTCTACAAATGTGAATGTCCCCCTCAGCTTTGTATTGTTAAGTTTAATCTGTTTCGCTCAAACATAGAATTTGGCCTTGACCCTTCAGCTGTCACTGGATTTGTGATTCTTTGCATTGGGGATTAAAGTGGGGGCATATTTGTCTGCAAAATGACATCCTACATAATATGTATTTCCCCCTCTAGGAAAAATAGAATGCTCTCACTTCTGGGTTAATAAGCAATCCCCTTTATCAGTCTTAAATTATTATATGGAAAATGTGTGTAAAATACTTTAAGATATGCTGTATTAACTGCTGTATAGTTTTGGCACAGTGTTACTGGAGTCTGCCCTCAGGAATCAACTAATAAGCCAGTACTGCGGAATAATAGGGGAGGTTGTTAAAAGGCCACATGCAGCAATGTATTCTTACAAGACCTGATGTGATTATTGTATTTTCTGATATGCATTTCACACCCACATTCCACAGGCAACATTGGATTACGCCCAGAAATGCCCCTGGTTTGTCACTTTAGGGCAGGGATCCCCAACCTTTTGAACCCATGAGCAACATTCAGAAGAAAAAGCAGTTGGGGAGCAACACAAGTATGAAAAATGTTCTTGGGGTGCCATATAAGTGCTGTGATTGGCCATTTGGTAGCCCATATGTGGATTCTCAACCTACATTGAAGCTCTGTTTGGCAGTGCACCTGGTTTTTATGCAACCAAAACTTGCCTCCAATCCTGGAATTTAAAAATAAGCACCTGTTTTGAGGCCACTGGGAGCAACATCCAAGGGATTGGAGAGCAACATGTTGCTTGCGAGCTACTGGTTGGGGATCACTGCTTTAGGGTATGCCCCTCCCTAGTGTGGTCCATAAATTGGGAGAGTCCCTGTGTTAATAGTGACAATGGGGTACTCTGAAGTAGATTTATGAATTTTATTGAGTTTGAGTGGAAAAACCACATGATGGTGTAAAAAAAAAAACACACACAGTTAATGCAGCAGTGTTTCAGAAAGAATTTGGACAGAATAGTCACAATTGCATTTTGTCATGGAAGAAACACATTGTTCCATTCTATGAGGTTGAAAAAAATGAGGTTGCTTGAAATCTTTAGAGACACGTCTATATAAACTTGTGCATTTCGGGCAGAACTACACGACAGACTTAGCTGCTTTTCCATCAGTGGGTGACAGGAACAAGGCAAGAAATTGGATAAGTCGGAAGGTGTCACAACAGTGATCCAATGCGACACGACTGTTGGATGCAGACGCAGCTAGCAGCATTTGCATCCGACAGATGTGTTGCGTCGAATCACTGTTGCAACACCATCTGACTTCCTATCACTTACCTTTTTCCTGTTGGATCCGACTTGACGTAGGCGACGGAAATGCAGCTAAGTCTGCCGTGTAGTTCTGCCCTTACTTGCCAAATGCATCTTTTTTTCCCTTTAGGAACAAATATTCAAGTTTTCAAGAACATTTTAGATTATATTCAGGTTTGCTGTTTTTCTTGGCATTTTTACATGAATTCTGGAAAAACTCAATCTTGAATTGTGGTTAATATACTCCTATGTGTCTGTCCTAAGCACATATATGTCTGATTGGTTACATAAGAATGAATGCACTTAGCTTTAAAGGCGAAAGAAAGGTTAAATGACCCAAGCTGGTGCTTTTGTTAGCAGAAAACTGCACTGACCTGGGATAAGTCTGTGAAAACCCTGCTGATCCTGTTCTTCCTTCTTCATGCTTGCTGCACATGTTCATTAAAAAAAAAACTTTTTCACTTTGTGTGTGTGCCTCGGTCTGGGGCCATTAAAGAAAGAAACTTTTTTTGTACATTGCACCTTACCCAGGGTTTCCGGTAAGTAACTTTAAGGGTTAGGCCAGACGGGAAGATTCAGGGAGATTTGTCGCCTGGTGACTAATCGCCTCTTCTTTGGGGCGACTAATCTCCCCGAACCGCTTCCCCCTGCCTTCCAGCTGCTTAATGAATAATTGCATGTGCCTATTCACATGCAGCGCTGCGTTTTCAGAAGTCGCTCGAAGTTGCCTCCTTAGGCAATTTCGAGCGATTCCGGGAAAGCGCAGTGCTGCGTGTGAATAGGTGCAGGCGATTATTCATTAAGCAGCTGGAAGGCAGGGGGAAGCGGTTCAGGGAGATTCGTCGCCAGTCGACGAATCTCCCAAATCTTCCCGTCTGGCCTTACCCTAAAGGACATCTAACACCTCACAAAATGTTCCCCCACTAGAGCTTGTGGCTGACACACTTGGGGCTTGCTCAGGCAGACTTTCCCTGAAGCCACTGGCAACTAATAAGCTGCTGTGTAGCAATGGGGGCAGCTGTTCAAAGGAGAAAGTGCTCAAATTACACAGCAGATAAGCTCTGTAGAACATAATGATATCTGTTATCCACTACTTATCCTGTGCCAAAGAGCTATTTTTCAGTCTCTACCATTGCTACTCACCAGCTTGCTTATATGAACTACAGTAATATTACTTTAAAATGCTTTCATTTTTTTGGTTTTACTGTTCCTTTAAGCCATAGATAGATTATGGCACTCGATAAGTGTGCACTGGCCCCAAGTTTACATATACTTACCAGTGGCTAGAAGAAGCTTCATTCATTGTCCATTTTTTTCAACTGGTCTGTTTATTCTCTTATAAAGTACATGGAGCTACTCCAAAGAGCATCATGGCTAAAGAATTATATGGAGGGGAGAAAATAATCAGAGATGATCCGTTATTTACCTTTAAAATTGTTGATAATGAGACAACTGCTGTTGGCAATTACTGGCAAGAAGGGGCTAAAATATATTCATTATATACAGTAGACAAAGAATACCTATATGATATGTAAATTGGGAAATGTAAAGGTTCAAGATTTAGTCTAATCACCCATAGCAACCATTCACCAGGGTAGCACCTGTTTAGAAGCAAATATTTTATTGGTTTCTATGGGTTAATGCACCTCGGTTGGTCTTTTTAAATTCTTGTGCAATTTGTTACATGGAAAAACTTCAGGAAGTCATATTTCCTTGCCATGTCATTCCCTAGTGAATATTTAAATCCACTTTGCGAATATCATAACCGATCACAACAGCGTTCCTCCCTTTTGTCCGTGTCCTTTCATTAATTCCTGCCTAATTTTATACTTTGCTTCCTAATTCTTTTAAGTTGGATCTCTGGTTTCATGTGATCTAAAATGAAGCCCCTTTGATGAACGGAAATGTCAACCTGTTTGTTCTGCCTTCATTAAAGATGAATAACTTTTAATACCAGAAGGTTCCAATGACTTTCTCCAGTTACTTTTAATAACTGTAAGGGGGGACAAAACACAACTTTCATTATTTCCAAAGGGCAATATGTGAAACAATGATGTGCAATTGTGGCCCAAACGATTTCTGCATTTTTGTGCCATTGTTGCTTTTTGTGAACCATTCTAGTTATTTTTAATGGCAAAGTGATTTCAGTTGATCCTTTTTTTTTTTTATTGTTACGTGATTAGTCACACTGCAAAAGGCAAGTGTGCTACTACTGCCCTATTGTCGGTGGGGCTTTCCAAATGGAAATAATACCCTGAATTATTAGAGCCTTCACTGGTATAAACTATTCACATCAGCTGTTGCAGTAAATGTACGGTGTATGTGTATATATATATATATATGGGTAAAAGCAGGACCTGACCTCTCTGTAGGTAGTGATTGATATTCGTTATTTATTTCACACAATATGGCATCTTATCCAACGTTTTGTTCTCACATCCGAAACGTTGGATAAGATGCCATTTTGTGTGAAATAAATCACCAATATCATTACCTACAGAGAGTGCGGGTCCTGCTTTTACATATATGATTGATTATTGACCGAGCACCTCCGACTTCACTTCAGGGTGAGTATATATATGTATACTACGAGTCCTGCCTGGTGCACTCATAACCGACAAACAACTGCCTGGGTGCTGGTCAATATTCAAATATATAGAAAAACAACAAAAACGCTCTCTAAGGACTTTGTTTGAATTAATTTTTTATTTCGATGTTTGGGCTCCATCACTTGGCCCGTCTTCTTCACTTCATGAAGACGACCCTTGTGATGGAGCCGAAATGTTGAGATAAAAAACAACTTTTGCTTTTTCACCTAAAAAGTCCTTGGAGTGCGGTTTTGTTGGTTTTATACATACATATATATATTTCTTTGGACCTGTGTTGATAATTTTTGGTTAGCACCCGGCAATAAACCCTATGAATGG
>CM044441.1:93768560-93799678 GCA_024363595.1 Xenopus borealis
AGGCTTCCTCCTTGGTCCACTACTTCCCCATGGCGCCTAACGAAGGCCAACCCGTGACAGACAGGATGGAGGATAATGCCTATACCCGGTGCTAAACCTTGATGCCTATCCTCATGAATGGCCTTCCTACGATTGGCCCATCCACCTCTAGGGTACCTTGGCTATGCACGGTAGTGCAACTGTAATTAAGCTCCAGGAACCCACTATATATTTTTCGGTCGGCCATAAAATGCTTGAGTGGGCCTAAGATTTGAGTCAGATACTAAGAGACCCAGTGTTATGACAAATGAACATGTTGTTTTCCCTGCCTTTTATATTATTATATTATCACAGTGTATTTGTTTTCATGCAATACTACTATAGGATGTTTTCAAGCTCACATGGTGTGGGAGGTGGGTGTAAGGGTTGCCAAGCAACCCGTTTGGCGCCTTTTTTTAAATTTAAACTGTCACTTTTCTGTTGAGCACTGTTTGTCCTTGAGAAAGGCTCTAGTGTGGAGCCGAAACGTCGGATTGAATAAACCTGAACTCTTCATGTTTTCACCATATTGACTGATTGATTTTTTACACAAATCCTGTGAGTGCCGGTACCAAGCACAGTATCTATTTGATTTTTTCGACCAGAGCACCCAGGTAGATGTCTTTATTTTGAGGTGTGCAGCCTGCATCTACTCCCCCTTATATATATATATATATATATATATATATTCACAAAGGATCAGCACTCCTTGTTTGTGGAAGAAGTAAATGTGTATATTTCAAACAAAGCACATCTTTATCTGACGTTTCGGTCCCACATCCTTGAAAAAGGTCCCCATGTGGGACTGAAGCGTCGGATAAAGATGTGCTTTGTTTGAAATAAACACCTTTACTTCTTCTACAAACAAGTGAGTGCTGATCCTTCGTCAATATATATACACACACATATATATATATATATATATATATATATAATTAAAAAAAAAAACCAAAACATATATATATATAAATAACACCATAGATTTAACAGGGTTTGTGACTCATTTACAAGTAAATGAGTCATATCAAAAGGAAAAAAGCCCTTGAGCAAACTCATCCATGACTACAGGGGATTGTGACAGCACCAGGGCCTAATGAGCTCTGTAATTAAATAATTCAGTTGTCCATATTAGAAGTATATGGAAATTGCAGTAAAATAGGGATAAGTATACATTCTGGGGGGGGTGGGGTGGGTGAGGGTTAATGGATATTGGTGGGTGGATGACCTGGGATCCAGAATCTGGTGGTGAGGGAACTCTACAGGCAAGTGTTCTTTCCAAAGTGTAGCACAGAGAACAGCTTTAGCCCCATGTGATGTTTTTGGCTCTTTGTTTCCCTTTTTTCACAGCCTTTTTTATTCTGAATTATTCTCCCCCCCATACATTTTTGTGTGTGTTAATTTCAACTTTCACAATTTAGTTTGCCCATCTCCCAGTGCGGCAGGTATATTTTTTTCCTTAGTGATTGGATTTGCCTGTTGTTAGGATAAGTGGGACAAGAAAGAAGAATAAATATGTTTCCCCCACCCCTCTACATTACATTCTGACATACGTCTTGAAAGCTAACATTTAATGTCTGAAGAGAATGTCAATTGTCAGGGATGATTTTAAAAAGCTACAGTGTCATTTTCTCAATTTTGTAGATTGCCATGGTTAGCCTGTGGCATTAGGTTCTCTTGCCTTTTCCCTATATTATAGATCTGGAGGCGGCTGCTGCTTTATCGTGTGCACCTGTCAGTCATCAGGGAAATTGCTGACAAATGAATGTGCATTGCCTCATAATGACACACACAGAGCTGGAGACTTTGGGCTGATTGTCCGGAAAGCAGGGACATAAAGACTGACCGTAAATTACTTTAATATAAATCTCTCCTGTTTCCTTTGTAGTAGCAGAGTACAGGTATAGGATCTGTTATCCAGAATGCTCAGGCCCTGGGGCTTTCTGGATATGCAATTTGGATCTTCATGTCTCAAGTCTACTAAAAAATTTAAACATTAGGCTGGTTTTGCAACCAATAAGGATTAATTATATCTTAGTTTGGATAAAATACAAATTACTGTTTTGTTATTACAGAGAAAAAGGAAATCATTTTTAAAAAATTGGATTAGTTTATTATAATGGAAGCTATGGGAAATGGACTTTTCCTAATTCGGAGCTTTCTGAATAACTGGTTTCCCATACCTGTATCAGGCAGGTTGTTTTGATTGGTGTTTTTTTTGGGGAAGATATGATATTTTAACACAATAAAAAGATTAAGGGGCAGATTTACTAATGGTCGAATTCGAGGGTTTAGTAACTCTCAAATTTGACCAATCGAATTTTGGTTGAATTTTAACCTTTGAATATTAGATTTGAAGGGTATTAGCGAAATTCAATTGATCAAAGCATCAAATAAAAAAAATGCAATCGAACGATCTAAAAATGCTTCCCATAGGGTTATACAGCAATTCGGTAGGTTTAATCTGGCAAACTAGGGATTTCAATAAAAATTTAAAGGGCAAGTAATTCGACCATCGAATGATCAAATATATTTGTATTCGAATCGATCACATTTTTTTATTTCGATGGTCGAAGTGCCCAAAAAAGGTATTCGAATATTCAAATTGGAATCTTTTTGAAAACTTGATGAATTTCGAATCCTTCACACGAATTTAGTAAATCTGCCCCTTAGAGTACTTGTACTTTCCAGTGTTTGTGGAAGTTTCGTCTCCTAACTTTCCTGCCTTGCCTTGTTATACAGGGACACTGCTTTGGCTTTCATTCTGCTGCTTATTAAACTCTACAAAGAAACAGATTTTATTTGATCTTACATCTTTAATAATGCATTTCTGGGATTTCATATACAGGTATGAAATCCGTTATCCGGTAAACCGTTATCCAGAAAGTTCTGAATTACGGAAAGGCCATCTCCCATAGACTCCATTATTATTATTATTATTATTATTAAATAATCCAAATTTTTAAAAATGATTTCCTTTTACTCTATAATAATCAGTACCTTGTACTTGATCCAAACTAATAATTAATCCTCATCTAAAGCAAAACCAGCCTATTGGGTTTATTAAATGTTTACATGATTTTCTAGTAGTCTTAAGGTGTGAAGATCCAAATTATGGAAAGACCCATTATCCGGGAAAACCCCAGGATTCCATACCTTTATAAACAACACAAAGCACATCATCATGTAGTGGACATTTAGCCCCTGTTCTGGCTTTGATACAATACGTTATTCTGTTGTGGTACATAGATGTCAGACTGGAGGTTGTTATTAGAGCAGATGTTTATTATATATAGATATGAGTCAAGTGACTCAGGCTGCTGCTCTGAAATGTCTCTCTGACCCTCAACTCTTTTTTCTAGGAGTGTTAAGTGCCCAAAGGGTCATCAGAAATATTAGGTCTGCTCCATAAAATATTGCGGGTTATGGTTTTACACCTATAATGCACACAACATTGAAACGTGCTTCTGAAATCACAGATTTCGCTGACTATATATATATATATATGCCATGAACGTCTGTGCTCCTGCAGTTTTCCTTGTAAAAGATAAATATGTACATGTTTATATGAATCTCCCGTTCCCATGTGTCAGCCACTGATCACTCAGAGGAGTGGCAATTCATTGTAGGGAATCCCATTTTAAGAAACATATTATTTTACAATGTTGCCATTCGAAACAAATTTCCCATCTAATCCTTCATCCTTCACGATTTAAGATTTATGCTACAGTTATGAATTGCTCTGAATTACTGGAAGGCAGTCGCCCATAGACTACATTTTTATCATGTAAGTCAGATTTAAAAAAAAAAAAAAAATTATTTCCTTTTTCTCTGTAATAATAAAACAGAAACGGGTGCCAGTTGATAGATAGTTAATCAAATGATCCTGTTAAGTTTAATGTTTTCATCACAGGTCACACTGGTGACATACAGCTCCCTGTTGCTCTGGCGCATGTGGGCGGGTGCTATAGCTGTATGGCCTAGGGGTGCCCATGCAGGAAATCCAGCCCTGGTAATAGTTCTCCATTTCATCTGCTTAACAGGGTAATGATGCTGTGCTGTATTTAAGTCCGATGCCGCCCTAGGCACTGGACCTAAACACGCCCCTTACGTTGTGTGCGTGACATCAGTGCGTTGGCTGCGTGATGTCACACAAAGTATGCCACTTGCGTAATGTCACTTCCATGTGAATCCTCAGCCCCCTCCCCACCCCTCACCCCTAGCTCCACAACAGTGATGGAGGGTGGGGGGGTTTAAAAAAAATGTCAAAAGAAGGCCTCCCCCAAAACCATGCCGTCCTAGGCGCAGGCCCTTGGGGGGGCCTTAATATAAATATGCCCCTGGGCACATGAGGCCATTTCTACACATGTGGGCATTAGCCTTACAGTGATAATGGAAAGAGGCCTTCTTGAAACAGTGATAACAGTGGCTATTTGTAGTGGAGTTCTGTGGATACAAGATTTTTGTAATTTCTACCATTTCCTAAATAGAGAAATGAACATAGAACATAGTTGACTTTAATGTTTTGCATATGTTCTAGAAAAACCTAGGCCTATCAGCCTTTTTCCAATCATGTGACTCTATCTCAGAGTTTCCAAAGACAGACAGGGTCGGACTGGGACGGCGGGGCACCGGGAAAAAAACCTGGTGGGCCCCATGGTTTTATGGGCCCCACCAGGCCAAATCCGCACCCAGACCTGATGCCTCAGTACTGTGAACCCCTTTGTTGGGGCCTTTGTCAGAGCGACGGAGGGGGGCCCTGGGACAGTTGACTCTGAAGACAGAGCTCATTTATGACTGACAAGACAGTGTGCAAAGTGGCACAGTCCACCATATTTTCCTGCATGAACTAATTTCTGTGAATCTCCGCTCTCCATTTACAAGCAGAGACCTGTGGCCACCCCTCTGAGTAATGAGTGCAACTAAACCCTGCACTAAGGGACATACACTTGTTCTTTTGCCCCAGGTAAATACCCCAGAAGTAGTTTATTTTCTTAATATCACCTGTTGGTTTGTTCTGCTTAAGAAAAGAGAAGCCAAAAAAAAAAAAAGAAGGAATAATTTAAGCCATCGGAAATAAATGAGGGAATGTAATAAAAGTTGGTAACGAGAAAACTATTTGCAATGCAAGAACAAATTTTGCTTTGTGTGAATTTAATATAGCTTTTGCGAACCCAGAAACTGTTTAGCAACCACTTCCGACAGTGGAAGACCATTTTGCGAATTTTATAGTTTGCACCAGTGCTCAGTGAATGTAATAAAACTTCTTACTGAAAAAGTCATTATGTTTGCTCCAAAAGATTACGACACCTTCAAGCACTTCTTAAGAGTGCGAAATTAAATTTTGCGATGATCAATTGAAATTATGCAATAACAGTTTAAGAAACAATATTACATTCAAGATGTGTATTTTTATTCTTATTGGTGCAAATTGTTTTTCTCTTTGTGACTTTAATTACATCCCCCCCCCCCCAAACAGTTTTATGGAGACAGAGAAATAAAAACAATCTGCATTGCCCAGAGTGCTGTGTGGAGCATTAGTTAGAATCACATCATGGAAATGTAACATGTCATTTTTGTTGACCCTTTTAGAGTGATGCAATTTAAATATTAAATTTATATATATATATAGACCAAGAAACCACACTCCTAGGACTTGAATAGGGAAAACAAAAATTGTGTTTATTTCAACGTTTCGGCACTATCTGACCGTCTTCAGGAATAGTGAAAACATGCATGTGATTAATTTGCCCATGTTAATTCTTAACCCTGTACGTTGGCTAATGTCTCCCTGCCTGCCGCCTTGTGATTGGATCATGACATGGGTCTTATTAATGCAGGTTATGTGTAAGACAGTAACACACAGTACAGATGTTTTATATTTCCAGGAGTTGTATACATTATATGGCCCACCATATCACAAAATGGCACAGAGCTCATTCCAGTGGATACATTTGTTTTTGTCTGTTTAAAAGTAACACCAACAATGAATTGTATCCATTTATATTGCCACTAGTTCTTTCATTCCTGAACATTTATATTCCCATGAGTTCTTTTATATTGTCACTAGTTCTTTTATTTTGTCATTAGTTCTTTTATATTGTCATTCGATCTTTTATTCCTGAACATGTACATTTGTTTTAATGGTGTGTGCAAGATCCACCGGGGCTGCTATCCAAGGGGCCCAAAACCCACCACCAGCACCATATAAATGCTTTCCAACCAGTGATAAAGTGAACCCGTGAATTGGCTTTCCGAAAATTTGGGAAATACGAAGCCCCATGTATGCTTCCCACTAGAGATTCACGTTATTCATAGTGGGGATCATTCACCAGCAGAAGCGAAGATCTTTCACAGGCGACTTACCTCCTAGAGTGCAATTGCCCTTAATATGGTTTTGTTTGACACAACAGAAACAAAGGCAAACAAAGCATTTCAAGATATAAATGTAAAGGGATCTAGATACTGATATTATTTAACAAGGAAAATCATGATTCTTGTTCTCAATTCTTCCTCTGAAAGGAATATTAGCAACTGAGCAATGTCCCACAGTGTCAAATATCTTAGCTATGGCAATATTTACATATGGATCTCTGCAAACATAGTATTTCACTTGTGGCCAGGGTTTATTCTAAGGAGTTTCTGTCTCTTCTTTAAATTGATTTGGACTAAGAAATGAAATAGTGGCTTGGGCCTTTCTTTCTGTAGGCTCTTAATAGTTTTAGGCTTTTGTGCTGTACTGTGTCAAACATAGATTTTTGCGGACCCTAATTGCCTTCTGTTTTGTGAATTTTGAAGCTGTTATTATTCAGTCTGCCAAGACCACCCTTGTAGAAGTGGGGTTAACTAGATGTTCACTATTATCTCACACTGTGGTCAAGTGCTATCAGCCTGGCATTGTTTCTGCGTGCTCGCTCTTGCAATTTCTAAATCTAAAACCTACCTACTCCGATCTAATAAAGAGGAAAAGTGTCTGAAACTTGACAGCACCCTGCTTCCAAATTAGTGATGCCTGCTGAGGTCCTTTTCTATAGCAGCCACAATGTCACATGCAGAAGAGAAATTAAAGGAATTTCTATCAGCACGGTGCTCCACTCATCTCTATTGTTGGAGTGCAATCCACTGCATTGTGATTCCAGAGCTGCTCAAGGTCAATTCAAGCTCTGCCTCTGAAGTGCTCAAACTAGTCTTTTGTTGCCATGCTACTTTTTCTACTGTATTGTGTGCTGCTGACAAAATGCAGTTGTTTTTATTTACTGCTGCAGTTTAAAAAGCCAGCTTTGAGATACAGTATGTGCAAGTACATTATGCAGTTGTATCCTCTCTCTGTACCATTCTTTGTTTTGTCTTAGCCCATACCCAGTTGTTTTCCTTAAAGTAATCAATTTTAACTTATCTTTACTAAATGAGTATACCTATGGCGTCTGTTAGCTGGAAATCCATTATCCAGAAAGCTCTAAATTATGGGAAGGCCAGCTCCCCTAGACTCTATTATAAGCAAATAATTCTAATTTTTAAAAATGATTTCCTTTTTCTCTGTAACAATAAAACAGTAACTTCTACTTGATCCAAACAAAGATATAATTAATCCTTATTGGAAGCTAAACAAACCTATTGGGTTTATTTAATGTTCAAATTATTTTTTTTGTAGATTTATGGTATTGAGAATCAAATTATAGAAAGATTCCTTATCCAGAAAGCTGCAGCTCCCAATCATTCTGTATAACAGATCCTATAATCTTACATAATTTAGAAACCCAGTCCCCCCCCCCCCCCCCCCCCCCCCCCCCATGAAATTATGCAGTGCTTTATCAGTTTTTTCATCTACCTTTGCCTGATGGTTCTGTGAATATCAATTTGTTTAGTACTGTACTGACTATATGCCTGATGGTTCAGGGGACAGAGCGTTGGAAGGGAGAGGAGAGAAATCTGGAGGGGAGAGATCTCTGGGGGGAAGGAGGGAGGCAGGGGAGAGCAGCAAACATGGACTAGGGGTTGGCAGAAGACAGATACCTGCCCATTGACCCTCTTTCGTTGCACCCTAGGCACTTGCCTCTTCTGCCTACTCCTAATTCCGGCCCTGTAATTAATCCTTATTGGAATGCAACCAATCCTCTTGTGTTTATTTCATGTTTAAATTAGAAACATGGGTTTATACCATTCACCACCACGGAGCGATCCTCTTCCGTCTTCCTCTTTTTTTCGTGCGGCTGGGCATGCGCAGTAGATTGAAAATCCTGAATTTTAACTAAAATGTTGTCTATTTCATTCATACTTTTTTTTTAATGTTACTATATTTTCATATCCAATTTTAAGTGCCACTCTATGAAAACCCAACAGTTTTAATCCAGGATGAGTATACTGTAAGTTAACTTTTAGTATGTTATAGAATGGCTAATACTAAGCAATTTTTCAACTGGTCTTCATTATTTATTTTTTTAGCTTTTTCAAATGATTTGCCTTCTTCTTCTGACCCTTTACAGCTTTCAAAAGGGGGTCACTGACCCCATCTAAAAACAAATGCTCTGTAAGGTTACAAATGTATTGTTATTTCTACTTTTTATTACTCATCTTTCTATTCAGGCCTCTCCTATTCATATTCTAGTCTCTTATTCAATCAATGCATTGTTGCTAGGGTAATGTGGGCCCTAGCAACCATATTGCTGAAATTGCAAACTGGAGAGCTGCTGAATACAAAGCTAAATAACTGAAAAACCAAAAAAAAAAAAATGAAAACCAGCTCATTCTCTACATCATACTAAAAGTTAAAGGGAAACTCTCATGGGAAAACATGTTTTTTTTCAAAACACATCAGTTAATAGTGCTGCTCCAGTAGACTTCTGCACTGAAATCCATTTCTCAAAAGAGCAAGCAGATTTTTTTATATTCAGTTTTGCAATCTGACACGGGGCTAGACATTTTGTCAATTTCCCAGCTGCCCCTGGTCATGTGACTTGTGCCAGCACTTTAGGAGGGAACTACTTTCTGGCAGGCTGTTGTTTTTACTTCTCAATGTAACTGAATAGTACGCAGTGGGACAAGGGTTTTTACTATTGAGTGCTGTTCTTAGACCAGGCAGCTGTTATCTTGTGTTAGGGAGCCGTTATCTGGTTACCTTCCCATTGTTATAAGGCTGCTGGTGCGGAAAAAGGGACAGGGTGATATCACTCCATCTTGCAGTAAAGAGTGGTTGAAGTTTATCAGAGCACAAGTCACATGACCATTGTCAGCTGGGAAATTGACAATATGTCTAGCCCCATGTCAGATTTCAAAATGAAATATAAAAATATCTGTTTGCTCTTTTGAGAAATGGATTTCAATGCAGAATTCTGCTGGAGCAGCACTATTAACTGATGCATTCTGACATTTTTTTCCCCCCATGACTGTATCCCTTTAACTCAGAGGTGAATACCTTCACATGACTGTAAAAAAATAAGGCTGCAGCACTCCAGATGATTTTTGCACTGAAAACATTATTTAATATTGTTATGGCCATTCAAGATTTAAAAAAAGAAATTGTTAATTTTGATATTTATTTGTAGGCACTATTTTTTGAAAGGGGGGGCACTTGAGATGAGGTTTCCTGGTGGGCCCTGGGCACCCCAGTCAGACGCTGATTATCTCTAATTTGTTGGTTTCTAGCTGTCCCTCCCTAAATATTGGTGGGAACAAATGTATCCATGTAGTTATAGTTTCATTTATGTATTATCTAAAGTGCAAGCGACACATGTAAATGTACTGTGATTGTTTTATTGGATAGCTACAGGTTGTTTCTTCACTAAATGAACATTTATTTATAACTTACCCTGGGAGAGAATAGTTTAGATCACTGGGTAGATTTCATGCCTGAATCCATGAAAGAATAAAAATCCTGTTTGACAGAAGTCATCATCTTGAAACCCAATTCTTCAGGGCAAGTTTCACTGTGTTTGTACATTTAATCTAAACTCTGAATGTCTCTCAGAAAAAATGATTTGCTAATAAAATACTAGTGGCTTAGTGATGCTCTCTGGCAGCTGTATGGGGCAGAGCTGATGCATCATTAGACCATTGCAGTTATGATAATCAATTATTTTTCTCTGTTTAATTAATCTAAAACAAGGCTTTTAAACTGCCTTATCTGTCATTATATCAAGTTTATGGCATGTTAATGATTTCCAAACTGAAGAAAACAGCCAACTTTATGGCTTATGCAGAATCTACAGTTAATGGAACATTGAAACAGGCTAAAGGGATTATTTTTTGTCATAGTTATGGAATGTGTTATCCAGAAAGCTCCAAATTACGGAAAGGCCACCTCCCATAGACTCTTCATTTTATCCAAATAATTCAGATTTGTAAAAAAGTTTTCTTTTTCTGTGTAATAATAGAGCAGTACACTGTATATAGGGATGCATCAAAGCCAGGATTTGGTTTGGGATTCAGTCTTTTTCAGCAGGAATGGGATTCGGCTGAATCCTTCTGCCCTGCCAAACTGAATCAGAATCCTAATTTGCATATGCAAATTATGGGCGGGGAGGGAAATCACATGACTTGTCACAAAACAAGGAAGAAAATAATGTTTTCTTTCACCTTCCCACCCCATATGCATATGCAAATTAGGATTTGTTTTGGTATTCAGCCTAGTTTTTCACAAAGGATTTGGGGGGTTTGGCGGAATCCAAAATAGTGGATTTGGTGCATCCTACGTGTATGTTATCCCAGCTAAGATATAATTAATCTTTGGAGGCAAAGCAAGCCTATTGGAGTTATTTAATGTTTATGTGAATTGCTAGTAGAATTAAGGTTAGGCATGCACCGAATCCAGGATTCGGTTCGGAATTCGGCCAGGATTCGGCCTTTATCAGCAGGATTCGGATTCGGCCGAATCCTTCTGCCTGGCCGAACCGAATCTGAATCCTAATTTGCATATGCAAATTAGGGCCATCGAGCTAAATCACGTGACTTTTTGGCACAAAACAAGGAAGTAAAAAAATGTTTTCCCCTTCCCACCCATAATTTGCATATGCAAATTAGGGTTCGGATTCGGTTCGGTATTCGGCAAAATCTTTCGGGAAGGATTCGGGGGTTCGGCCGAATCCAAAATAGTGGATTCGGTGCATCCCTAATTAAGGTATGAACATCCAAAGTATGGAAAGATCCATTATCCAAAAAAACCCAGTCCCGAGCATCCTGGATATCAACCTGTAGTGGAAAGTCTTTTTTAGTAGTCATGGTTTACTTGTGAGGGCCATAAAATCTTCTTCTGGATAATAAGTCCCATGCCTGTACTAACAACAAATATCCTTGGGTCTTTGGTCAATTCCTGCTATAGCACTAGCAGATAATTAGAGGACCAGAGATGGTTACTTTTAGGCCATCTGCCTGAGACCTGTTCAGGAACCTGACTATTTGGATTCAGACACAATTACCTGGCAATATTTGAGGTAGTACTATGCACTTCTGATGTTAATTATCCATAGTAACTATACAATCTTCTTGCATTTGCAGAAAAAGCTGAGGACGAAGGAGCTGTCCTAACTCTTTCATTCATACAATCCCTACAACCACAAGGTAAGAGAAGTCCACTAGTTGTTTTTTTTGTAAACTGTTCTCAATGGGGTTTCATATGGCTTTATATAATATGGAAATTGGAAAATATTGTTTTACAGAAACAAGTGGGTTGGTACAGCACTAGTGATGGGCGAATTCGCGGCGAATTCCCGCGATTCGCGAATCACCAGCGAAATTTCGCTTGCCAAAAATTTGCCGGATAAACGAGTCGCGCGTCATTTTTGATGCGACGCGGCGAAAACGACGCGAAGCGTGACGAAAACGATGCGACGCGCGTCGGAAACGATGTGACGCGCCAAAGTTGAAGCGACGCGCGTCAAATGCGTGCCGCGACTCGTTTCCCAAATTTTTCGGCGAATCTTGGGAGATTCGCCCATCACTATACAGCGCATTAGACCAAGGCAACACTAGTTCTTTATCCTATTGTAGCTTTCAACAAGTAAGTTACCCAACATAGGTATCTGCATACATCACCTGAAGCTGTCCTATAGTGACCTAATGATACACAAGCATTTTTCCATTTGGCTTGAAATGAATGAGTATCTCAAATTGGTATGTTTAGAAATGTTAGAAGGTAACTTTGATGAATGGGTTGGAGCTATTTCAAACATTTCGGGGCTGATTTACTAAAACTCAAATTAATCTCAGTTTTTCGTGAAAACAAAGTTGACCAAACTCCCTTCCATGAATTGAACTAATTTATCAATCATTTGTCTTGGGAAAATCAGAGAGACAAACCGTTGCAACAAAATCCAGCATCAATTCGTATTGTACGACTGATGCTCCAAAAACTTGACTTGTATTTTCACTGCAAATACCAGCGACTTCTACATCACCTTGAAAGGTTTGAGAGTATTTTGGGATTTGGATTTTTAGCAGCTTTGGGGTATAATCAATCTTTTAAAATTCACTAAAAATTTGCTTTTTCACCTTAAAACCTTGACCATAATAAATAAAAGTTTAATAAATGGCCTCCTTATTGTTCAAGTAGCGTTTGTTATCAAACAATGGCATACAGTTCTATTTCCTATTAAATGTAAAAAAATAAAATCCTCAATTGTGATTTCATGATGAACGAACCACACACATTTTGAGACCTGTCTTTTCTCTTTATGATTCTGTGTAGTACAGGGTTTCATTCCTGTGCATATGGAAATTCCATTATTCTTTTATTAGTGCTTTTAATGGAATGTGGCCATTTGCTGCTCCTGCTGCCTCCTATATTCATATCCTTTGTGGCATTATATCAAAGTATCCTCAAATGATTTTGGCTTCACTTGTAAAGACTTACACACTCCTTTACAAATTAGTCATTAGGCAATGTGCATTTGAATGTGACTGCAAAGATCTCTCCCTTTTGATGTTTGTTTAAGAGCCTTTTAATAAATTATAACTTATCTGCCATGTGGAGGCCTTTTACAGCTGCCAAAAAGTATTCTCCTGCTCTTTTTTATTGCACACTTGGTGCGTTCCTCTGAGTACTTGCAGGTGAGCTGGGAAATGGCACTGAAAGGTTAATTGTATTTATGGATTGCCTCTTTCTTCTTTGCTCATTAGTTGTGAAGTTGGGTTGGGTTGACAATTATTTGAGGCTAACTAGTTGCCAAGAGTTTTAAGTAACCTATTGGTTTTTATTGTGGAGCAAGGGACTGAACACTAGCTTGACAGTAATGAATGCAATTGACTGTAAGTGAAATGTTTTTGTTCTTGGAGGGTATGTAAAGGATTTGAGGAAGTGTTTGAGTCATCCATGGCAGCTTCAGACAAAAAGGAGTAAAGTCATATAAGCTTAAAATGATTATAGGCACAGTCAACCAAAAAGTTGGATTGGGGTTGAAAATATGTCCCAAAGGCTGAGGGACAATTGTGGCATTAATCGCAAACAGGCAAGAGCACAAGGAGAGCTTAACATAAATAGAACAACCGATGATGAAATAGTGAAACTGAACAGAAGGGTAGAGCAGTTGGATGACTGAAGGCTAAACGCAAGGGAGATTTTGATCAGATGTAGTGGCTCAGATGTTATTTGATCTTGCCATGTAGGATACTATGAAATCTAATGCTACTATAGTGTGAGAAACACTCACCCTGGTAGTCTAGTGGTGCGGTGGGAACGCTCGCCACTCCACTTCTCTTCCCCTGAATTGCTGGTTTCTTAAGGTGCGTTAACGTCAACTCTGCCTGCCCTGACCCGGCCTGATCTGACTATGAATTCTGTCTACACCTTGTACCGTGACTGTCCACCCAAAAGACTCTGTTTAACTGTTGTGAACCTTTGCTTCTTCAGAACCCTTCGCTTTGCATCTCTCTTAATAAGACCTGGCGGCATTGATTAGCCGAGGGCTCCTCCCGAGGTGTAAGGCGGCTGAGGTGTAAGAGGATCACTGCACCAGAGGCCACCCCTTCAAACTAGAAGAAAAGGACTTTCATTTGAAGCAGCGTAGGTGGTTCTTCACAGTGAAGACAGTGAGGTTGTGGAATGCACTGCCGGGTGAGGTTGTGATGGCTGAATGGTTGATGCTTTTAAGAGGGGCTTGTATGATTTTTTGGACAGACATAATATAAAAGGCTATTTTGATACTAAACTCTACAGTTAGTATAGCTATGGGCATATATGGTTTGTGTGAAAGAATGGAGATGTGTGTGTGTGTGTATGCTGGGTTTTTAATTTGGAGGGGTTGAACTTGATGGACTCTGTCTTTTTTCAACCTAATTTAACTATGTAACTATGTTATAGGCAGAAGCTAGAGCTGAGAACAGGGTGCTTGGCATCGGTTCTGAATTTAGGGTGCCCAGTGGACTTTTTTGGATGCTGCCTTCAAAGTATGGTATAATATTCTTCTAACACCCCTTAGTCCTCCCATGAGAATCTTGGCCATTGACAAAATCCCCTTGAGGCCAGGTTTGGTAGCCAAAAAATCTGTGGCATTGACCATGTGCATTTACAACTTGCATTCTGAGGAGTTATCCTTCCATGTTATCAAGGGTTCTTCATCCTGCTGGACCTGCTGACCCCTAACTCACACCTGCTACCCAATACATCCCCCCTACCCAGAACTATTACCCAAGTGATGTTACTCTGGTGCCAATTCAGCAGGACAGGGACAGAAAATTCCTTCACCACGGGGGGAGGGGACCATTTCTGCAACCAAAGGCCTCCATACTCTGGCCGATAAAAGCTTCTAACAGAGCAAGTCAGCAGCTTATTGGGCTGCATGTGGGGCCATCTGACGGGCAGATGTCTATCAGGCAGGGTAAAAAAATCATGTTGGATCCAACTGCCTCCATTCTGATCCAATTGTTGGGTCCTAGGGCCCACGATTGGATCAGCCAATATCACCCACCTCAATGCATATTGGAGGGAGATAGACTCTTTTGGCGTCATCGCCAGACTAGCGGATCTCCCTGTGTATGGCCACCTTTATTTTGGTAACCTGACGGGTTACCCTCAGACTTTACACATGGTCAGGGAGATTGGTATTTTCTGCCTGAAACTGACCGTTTTGCGGGTATTCCGCTGGTACTCGATCCTAGCAGGACTCGAGCTAGAATGTATATTTGAAGCAAATAAAGTTGAATGGTGTAGTTGACAGAGAGTCAAAGGCATCAGTACGGAGTCTTGTGGAAATAATGCAAATAATAATCAATTATTAGTGTGTGTCTTCAATATGCTATCTTATCTTATACTAAACCCATAGTCCCTTTCATAGCCTTTTGGTGAAAAGTTGTCCTATGGTAAATATTGTGGGTGAATTGTTTACTAATGAATAGTGACAGACCTCCAGAGGCCATTTTAAACTGAGCACTTTAAGATGACACCAGTGTATTTTTAAAGCTGTTAGAAATTCTTCAAATGTTTAAAGGGAATTTATCATCAAAAATTTAAAATGTCTTCTTTAAAGAAAAGCTTCTGATGCACTAAGCTAAATCTTTAATATGGTATCAACCATTAATTAATTCATCATTATTATTTACCCAAGGGAATATGTAGCAGCTAGTGACCACATTATTATTAACATGTTATTAACATGTATTTCTATAGCGCCAACTTGTTGCGTAGCGCTGTATTATAAACCTGTGAGCAAATGTACTGTGCATTCTGTGGGTGTATAATATTAATCCTTTTCAGATTTACAGGTCATGTGCATATAACTGGCTGTACAATAGGTTAGGACGGAGCAGAGCCTGTAGTGTCCTTCTGACTAAGGGCTGAACTCCACGGGAATAAGGTAAGAGATGGAAATGTCGGATGAAGTCACAGCATTGATCTGATGTGACACGATTAGTGATGGGCAAATTTATTCGCCTGGGGCGTATTCGCAGTGAATTCCCGTGATTTGCCACCAGCGAATAAGTTTGCGAAATGGCAGCAAAAATTTGCCGGCATCCGCTTTTGGATGCTGGCGCCCATTTTCATCATCGAAAAAACGTACATCCCGTGTCCAAAAACAAGACGCTGTGGCATTTTGTGAATTTTTCACGCATTTCCCGAGACTTTGCGAAAAATTTGTCGAAGCAAAACACCCCAGATTCGCTCATCACTAGACACGACTGTCGGATGCAGACACAGCGTGCAGACAGTCGTATTGTGTCAGATGAAAGCTGCAACATCTTCCGACAAATGCTTTTACTTACCTTATTTCCATCGTGTTTGTGCAACACGTTGGATCGTGCCGAAATCGTCCATTGAGTTCAGCCCTAAAGGTGGCCAAAGAAACACCAATATTATCATAAAAAAACTTGTCGTACAATATTCGTTGATTGTATGGTGGGACATGAACAAGACTAGGAGATCAGCTCATTGATTGGCTAGCTGGAAGATTTTGACTGGGTGCCTCTGAAGGCACCCGAGTATTGCCCATATGCTGAATCGTCATGTACAGGTAGAATTATATTGTTTCTACCCTTACTGTATATGTGACCATTCAGCTCTACATGTGTAAGGTACTTACCCCTGCCCTCGCGCAAGATGGCGCCTCCGTCTCCCGAACCCCTGTCTGCTGGCGTCCACGTGTGCGCGTCTCGTCACAGGCGTTACGTCGCGGGCGTCCATGCGCGCGCGCCGCGTCACGCCATAGACGTTACGTCGCGTCCAATCGTACGCGGGCGTCCGTTCGTACGCGGGCGTCCGTCCGTACGCGGGCGTCCATACGTACGCGCGCGTCAGTACGCACGCGGGCGTCAACTTCGGCGCATGCGCAGGGGGTTTAAATAGAAGCCACTTTTTGCAGTTCTTTGCTAAGTGTTCTTCGCTCCTGTGAATCACTAAGCTGTTATTTCTACGATTATTGGATTTCCTGTGTACCGACTTTGCCTGCCTTCTGGACTCTGCTGATTTCTCCTCTCCATTGAACCTCGGATTACCCTTGACTACTCCTTTGCCTCACGATTTTGGACTTTGTTATTTCGGACTATTTCCGGCACTCCTGCCACTCCTCCACTAGGAGCAGGTCTGTTCCACCTTCAGCACCTGATCATCCTTAGTGGGAGGTGTAGGAGAGGTCAACCTTCTACAAAATCTCTTCCAAACCTACTGGTCGTGATAACATGTGTGTATTGAAACAAACAATCTTTCTCTGAAAGATTTTTTCCCAGAAAGATTGTTATTGTTATGTCTATGGCCTCCTTTACAGGCTGGCTTATCCTAACCACATTACTGAAGATGATGTGTTCCAGAATATGGACCTTTAGAGAAGTATCTGTATCTGTGGTAAAAGCAATCTTCCCTTTTAAAGCCTGTACTGTTTGCCCGCTTTAACTGCAGTGTGAAACATCTGATTAAATGGAAGAATTCATTCATCTGCGCCTCATTTTATTTCTCATTTGGTATCTCATGCATTTTTACAGCTTGCTCTCATGAGAAGTCTAGATAAGTGCAGATAAAGATATAAATTGGTGGGACATCCAAAGAATTGATCTTCCACTCCTCCAATAAAATACATATTTCATGCTGCCTCCACCAACATCTTATACATTCAGAGGGGCATCTGGATTTTGCAAACTGCAATGAAACATGCATATATCTACTGCTCTGCATGATTTTACAGTCTTTGCAAAACCTGGTTTTCATTAGTATCTGAATGCTCCCATTTAGATTAGTATGTCAAATTATTGTTCATTTTATGAGCAGAGTAAAAAGTGTAAGTGTTATAAACACAAGTGGAGCCATTAATTCTCTGCATGTTTTCTAATGCAAGCTTCTCCTATCTTTTTGTTTTTTTTTTCCTTCTTACTATCTTGTAGGACATGTCTAATTACTTTGGTCCAGATTTGTCAAAGCTGAGTTGTATTTCTTTCTCTACAGTGTTTGATTTCCTGGTATTTGTCAAAAGTTGATGCAAAAGAAATCAGTATTTACAAGAAAAATTAACTCCCACATTTCCAGAAACTTATCAGGCAAAAATGTTGACATCTCCTAAACATATTCTTGAATATGAAACCCTTAAAGTATATCCATATGTGGCGTATTACAGCAGGTCCGGACTGGGTTTGGGCAAATGCCTGATGGGCTGCTTGCTTTAAAATATAAATGGGCTGCTCAATTAAAAATTCAAATTAGGTTTGTCTTTAATATGTAAATGGGGTAATCACTTTAGAAAAGTAAATGAGCTGTCCATAATAACCAGCCACAGCTAAACCTCTGCCTGCATTTGTTTGTGCCTTTACTGGCAAAAAGGTGGAACCAGGAATTCTGATTAACTTAGTTAGTAATCTTAGAGTTGCTTGCTATATACCCAATCCCTTATGATTATGATAGGTATGTTGGCAACAGGAGGATCCATGCTCAGAACAATCACGTCAGTCTGTATATGGAACACTGTGATATGTAGCATTAATTACATGACGCAACCTAGTCTATTCAACTATGCCACACTTTGACCCTGTGATACACATGGTAATTAACGTCCTCTTGTCTGCCAGGGTGCATGGTCTAGCTGGGGGCGCACAAAGGAAAATTTAGAATATACTGTAAGTATAGGGTCACTAATCCAACTGATAGAATGGTTGTGATAGAAACTAGGGTGAGAGGATATTTGTTGCAAGGGTCAGTTCCAGCACATAGGGTGTATAATATTGCTGGGGATTATATGGTAATGGGCTCTTAAAATATCTATGAATAAACACTAGTTCTAGTTAACCTTGGGGTTGGAAATATATATCATGCTTTGCATGTGTGTGAATACATTGGCTGCTTTGATACTTTTGCCAGGGCTTTTTCCTCCCAGTCTGGCCCTGTATTGCAGGTATTGGAACCTCTTTTCTGGATAACATATATTTCCATAGTTTGGATCTTCATAAATTAAGTCTACTAGACAATTGTATAAAAATTTAACCCAATAGGCTGGTTTTGCTTCCAATAAGGATTAATTATATCTTAGTTTGGATCAAGTACAAGCTACTGTTTTATTATAACAGAGAAAAAGGAAATAATTTTTTTAAGTTTTGATTTTTTTTTGTATAAACTGGAGCTTACGTATATGAAATGGCCTGTCCGTTATTCAGGACTGTCTAGAAGCCGAGTTCCCAGATAACTGACCCTATACCTGTATTTCTTCAGCAATTATCTAGATGTCCAAATGCGGGTTTATTGTTGTTCATTCCTATTACTGCTCCTATCTGCTAAAACAACTATTTTATGCTTAATCATTGAATAAACCACTTCCATAAAGCTCTGAATATAAACTCAGAATATTATACATTTACATTTGCCCAAAATACGTAAACTTTATGATTTCTTTTTACTCTCTCTCTTGTGTTGTTACATTATGTCTAATATTCAATTACATAGAAAAACACATCCCAGATTGCATCTCCTGAAGTCCACATTGGTGTTTGTATTAAAGCTCTCCCCTGAATATTTCAATTTAAGGTGAGGCAGGGAAATAAAGCCACAAAGCTATAAATTATGGCTGCCTCCATTGCTTGCCTTTTGTCTGACTTAAGGCTCAAGCCAGACAGGAAAATTCGGGGAGATTTGTCGCCTGGCGACTAATCTTCCCGAACCGCTTCCCCCTGCCTTCCAGCGACTTAAATGAATAATCGCCTGCGCCTATTCACAGGCCGCACTGCGCTTTCCCGAAATCGCTCAAAATTGCCTAAGCAGGCAACTTCGAGCGACTTCGGAAAAGCCAGCGCCACGTGTGTGCAGGCGATTATTCATTAAAGACGCTGGAAGGCAGGGGGAAGCGGTTCCTGGAGATTTGTCGCCCCAAAGAAGAGGCGATTAGTCCCTGGGCGACAAATTGTGGAATTTTATACCCACACCTTCTGTAGCTCTTAGAGTTGCAACTGGTTTGCATGGCATTTTTCACTGACCCTATGGTGAAGCTTTTCCCACAGGAGCAGGATATGGATTAAGACTGGTCATTGCTCCATCCAATCCATGCAAGAGTGCTTTGGCTTCCTGTTTCTTCCCCACATAGCTTTTGCATATATGGCCCAGCTGTCTGGTGAAATTTCACCAATGAAGAGCTGAACAGAGGTATTGGCATGATGATGAAGGCCCTTAAGGAAATTTGTAGGTTACTCCTGGTCAAGTTGGCAGCTTGTACTTCCTATTCCTGTTTGGAGCATGGTAAGATTAGTAGGAACTAATATAACTTATCAGGCCTGAGGCAGACAGGTTTGCACCTGTTTTATGATTCTCCAAGGGCCAAATGAATGGATAATCTCTTTTTGATCAACCATGTGACTGACCAAATGGGGAATGATGTATGCTTTGTACTGTATGTCAAGCTGTAGAAATGAGGGCATTGCATTGGATTTATAGGAAGATATACTATACTAATTTAGCATACACTAAGGGGCAAATTTACTATTTTTCACATAAAATCCTACGAATCTATTCGAAATTTGATAAGTATTCACCTATCGAATGCTTATTGAATAGTTTCAGGCTTTAATTTCCTCGATGTTCGATTTCTCGATGAAATCATACGATCGAATACCGATTGTTCGATTTCACGAAAAAATCATACTTTTTCCTTCGAGCCTCCAAAAAATTTGTACAATTCAAACAATCGAGGCGTTCGATCGTACGAATGGTAATCGAGCAAGCCTTTGCAAATGAAGCCTATGGGGGGGGGTTCCCATAGGCTTCTATTGGTATTCGGTAGGTTCAATCTGGCGATTTTAATGATTTTAATGATTTAATGATTTTAAAATTTTAAATCCTTCAATCATTGTGTGATCGAATTATCGAATATCCAATCTATTTGATAATTCGATATTCGATGATCAAAGAGGCCAAATTTGCATATTCGATCCTCCGAAAAAATCGTACGATCGGTATTCGATCGAATTCGATCGAATTTCGAATCCTTCACACGAATTTTGTAAATTTGCCTCTAAGTGCTCGCCATTTTACTCAGCTAGAAGTATATCCATCAGTTAAAATCTTATTTTATAACTGTGTGTTACTTGCCCAGCTTTCTAGACCGGGGACGTCTCCGTCTTATTGTTACTTGACAACAGCTGGAGGGCGTCTCTTGAACCGACCCCCCAACACTCCATTTTAACAGTGATGTGTTTGCCAATTCAGTTTCAGCTTATGGCAGCCTTACATCTCATCATCTTTGGATAAAATTAATATCAGTGATAATTTTGTTAGGGCAATAACAGTATTGATGCGCTCATGTTGTCTGCAGAGCTCTTTGAAAATAACAATATAAGCATGCCCTGATTAGATTAGGAAACAAAAATGAGTCATTTGTTTTAATTACTTGGAAATGTAATTACTTGCAGGATGGTTGTATAGATGTGGGGAATAGAAGATGCTCCATTGTTGGAAGCTAATAGGGAAGACAAATGTTCCCAGAAAAATGTATCTCTAGCGGATGTCCAGATAATGCTGCTGTAAATCATTGGCTCTTTGCGTATTTGTATTTGTTGAGATGGCTCTTGTGGAAATTCAGTGGAAGAAAAGTAGCACGTCTCTGTAAATCACGCAGATCTACTCATCCAGTCCTCAGACTCCCCAGGGCTTTCCATTTGCTGCATCATGCTTAATTAAAGGCTGTCATTCCAATGTACACAGCCACCAATACTCTTACAGAACACTCTCTTACAAAGCTCAGGCCAGCTGTATGAATTATATATATATAGCATCCCTCTTCAATGAGCCTGTGTCCTTTATGCTTTTAACTGCAATGTGTTGAGTTATATAATTTACACTTTCTTTGATAGAAAAGTGGTGCTGCACTGATAATAATGGTGTGCTCTGTGGTTTTATTTCAACAAATGTATAGATTTGTATATTTTCTCCATTTGACTCCTGCCAAGGCTAAACAGTGTTTTCACTCATATTATGGAGCATTTATCATTGAAATGAGTCTATATTGCTTCTTTGCAGTCAGTAGAGGCACTTGCTGAGTAGCTTGCAAGAGACATTTTATGCATTAATAAAGAAACTGCCTTGTTAGGGAAAATAAAGGCACTGCTGATTCCTCTGAAGCTTAGATAACAATGTAATGTGTCACTTTATTGATTTTTTCACTTGGACTAAACTACATAGAAAGCTTTTTCCAAACTAACATCATAAAGATGACTCCCAGAATGCACAACTGTACTTGGGGTAATTGCCTGCCATACGGCAGGACTGCAAGAAAATGTACAGATGTGGAGACAGTTTTAGTCAGGCCTTAATTTGTGGAATGGCCATAAAGGCTTAGGCTTAGAGTGGCAGAATTTTAAGGACAACATTTTGCCCAGGCACAATGTGTTCAGAAGCTCTGGGGACATGCGGGACATTTGCTAGCTCTTTAAATCTCCTGCTCACCAATACCCACGCTCTGGACCCAAGGCAATAAGACTTGCTAATGTATATGAAGGGGGGCAACAAGTGGTCCCGACCTAGGGAAGCCCTGTGTATAAATCCAGCCCTGGTTTAGTGTTGTGGGGAGCTTAGTGTAATAGGCTATAGGTATTAGTAGGGGGTGTGAAGAGAAAAATGTTGGTTGGCTTTAACGGTGTGAATTTGAAGTTAGAGGCACCATCCAATTTCTTCCTATGTTTGCACAGCATTAAGTCTAATGACATTTATGATACTGTGGCAAGTTGTGTTTTTAGAAATATTTAGTAAAATATTTGCAGCGCTGCAGACCATTCCTTCTTAATTTGCATATGTTGGTGGAAATTAAGGGGATACTGTCCTGGGGAACATGTTTTTTCAAAATTGCTCCATCAGAATTCTGCACTGAAATCATCTCTCAATCCTCTTCTCAAACTTTTTTTTTATATTTAATTTTGAAATCTGACATGGGGCTAGACATTCCCAGGTGCCCCCAGTCATGTGACTTGTGCTCTGATAAACTTCAGTCACTCTTTACTGCTGCACTGCAAGTTGAAGTGATATTACCCCTACCTCCCCCCCCCCCCCCCCCCCCACCACCAGCAGCCTATCAGCAGGGAAGAAACCAGATAGCAGCTCCCTAAAACAAGATCTCCCTGGCAGATAAAAAAACAGCACCCAATAGTAAAATCCAGGTCCCACTGCAACACATTCAGTTACATTAAATAGGAGAAACAACAGCCTGCCTGAAAATAGTTCCAACCTAAAGTGCTGGCTCTTTCTGAAAGCACATGACCAGGCAAAATTACCTGAGATGGCTGCCTACACACCAATATTACAACTAAAAAATACACTGCTGGTTCAGGTATTACTGAATTATATTCAGTGTAAAGGTTGTAATTTAGAAATAAACACTACATGATAAAAATCATGACAGAATCCCTTTACTAAAACAAGTAGATCCCAGGAAGTTTTATACTCGGTTCAAATGTTTCAGACGTTTGTGTATCTTGGACTTGTATCTAGTACCCATTAATCCTGTGGGCCAACCCATCCCTGGAAAGAGCAAAAAGTACATGTATGGAATCCGTTATCTAGAAAGTACTGAATTATCATCTCTCATCAGTAGATTTAATTTTACCCAAATAATATACATTTTTAAAAATGATTTCCTTTTTCTCTGTAGTAATAAAACAGTACTGTGTTCTAGATCCAAACTAAGATTATCTTATTGGAAGCCTATTGTTTATCCGTTATCGACGAAAGCTCCAAAATACGGAACGTCCGTCTCCAATAGACTACACATTATTAGTGATGGGCGAATTTATTCGCCAGGGGCGAATTCGCGGCGAATTCCCGCGATTCGCCACTGGCGAATAAATTCGCGAAACTGCCAAAAAAATTCTCCCTAAAAAATTCGCCGCGCAAAAACGAGTTGCCGAAAATGACGCGACGCGCACCGAAAATGACGCGACGTGTCGAAAACGACGCGACGCGTCAAAAATGACGCGACACGCGTCAAAAATGACGCGCGACTCGTTTCGCGAATCGGCGAAAAATTCGATAATTTCTCTGGAAATTCGCGAATTTTTCTGCGAATCGAAACGCGCCCGTTTCGCCCATCACTGCACATTATCCCAATAATTAAAAAATTTTTAAATTGTTTTCTATTTCTATTATTGGAAGCAAAACAACCCTATTGGGTTACTTTAATTCTTACATTATTTCCGATTGGTTGTCTTGAAAACCCCAGGTCCACAGCATTCTGAATAACAGGTACTAAATGACTGTGGTGGCTCTACTGATAATATGTTTGTTCTGGCCTCTGATGGGTATATTCCACATTTAGAGACACATTTCCAGAACAATGCAAAAGTACAGAGAGCAACACAGTTGTAGTTGCCTCTGTCACAGCCAGTAGGAGTTAATTGTCAGTATAGCCTAAAGGCCTCTATAAAAGTACAGACGAAAAAATAGATCAGATTTAAATCATGAACCATTGATTGCTCTAATAATCTAATAGATTTGCTCAGACTATGGAATCAGTCTTAAATTATGATCCTGCCTCAAAATCCATACTTACAGGGACTGTACTCTTGTCATTTTCAGAGATTTTGTTTATTATCATTAAGGGCGTTCTTGGTTGTTTTCATAGATGTATAAGATGTTTATACTGATTTCATTGCCACCTATCAAGCGTGATTGGCCTCAGAGTAGGGTTGCCACCTAGCCGGTATTTTACTGGCCTGGCCGATTTTTATGGCTGATCCCAATGTTATTAATAGGGAAAAAAGCTAAATATATTGGAAGGCTGGTATCTTTTTCCAGAAAAGGTGGCAACCCTACCTCAGAGCTGGATGTCTATATACTCCACTTGCATAATGCCTTTTCTTAATGTATTTTCAACAGTAGCTGCCAAATACGGGGGAAAAATTGCATGTACCAGAAATCCACCACAACGCATAACATTGTCCTATCAATCCAGTAGCTGCAAGATGATTATTTTTATTTATAATAGGATAAACAGTCGTGGGAGGCAGCTGCAGACTTTACAGGGCCATCAATAAATCCTGCTTATTATGTAATCTGATGTTCCCGTTTGTAATTTTTCACACATTTGCAGATGCAGTCTCGAACGTTGGCTTATCAAGCTTCTGCTTGTATTCTTTTGTCGCTCCTCAAAGCTTCATTCCCCATAGAATTCTGAAGCTGTGTGTTTCTTGTCAGAGTTAAAACAGATGGATGGCCTGAGATGTTGAATTGTTACAGCAGATACTTTAACTTGATTTCTATATGAGATGCCGTCCCCCCCCTTCTTGTTGCTGAGCCCCTGCTGTTCTGTCCCAGAGTGGCTGAGAGTTCGCTTCAGGCCTCACCTTCTGTCTCTGACAAGGTCACGATCTCTTAACCTTTCTTCCTTTATCAAAATCTGCATCTAGAATTTCAGAAACTGGCTTTGGGTTATTTATTTAAAATGTTCCCCTAGCATAGATATGAAATACATTTAAGCTCCGGTGCTTCAGTGTATAGTACAATTGCCAGTACTTATAGAGAATATTACACTTTATTAAGATTTAGAGACTGCAATGTGCCTGTTGAACATTAAGGGACTAAATAGATGCTTCTTTGTCATTTCTCCTTAATACAATTTGCTACAATCCATCCCTTCTGGCTGGTCACACTTTAACTGCTCGTTTTAGAATTTAGATTTTACAAGGGTTTGGAATGTTCATGAAATATTAGCGACTTGGTTTAACATCTTTGCAGAAAGTTACCCCAGATGGTGAACAATGCGGATGAAAGTGTGAAGAAGGATTTCTTCCAACCTGTTGCTCTGTTAATTATGTTGCAACAGGTTTATATCTAATGCTCACTTTTTTTTAATGATTGCCACTTGTGAAAATATATAGGTATGCATCTCCCCTAGAGAAGGATCTTTGTTTTTTAATTTTTTTTTTTGGAAGAGGCTTTATTGACGGAAAATAAAATAAGTGCTATAGATCAAATTGTAGTTTCCCTTTAAAGGGGTGGATCGCCTATGAGTTAACTATTAGTATGTCACAGAATGGCTAATTCTAAGCAACTTTTTAACTTTTTTTCTTTTTTACCATTTTTTAATTATTTTCCTTCTTCTTTGGACTCTCTTCAGTTTTCAAATGGGGGGTCACCGATCCCATCTAAAGACAAATGCTCCCTCTGTAAGGCCACACATTTGTTGATATTGCTTCTTTCTATTACATATCTTTCTATTCACACTCTCTCCTTTACATATTCCAGTCTCTTATTCAAATCAGTGCCTGGTTGCTAGGTTAATTTGGACCCTAGGAACCAGATTGCTGGAATTGCAAACTGGAGAACTAATGAATAAAAAGCCAAACGACTCACAAAACACAAATGTTACAAGAATGAAAATCAATTCTCTCATTAATTTAAAGGTGAACAACGACTTTAAAAATCTTTTATATGAAGTATTTTTTCCGGCATACAACAGTACCACCAGTACAGGTATGGGATCCCTTATCTGGAACCCTGTTATCCAAAAAGCATTACAGAATGGCCATCTCCCATAGACTCCATTATGATGAAATAATCAAAATTTTTTAAAATGATTTCCTTTTTCTCTGTAATAATAAAACAGTAGCTTGTACTTGATCCCAACTAAGATATAATTAATACTTATTGGAGGCAAGACCAGCCAATTTGGGTTATTTAACGTTTACATGATTTTCTAGTAGACTTAAGGTATGACTATCCAAATTACAGAAACATCCGATCCGTTATCTGTCAAACCCCAGGTCACAAGCATTCTGGATAGTAGGTCCCATACCTGTACTGATTTCTCCCTTAAATAACTGATATAGAAACATATTTTAAAGATTTTGTTTACTTATATTGTTAACACCATTAAAGTTTTAACATAGCCTAGGTTTGTCCTTTCTGAACAACTGGAAATAGCTATATTCACTTATGTGATGTCTGGAAAATGAAGGTGCCCTTATATTATGCATTGGGAATTGCAAACAGCAGGGTATCATTATGTGGCTGGAATAGTAAAAGAAAGGTGTCTCCATGTTATAGATTGGGTGCTGCTAATAGCAAGGTACCCTTGTGAATTATATTTATAGCTGCTGAAAACAAGGTATCCTTATATTACATGTCTCATGCTGGGAAAAGCAAACTAGTATTATATCTTATCTTTCTGGAAAATCAAAGGACCACTATACCAACAACTAATAGTTGTCTATGTTTTCCATTCAGGCTATAAGGAGATTGATAGAGTTGTTCCTGATATGTATAAAGTTTTCCATTGCTATCCATTTTCTGTTGGCTTTGTGCCAGATATGTCTGCCCTAAAACCCTTTCGCTTCTAGGGTATATGGTCTGTTTTTTTACTGGGGATAATGGAGCATCAGAAGGCATCTGGGAACTGATAAAGGAACTTCTGCCCATTCAGTGGAACCCTAGCCCAGTTCATTTAGGAATTAACTATACAAAATGCTTTTACTGTTTCTGCCTACATCTGAAATGGGAAGAATTTCAAGGTTTAACTAAAGTCCACAAAGTGTAACTATATATATATTTTGAGATAGAAAAAAAAATTAACCTGAATTACTGACTATATCACATTGCTGCAAAGTATATTGCGTCAGAATATGAATAAATGTAGTCATATCTTTCATAAGTTACAGCTGCAGTTTATTTAAAATGCAAGGAAAGGCAAAGAAATAAAATCCCATTTTTACTTTCTTTAATGAAAAAGAAATCTATCTCCAGTATACTTTAATTAAGAAATGTGTACCGTATTTATAAGAAACCTGACTGTATGCAGTGAAATTCTCCCTTCATTTACTGCTGGGGATAGGAATTGTCAGACGGTCCCTAACTTCTGGCAGGGAAACAATCATACTTATGAACAGCAGGGGGAGCCCCTACCTTAACTACCAGCTATGCAGAACTCAATCAGCTTTGTTTTTTTATCATTTATGACGATCCCTAAGCTTAGCCAAGATCACACTGAGCATGTGCACAGTCTTGGTCTTGCAAAGATGTAGAGCAAAGTTACAAGATGACAGCCCCCTGAGGCCAACTTTGAAAGCATAAATCATTTGTTTGATTAGGCTTGTGGTGCAGTAACAAAATACAAAATACAGCATTTCTAGCCTTATTCTATTTTACACTTTCCTTGTCCTTTAAAGGCACACAGGATTCTTTGGGCCCTTTTGGCCTAAAATGTGACAACCAGATAATCTTTTGACTTCATTTTTGTTCTTTGATGAATACTGGCATCATGCCTTAATCAGGGATCATGCTACAATGAAATGATGCCCTCAAATACAATATACACTATTTCAAATGGTCAACTTTAATAAAGAGTTACTTAAAAGCAAGATAGATATTTTGAAGCGATGAACAAATGGGCAGCGCAGTTGTTAGGATTCCCACATTTGAAAACCGTATAGGCAGGTTAATAGGCTCCCGGCAAATCTGTTGCTGATTGTATGTGATTGTAAGCTCCACTGGGCACGGACTGATGTGAATGTTGTATAGTCCTTCTAATGCGCTGCAAAAATGTGTGAGCACTTTATAAATTCCATATAGTTTTCATAAAATAACAATGCAGAAGTCAGCCAGTACCAGGTCAGAACTGAGCTTCAACAATATAATTCAGAATTAAAGCGATACCGCCATGTTCCTATAAAAATCATAGGAACGTGTCCATGTCTAGGAGCTGCTGCACGCTGAATAATTTCAACTAGGGATGCACTGAATCCTTGTACCTGGCTGAACCAAATCTGAATCATAATTTGCATATACAAATTAGGGGCGGGAGCAAAATCATGTGACTTTTCTTCAGAGAACAAGGAAGTAAAACATTTTTTGCACTTTTTCCTTTGCATATGCAAATTCGGATTCGGTTTGGTATTTGGTATTTGGAATCTTTCACAAAGGATTCAGGGATTCGTCCGAATCCTAAATAGCGTATTTGGTGCATCCCTATTTTCAATTAAAAGCCCCCCATAGCTGCCCCAGCCCTGCAAACCTTTGTTAACCCAATCCTCCGACGTTGCTAAATGTTCTTCTGCATTGTTTCAGTGACGCTGGTCTGGGGGCATGCGATCCTTCCATAGGCCAATTACGATTAAAAACAGAACTTCAGAATATGGAAGGATTACTCCGCCCCCAGCCCACAACACAGAAGATTGTTTATCAATGTCGGAGCGTTGGATCAACAAAGGTTTGCAGGGCTTGGGGAGGCTTTTGGGTGGAAATATTCGGCATGAAGCAGCTCCTAGATATGGACACGTTCCTATGATCTTTATAGGAATGTGTCGGTGTTGCTTTAAGCACAAAGAGTTTACTGTGGAAGATTATATTTAGGGGGTGAGAGTGGCCAGTCTTAGATTTTACTACCAACATTTTTGGAACAGGGGGTGAAATTTCAGGGATGGCCCCCCCAAACCCTAGTTATGATGTGCAGGCAATACAGGCGGTCGGATCATGGGGCTGTGTCAATGAAGAGATATGGCCACAATCCGACAGGATTTCTTATCCTGCCCGATTGACATCTGCCCGACTTTCAGTCAGATATTGAGCGGGGAAACTGGTCAGAGGGCTCTACACATGGGCCAACAAGCTGTCGACTTGGTCTGTCGGCAGCTTTTATCGGCCCCTTTATCGGTAATACCAAAGACAAGAGGCTGCCACAACACAAGGCCTTCTGGCCACACATGACCTGAGGGGGAGGACATCCCATCAGCTTTTAAAAAGCAACTCCTAGCATCCTACTAGTTTCAATAACACAGAAATGTCCTAATAGTCCTACTATGTTATAAACAATGGGGTCCCAGGCCTCAGTGCTCTAAAAACAAACTGAACAAGCTCAAGGTGAGGGATATTAAATTGTGCAGCATTAAATGTTACCCATCTATGGATTGAATATTACATTTCTGAAGATTTTTAGATGAAGTTCTTTAGTAGGGTAGAGGTTTAGAAAAGTGTGCCCCCTTCACCTGTGTATGTGGTCTGGATCCCAAATTCATAATTACTGTTTAGTGGGTTGAGCCAGAAATGGCAAAGGCTGTAGTGCCAAAGATCAGAGGTTTTGTAAATAAAAAGTCAGTTTCCATTTAAAACTCACATCCCTTGCAAATTGAGAACTCGCTAGCACCTCCTTTGGGGCTTCCATCTTTCCATGCTTTTAATAGTAAATGATAATAAGCAAAGCCTTAACAATTTGAATGATTTCAGTGGGCTGAACTGCACAAATGCTGCATTTAAACATATATGTGCTACAGGACAGCTGTCCCAGCATACAGCTTGGCTATCCTACATGGGCCGTAGGGGAGGCCGTCATTTCCATAGGTTATAACCTTTTCTTTGTGCTGTTGGATGGCACGTTCATACTGCTACCATTGTCAGGCGCACTGCTTGTTAAAGATGTCAGCTGTATTGTCCTGAATTTATGTGCGGCTGATAATTGACAAATAGCAGCATGCCTGCCTTCTCCCCAGCTGCACGAAAAGAAAGGGGTGAAAAAAAAAACCCTGAATATAATGCACAAATAAAATTATTTACTAAAAGAAAAAAAAAAAAAGAGAGTAGTGTTTTATATTTAAACAAAAAGGTTCTGGAGTGTAAAAGCCCAGGGAAGCACTGAATACAGAGACTTTTTCTTTCCAGTTGCACGCTACAGCATCCCATAGTATTCCTGATGCCGTTTTCCCTTTGTGTATTTTGCTTTCTTACTATCGATTGCATAAATATATAAAGGAAAAATAGCTGCACTCTCTTATTGGAGAAAATGCCTGGGTGCACACCACAGAAAAGTCATATAGACTATCATACAAAGCAAGGCACTCACAGGACTTTGAAATAAGGTGAAAAGAAATAAACTTTATTTATTCTTCCAACGTTTCTTCCTTGAGACATTGAAGATCTCAAGGAAGACCGAAACGTTGAAATAATAAATAATCTTTATTGCTTTTCACCATATTTCAAAGTCCTGTGAGTGCCTTGCTTTATATTAAATATGTGTGTGTGTATTATATTTAATTTTCAACTTCAATGCAAATCTACTTAATACTGAGCATAATATTCCCAAATGTACAGTATCTAATTTAAAAAGTAATTTGAATCACTGAAATAATAACACTGCTTTGGGATAATACTTTCCTATAGCTCTGGGTGACGTAGTAGAAATAATAAAGTGGAAAAGGTCACTCCATTTAGTTTGATGAAAACAAAATGTATATATATATAT